>LUCM01008300.1:0-17239 GCA_008360955.1 Fasciolopsis buskii | reverse complement strand
CGTCTTCTAAGCGACCTCAGTTGACCCATGTATCTTCGACCGGGCAACGTCCTGCAGACGACCAAAATTATCCTCTACATGTTCGCACGCTCTTTCATGTTCTGCCTCTGTTTGGGAGGAAGACACGCTCTTGTGCTTCGTTTCTCGTCTTTTCTTTACAGTGGCACAATATGAACAGTAGTCGCTAACCACCACTGTTGGCTTCCCATGCCGCAGAGGCTTTTAATTGTCTTAAACATGTCAAGTGCACAGATGGATGCCCGTCGAATTACAGAAGCTTACGTTTGGTCAGATGCACGCTCAACATTACAGTGGGGTATTAGAAATTGGGCGTGTGTTACTACAAACATCGTAGTCTGGCTTTATCCTCCCGGGTAAGTCAGTGAATTCTGATCTGCAAGTATTCCAATGGGGCCGTTTGCTACCAAACTGTAAGATATTATTACATTCAAAAACCCTTTGCCGATCACTTGAGAGCCCCTTCACTTGCATTTCAGGTAACCTTTTACTTTCCTATGCTAACCTTTCTTTAGAGTGGCACTTCTTGAGCTGCGTCGAAGAAATGCTGGCATCGGACTAGGTACTAGGCAGACTAGACCCATCACACTGGATCCCCGAGCAGAAAAGCTTTTCATGGGGACTTGCTGTCTCGAGCGGATCGCGGTTAAATTTCCTCCATGTTACCCCTCGGCACCTTCATGGTTCTTATAACTGGCTTACCAAATTACCCTAGAGATCAAAAGCACCAGTCCTGGTCCAGGTGAAGTTGATCGGCTACCCAAAACTCGATTCACTCATTGATAAAATCCACACTTTCTTGATAGCCTCAGAAAACCTAAAGCTAACCCGTGTGGCCTATAGGCCCGCCACCAAATAGCTCAAAAGTTAATGTGTTATAGTTTTTTTGACTCGAAACTAAAACGATCAGAAAGTGTACTTTAATTTCAGCTGCCCAATTCGGTGAGAATGGGAGAAAAATGTTTTGTCCAAAGGGCATATGCGAAGCTGAGTACACGTTTGCAATTGAGCTATTGGCGGGAGGACGAATGTTTAATATTTTCGGACAGGAACTTGAATTTTCCGGACCCTTTCCAAAATACCAACTCGTGTAAGTGCATTTATGCTTAAGTTTTGAGAATACATGTCTGTATACGCCTGTAGGCTCTATAGGCCTACCAACGGCTTTGGTTTAGATTTTCCGGACCCTCCCTAAAAATCACCTCGGAAGGTAAAAACTATATATATATATATAGAGAAATAGAGTTACGTAGATCTATGGATTTATCCACGCAATAACAGTAGTAGTGGTTGTGATGATAATATTTGTACGTGAAAGTCTGTTAAAAAATCGCAATATAGTTGGTCCTTCAAGTTCCTCGGCTTATGCTCCCAAATGGATGACTTTTTTCAACGTTCCAGCATAGTACATGGTCAGCGAAAATAGATAGAAGTGATTTCAATTGTGACTCGGAATTTTCGCCAAAGTGGTTCAGACAGAATTCGCGTAGGCTGTGCTCTTAAGCAAGGACCCAGGTGAGTTACAAAAGTTCATTGTATGGCTCTATCAATGTAGGTTTTTAAATTCGTTTTACATCTTGGAAGTATAGAATTCTGCTCCATACATTACACGGAAGCCGAATACCGGTGCGGCAAAACCGAGTTAGAACCACTTGGTCTTTAATTAGTTTTCGAGTGGCTTGTCCCACTGGCAAGTACTGTGAACTCAGTGTCATTCAGGTGATCTGAAGCAACACCGTATCAGACCGATTAGGCCTATGTGAACTCACATTGTTCCAATATCAATCTCCATGTTTTTATTAATTCATGGAATCATCTGGGACCATGGCGATTCTCCTCCAGTGTTAGTCGACAATAAGAAAGTGTCTGTTTATAAACATGGGAGGCCTGTTCTGAAAGCAATAAACCTGTTTCGATAACCTAGTAATCGCAAGTCGGTCTTTATATAATTGCACTGCCCATCGTAATCGACCCGGTGACAAAAGGAAAAAAATGAGTGAAGACAAAAATACTCTCCTTGGAATAGGTAAGTAACTAAAATGTGTGAGTATTCGTGGCATAATACTGGCCAATTAGACCCCGCACTTATGGATGCTAACTAAAAGCAATAGCATATTGGTCCCTGCGACATCTGATATTGGTGAGCGATTTAGTAGAGGATGATTCTGCCAGATGTGATCATTGCCGAATTTGCGTCACTTCTTGCTGCCATCGTACACCACTTCCGAACAGCTCATGATAATAATTCGGATGTCTTTCGGAATCTCCCCCTCGATCTCATCCGCTGCCAAAATTAGGACTATTTTTCTGGATCAACCCCCATAGTCGACCGATTACCTCTAGTGAAGTCTAAGTTACCATCTAGATGTAATCATCTCAATTCGATGCAGTGCGAGACGAAATGTCGGACTGCTCTAGCCAGCCTTAAATTAAAACGTTCTGTGCGGCAATCTAGGTAACGAGGAATACGGGCTATATGTTGGTCTTACAGAATATCTGCACAAATAAATCTCTTTCGGAATCTGCGAAGAAGTACAACTAACCCAAAGCATTGTCGAAGATGATGAATGTCAATTCCTCTCGAGATGCCTTACCCGCCATATACATGTGTCTACATGTGAATAACCCCAAACTAATATTGGATGCATTCAACTCATATTATGCTCCCTCCATAACAAAGGATAACTCTGCCTTATTGCCCGTTGTAAACGCGGTTTTTCCTGGATGCTTCTGTTGTAGATCGCTCTACCCGAATGACATCGGGACACTTTTACCTAGAGTAAAAGCCTCTTTCTGCCCTGGATCAGGCTACCTACCCTCAGACACCCATGTCTTCGGATGTATTTATATTTCAGTATTGCTGTCCAACCTCCCTCTTGGTGTTATCACTTCAGCAGCCCCAAAAAGACCGCGGCGTCGTCCCGATTCACAAAATAAGGTTTGCGACGGAATCCTTCCAACCACAGAATAAACGATCACACTCCAGTCATCTTGCGCAATCTGGAATCATCAAAAGAAAATTGTTCTTTTTATTAAATCAGAGCCTTGTCAATGCTCGACCGGATGAACGGAACTGTTTAAATGCCCTGTCGGATGACCAGTGCAGTCATCCTAGGGAGTGCCCCTAGTCCTTTAGTTTTCCTTATACATATTGTTGACATGTTCCACGTCGCTGAGCATTGGACCCAGTTCCTTTTTTCGGACAACAAAAAGTTGCATACATCTTTTGCTCTTTAGCTCGCCGTGCCACCACTGGACACCGCACCCGACTTGATGTACTCCGAATCTTAGAGCACAAACTGGGTTTTAAGTTTCTCGGCTGTTAGAACAAGTGTGCTAGAGTACAAGTGCCATGTTCCCCAGAGGAACTCAGAGATTAATCAGGAATTTATCATTTTCCTCCCCAAATTTCGAGATGCTAATCTTGGAACGATGTTCTATCATTTGTTCTGAAAGGGTGTGGCGAAAACAAGGTGGAGAATGGTGAGCACACCCACAAAACGTTGTGGGGCTTCTCTCCTCCGACACGTGCATCTCAGCAAATCTTTACATCTCCGCCCGTAGCTGCTCCATTACGTGAGGACCGTCCCCTAGTTCCAACATAATATGACCGCCAGTACAACTTGCAGCTCTTCGCCCGACTGAGAATGAATTCTTCAGGCAACCAATACGTGGTCTTCGCCCTAATTTCTGGGACTGCACAAAATCATAACTTCAATAGAAAATATTCTCATTGGTGAAATAAGCAAACATGACATTGCAGGCTTCTCTCCCCTTAATAGAAAGCTTTGCAGATTAACTTCGGTTTTGTTATAATACGAAGGGAACTAATTTCTATGCTGGATCTCTACACAGAAATTCACGGGGTATGTATGAGTCGGTCTCAGGCTGTTAGAGACCATAGCACCAGAAAAGCAGATACGACCTACCGAGTTTTCCTTAAATCTCTATCCGTATCCTCCCCTCCTCATCACTAAAACTCCGCCCGGCAAAATCACCCACCTGTTATCTCCTTTCGATCAGCTGCAGGTCAGTAATTTAGTCAATATATCTAAATGTTTCAACTGAGTTAACCTGGATAGGATAACTTGCACAATTAAAAATCCACCTATAACCACACATACTTAATCCAAAGTAGCATGCCGGATACGGCTCCAATCGGGTGTAAGTCCGAAAAAATCCGGTAAACTCCGGTGAAGTTTAGAAACTTCGGCCACTGCACACAGAAGAATCCCGGAAATGCTACCGGTACTGGTCCGGTGTCAGACAGGCAAGACATGGGCAATGGAGAAAAGGCGAGCTCTTAAGCATCTTTTTGCCCTTCCCTGTTTACAGTGGCTTAAATGATAAGTCCGCTGATTGAGCCTGTTTTCTAATTTACAATTATCATTGAGGACTCTAATATGCCAGCTACTGGTGTTTTATTATTTTAGCGGACGAATTCGGTAAGTACTTACTGCGCATGAAAGATAGTGGCACGTACCGTTTGAAATGGTCACGATCCTGCAAACAGATGCACCGAAAGTTTATGTGCATGACAGAACCGAAAAGGATAATTAAAAGCTGAAAACGAAAAATAATTATATTAAAAAAATAACTAGAAATATAAACTACATGCTTTTTTGCGACAATCTCAGTTGGATTTTCGAAGCATACTCTAAAGAAATAGGGGAAATTGCAAGTAAATGGATTCTGTTTGCTGTTCGGTGGTATTTAAAATGATATGAAGTATGCAAAATTTAATAATTCGTTGACGGTTCAGGTCACTTATTGATAACGCACTCTGTGGGCACGTTGATGCTTACCCTGTTATCCTGCCCCCTTAACCGCGATCATGAGCGTCGTTAAACCAATGCTTGCTTGATGTTTACCGTCGATTCCTCTTTAAAATCTAGGACAGAATTGGTTGCATCTTTTTGGTGGATAATATAGAGGGATGAACTGATCGATAGCGATAGATGTTTTCCCGGAAGAACCCATCCATCTGCACCTTAGAACAGATCCTCCGTTACCGGGGAGGACGGCATCCGTCGGACGGTCGTACCCACGTCGCTACGGACTCAGCGTTTCAGTGCATTACCCTATGCATAACATGCACCGAAATTGTGATACTCACTATCGCGCCGTAATTGTTCACGTTGGTCATGTCCTTTTCTGCGCGCACCAACTTCCCTTCGGTGTTTGTACACGTAGTTTGGTACTGTGCTGTCAGGCTTCTAGAAAGATGATACATGCCGAGTCTCATACCTATGAACTCAACGATAACCAGCATATCGTTGGCAGCAGACAGCGTAAGTTCGAAGTAATCTGTTCACGTAAAAGCTTTGTGAGAAACAGCATCTACAATTCCCATATGCACATATGCACCTTTCCCAAAGAGAAATGAAGTAAATGCGACTGACATTCGGAGCAGCTTCCTCGGTAGATGTTCAGAAAATGGGCACTCAAAGCTTGCAAAATGCCCCCTCGTCGTACGCTGGCTAAGCGGAAACGCACAAGGGCCTTTCACAGCGAATCCATCACTGAATCGATAGATTTGTCTTAACACTAGGTACACTATGCATACTAACTGATAAACACCTGCCATACCTTCCCGGTCGTTCGATACTTCCGGCAACTGCATTCTTGGAATTAAACTTATGGTGAAACTATTAACATTCACTTGCCCGAGAAAACAGACTGTGATGTTGAAAGGAAGGACGGCTGGGTAGCTTCTTCTTCGGAGACGGTGACATAACTTCCAGATGGGACACTTCCCGGGATTCCCTGGAACCACTGAAAGCCGAGGTTTCCGAAGTTATGAACTATGGCTCTCTTACCTCGGCTATTCAGTTGCAGAAACGAATGCTGTGCTCCCAAGATGCTGCCTGAACGCACACCGCATGACAATTTACTGCGATAAGCGTGTTGCATTCCCCAATATTAAATAAAAAACTCGCGACGATAACTCGGTTCGCACCCAGAGATACCCTAAATACCATACTAGCCTCAGTTCCTTTGTCTCCATACCCATAGACATGATATTCACTTTTCCGTTGGACTATATGCACTTGGTGTGCTTAGATGTCACGAGCAAGTTGCTTGCACTTTGGTTACATGGCCCTATTTCGAATTGCTATCATTTATGCTGGTTAGACGCATCAACCCTTGGTAAGCGTATCCTTACTTGCGGCAACAGCACACAATGTGATTTTCAACGGTTTCGTCGGCATGCTGTTGATGTGAGTCGCCGAAAGACCACGGAATCTTGCCTGTTTTTATTGTATGTTAAACCCGTGTGCTTGAAGGGATTACTGCCTGTTGATTTATATAAGCATTTCATGTTGCTGACTGTGTTCATTCACATTGTGCCTCATCCTTGTGTACATAAAATGTGCGATACTTTTACGGCTCCTCTAATATGGTTTATTCTAGTTATGCTTTCATTCATTTGCCAGAACATGCTTTATGTCAAGAAGCTATGGGTAGCTTTTCCTGCTTTCCTTATGAGTTTGTGATGCGATTTTTAAATGTCGGCATCCGGGGACCTAAAACTCTCACGTAACAATTGTATCGCCGCATTTGCAAACCCCTTACGCTGGATTATGTATCTACCAATGCCGCTTTTAATGATAGAGATGATCCGTAATGGCGTTTTCGTGGCTGGCAACCTCCTTTCATCATCAGAAACATGGTGTTCATAGATACTTCTTGTAACAACGTGGACATTGTTGGAGGAAAGCCAGAATCCCTAGTGGACTTGGTACACATGTAGTAATTCACGGAGCCGTCAGAGTTTTATGAAACCTTTACACCCCAGCCATTTGTATATATTTCTTGTGAGCGGTTTGCGAGCTGACGCCTGGCAGGTGGACGTAAATCATATTTATCGTAAATGTTTTCCTGTTTGCACCCGGTGCAAATGTCATCGTCCCCATAATAAATACATGCATAAATTAGTTTCTTTTTGTTGATGAACAGTGGCCAAGTTTTCTGGCCTCGAATTTCTGATTATTCAGCAGGAAAACTTTCAGATGTACCTCGTCGTTATGGTTCTCGTCGACAGACGGAGAACTAGCGTGCTAGGTTGCCGAGGTCAAACACATTCGCTGCTAATCAATGAACGTTGTTGAACGGAGACTACGTACCGGATTCTGAATCATCCTATGATTTCACGGAAATATTCAGCTGCGGTAAGAGCAATGTTATTAATTACTTTCGTAGACAACCTAGTGGAAGCCTTGAACTTGTAGAAGCAGTTCTTGTCACAGACCGGGTGGGGAACAACTTCCGGTGGTCAGGGGCCTTTTTCCCTTTCTCGCAAAGGTATCCTACCCGAAGGAGGTGTTATGAGTTCTCCCAATATACTTTCAGAGTCCCCGTCCAAAGCTCGTTGGAGGAACTAACTTCGGCCCAGAAACCGTGGGAGGAGTCTCGTGCAAGTTACCCATCGATGTTGTCACTTCCAGGTATTCATGTGAGTCTTCATCTCACCATTCGTTCAGTCCACCCCAAACACGTATGCCAGCAACCAGTTATGGCCAATTAATAGCAGGGGCTGTGACAACTTCTAGGCACGTTTCCTCTCATCATAACTTAATTTTCATCGGGCTCTTATTAGAATAACGGATATTGTTCGAACGTCTGATCTGGAAGCATCAAGACGATGACCATGCTGAAAGGTAACTGAACTGGTTTAAACTATCGGTTTTGAAGACTACTTAGACAGAATTTTGTCTGCACCAAATGGCACCAGGGTCAACCAGTCGTCCATCGTTCTCCGGTTGGATGTACAGCGTGTGGACGATGAAATTAATCGTTACCGGCCAACCGCAGCATTAAACCTAGATGGATTGGCCAAGCTGAAATAAGATTTAAGGACAATGGGCTACTTTAACACAACGGTAATTCATCCGTCGTTTTCATTTAACCTCCAGGTCCATGCACTGAACCGCTGTGGGACCAGAGACTTTGGTACCACGGTACACAGAATGCTGACCGTGACCATTGGAAGACCTGGCTTTGCACTGTAACTGGCTTGGAACCGTTGGAAAAACTGTTGTTTCCAGCCATCGATTTGTAGGAGCCATTATTGGTAGATTGATGCCATGACTCTCAATTACTGTTTAACGAATGCCATGAAATCAATAACGACATTCCAAGAAGAGTCGGTCCTGCGAGGAGGGAGCTTTGGCGCCCCTTGTGCTGAGTGGGATATAAAACGAATGAACTATCCCAAAACGGCGATTGCCAAGGAAGAAATTAGTCATATCAAAAAGTAATCACATTAGAATTGCATGGTTGAAGTTCCTTATCTTAATCCTGTTGCAGACTATTACTGAAACTTTCATGCATTACTCTCCAGAGAGAATTTAATGCTACTTGAATGCTGTAGGTTTCCCTGGATATGTAGTACGAATCAAATCCCATGAGAAACAAGGGAATGTAATTATTCCATGTAATAGCAGAAAATAATAAGCGCTTCATCCTGAAGACCAGCTGATCGTGTTGATATACAAATAACATGTGATGACCTGCAAAACATTCACAAATGGAACACTTTTGGAAGAAATTCTCGAAGCAAATTTGCCTGTTTTTCTGTTCTTATTCAAGTTGTTGACTCTCATATCAATAAATCAGAATCCTTACTAGCAGATCAGAGGTGAATTTACTCCTGATAGGAGGAACTTTGTCTTTGGGGTAATGTAGCTATTTCACCCAATCTAAGAAAATAGCCCATAAACGGCAGTCCTCCAGAGAAGGTCTGTGTTTTGCAGTGTCAGTACCTCTTAAATAGTTCATTCTGAATAGGTTGTGTATTTCCATCCAACTTCCTCGGATAAAAATGCAGTTAATTGGGGGGGGGGAATGCTTCGTATAAAATTTGACTTTGATCTGTTGCTTAATGCTCTCCAAAATGTTTCAATTTGTGCCGTGGTATTTGAGGGAGACACCAAACCAGTGGATAAGGATCTCGAAATTCTAAAGTTTCCTGAAAAATAAGGTTAAAGAGGTTTCACTTTGAAGGACTTGGATGCTGCACATCAATGGCCAAGATATTGCTGAAGAACACTCTTGGGCAAATTGATGACAACTGTTTATCAGCTTTGGGTTCCTAGAAATACACGCGACAAGTAGTTGTGCGTTAACCTAATTTTCTTCCTCCTGACGAAATCGTGAAGGGTCACGGTTGTGATATACACATGGTGGATAAAATAAGATATTGATTAAATTCCTAGCCTAGTAGCTGACTAGATGATTTTGAAATGCAAGGCGTATTGTTTGAAGGATTCGCCACATCTTGCTGAATAAGAAAAATTGAAATTCAAGCATCTCCTCCCTTATGCTGCTGCGTATCTGGGCACAAAATGCTCATATGACGCTTGTTGCATCCATATGTAATTATTCCACCTTTTAGGTCAAATATAGCTCCCTTGTCTTGCAATTTATTTCGTTCATTGGTTCAGGTCAATAAGCGGGCTTAATTGTTGCTCTGTAAAATTAGCAATGCATTCAAATTCTTTTGCCTTCCAGGGCCCATACCTTCTCCCCATCCAAAAACATCTATCTCTCTATGCTTTCACTAGCTCCAACCTCTCGATGTGCCGCGTGAAGTAAACTGGTCACCTTACATAAGCTTCTCAGCTGCCTAAACTTAAGCAGCCTATTTCACGTGGAACTATATCAAAGTACGCATGCAATTATATACATGTAAAAATTTAGTACGAATGCCCAAATAAATATATATATATATATTTACTCGATTTTATTTTCATTCCTTCGAGGTTCCCCTCGAAACCTGCTCACTGGTCTCTCGTCGGATCCTGTTTCCTTCTTTTGTTCTCCTTACTCCAGCTTATTTCGCCTTGCTGAATGGCGCATGCGCCCCATCCACCGATCACTCTGCTTCTAGGAACAGTCGGCTTCCGATGTTCACAGCTCAGCGTTCTCATATTTACACTTTTGTGCAGTCCCAGATTCTATAGTGAGCAGCCTAGGTTGTATATGGCTTGAACTGTTTTTTCTTTCAGTTCACATATACCACTGCGGGAGCAATTCTCATGAGACTCACATTTTTAATCTCTTCCGCTCTTCCAGGTGTAGCAAACGAATGAGCATTAATCGCACAGCCGGCCCTATGTCCCAACGCGTCTAGTTGCTGAATGAGTTCCCTTTGGCACTTATTGATGAGATACCACGCTAGACTTGACGTGCATGTCAACTACCAGAATCGTGCTCAGAACGACGTCATCCGAGTGCCCTGTTATATGATCTATGTTCCCCCACTAACCAACATCGGGTTAGTTCAATACCCAACTGAACAAAAACACTGACGACCTCAACAACGTTACATTTCCCACCTCCAAATTCATCTCCTCTGATTAAATCTGCGCATTTCTTTTTGTCTTTGCGTTGAACGTCAGGTGTGGGATGTTTTAGATCCGCCGGTTTGACCGCACTACACCTACAAGCAGCTGAGCCGAAGATAATTATGGGTCCTTTCAGCTTAGTGAACCACACTTGCGTTCACCTTCCAAATGTAATTCTCAAGTTGGGTGTCCAGCACACAGTCAACCCCACCTACCTGCACCGTTGTGGTTTCCAAGTGACCAGTTCCGCTGTTCTCTCGCACCCTTACTTACTGCCACCGCTCTTAACCATACTCCCTTTACCCTGTTTTATACCAGAACTCGTTCAGCCAAGGCTTCATTTTGTTGCTGTCTGCAACATACAGGACTATTTACTTATTTCTTGAGGACGTCCTTACCTTCGGATTGGTACCCATCAATTCTCCAAACCCTGCTCCCTTACCTGCCGATTTGTTGCTTCAGGCGGCCCCGCCCGGGCTTCCTGTGTCCATGGGCTGGCTATCCGATTTCTCCATCCGTGCAAACCAGTTAAGTTTACCGACACACGCTCAACGGCAAACAGTTTTGCTGTGTTATATTGCCTCTAACCAAGGGCTTTTTAGAAAGCTAACCCTTTAAATTTTCCTTCCTCGATTGCCTATCTACAAACAATCGATTCTCATTAATTTTTTCCTCCCATCAGAATTTGGCTATTTTGTGCAGGCCGTTATACATCCGGCTATGATGCATTTTGAATCTTTTTACCTAGCCATACACTTTACTTCCACCCCATTCCTGACTAACCGTCTGCCTATATGGCTCGAGTGAAGTAATAACGCCGGGTAGCTTTCTGCAACGAAGTTCACGCGCGCCAAAGTCGTAAGCAGACAACAAAAGAGACCGATTAGAGCCCAAACCCACTAAGCCTCTTAGTTTGCATCAACACTAACGCAACCAGTTTCGCTATGGAATCTCATGACTGACTCGTTGCATGAAACACTTAGTGCCGGTCAGCCGAAACTAACGAGTTACAACCGTTGGAGGTTGTGTTTCTGCAGCTGCGCCGGCACCCACGAGGTGATTTCGTAATCCGGCTGAAGTCAGATTTAAGGGGCATTAAGCCTAGCAGACGGCAGTCAGTTCATACGCGCGAATCACGAGATGACAAAGAAGTTGAAATGTTTATTCGATAGGTTTCGGAGAGCAGTTTTCCAACCGAGCGACACGAGAAGACTCAACATTTCATGAAGCGACACAAGCAAAACACGGACCGCACAGAAGTATCCGTCACTTTACAATGCGTTGAACCGACAGTCCATACATAAACGGGAGGTAGAAATTACAGCGTTCTCAAGGAGAATCATTTGATCACAGTTTGATTTGCGTAGTTTAAAGGTTGTGTGCAGGATCCGGAAGATAAAAACAAAAGAAGTTAGCAAACGATCATTTATAAGTCTCAAGCTGCAGTTCCTGTTCTGTTATACCATAGTGACTCACATTTTGGGCACACCCCCGGCTCATTAATTTCATGGTACATCTCGTACGACTACCTTTTGTGTTAGTGTTTACTCTGCTCCATTTTCGTTCAATCCATATGAGAATTTTGTCATTTGCCTTACCGTATACTATGGTCATGCACATCGCGTGTTTTGGATGCTCCCCAGAAAAAAACCGCTACCGTTTCCATGCTGACCACCGATGCCCGCTGCATATATATTGCCGAGACCAAGAAACAGCCCATTCCGCAGCATTCCAGTTAACGAGACTGCACAATATCCACCGGGAACAAGGGGGTTTGCACGCTGATGGTATCATGTATTCCTTGGATGAAATGCTCTCCACGATGCACCCGCGCATCGTGACTTACGTTATCGTTCGACCGCTAGGCACCCCTCTACTGGTCACATGGCTCGAACAGCCAGCTTGTTGCAAGGACTAGCCGCAACATAAGGGCGATGCTACGAGATGCAAAACAAAATTTTTCATATGATTTACAGCAAATCATGAACTGGTTGACACCCACATTTGTTCTAATATTTTGAATAAATTCCAGCAGGCAACAGATTTCTCATGATTTACAGCGCCATTAAATTGAGTTGTATCTCACTCTCCATGGATGGAACATATGAAAAAAGTCCACATTTATGAAATTTATGATCTATATCTTTAGTGCACCTCTCCAGCTGCTCACGTTTATGAATCCCCATCCTCTGACTAAAGTTTTCAAGTTATTCCTTATTTGAAACTATGCACTCCATGACCTAGCTTACCGTCACTAGTGGACGTTACCGTATCGCCTGTTTGCTTCTAGTTAGGCACTACACGCATCAATCTGGGAGCTGTTTTATTAGGATTACATGATTTGTATCTTTCCTTATCGGTTCCCAATAGAATAGCATCCAGGTAGCCCCCCTCTTTGATACTCTCTTCCGGAGGAATGGATAACCAGGAACCAAATGTCCCATGTCGGACAGCTACCCACGTGGCCGATTCCTATTGTAACGTTATCCACAGGAATTTCTGACTGAACCTAACATAAAGACCCACCTCCGGATTCCCATTTAAGGCTGAAAAAATATTGCTTATCACAACGCTTGACCTGGTATACTCCGTATTGTCCCTATCAATTGTGGATGCGTATACAATATGTATGCTTACCTCCACTGTATTTCCAAGCTAGTCTCCTCGGTGGGGTGGCGGCCAAATCCACCGCTTTGGAGGGCGCACATCGGACAGGAAGCTTTGCTGAAGAAATGTTTGGGTGCAGCTACGATAGCGAGTAACATGTTGTGTTCACCTTTTAAAGGTGTTTTCAGGTTGAGTGTCCAGCGCTCAGTTAGCTCCATCCGCTAGCATTGTTGTGGTCAGCACCCTCTTAGCTCTTTTATGCATCTGAATCCTCATGTATTGCCCCCCTCCTACTTCTTTCACATTCTGCGAAATGAACTCATGCAAGAAAAGGTTATTGGTATTTGAAGTCTGCGAACATTCCGCATAAGCCTCAGTACTCTTCTTCATTTTTGGGTATTGCTTTGTCTTCTATTCTGAGCCGTTACTATCACTCGTTCATGCTGCTCTGTCTGCACCAAACATTGCCTTGGTTTCGTCCTGCTCTCAATCAGCTATTGGATACACTGTTTTTCCAATTCCACATTCATTGCTGCTCTTGGCTGGAAGTTACTTAATGAGGCTGATTTTCAACGAACCCCATATAAATCTAACATTTTCGTACAATTACACAATCTTTTCCTATTGACACCACTTACGCCTGTCACATCCTAGTATCCACTCGGCTCATCACACTCCTTGTATTCTCATCCTCCGAGTAACCTCCCAGTATATTACTTGTCAGAACACAAGTAATGTCTCCAAATTTCTTATCCCATCGTTTTTGTGCCTTCTTTTGTCCTGCGTTATTTACTGGGCCATACCCACTTCGTGGTCACTTTCGTGAGTCGTCAGCATTACTACACAGAATTTTCTTTATTGTCATTGACAAATCATCTTCAAGTGCGATGTGCATATGGTGGCCTACAGGCTTTGCGCCAAAACTAGATGGCCGACCTTGATTCAGTTTTCCCCAACATCATTCATTAACATAGACAATTTTCCTGCCTAACTAGGCCCTAGTAGTTATACTGGTAGCTACTCCTTGGACGTGCATTTTTATCTTTCCCTTGTCACTGGTGCCACTGTGCGTTGTGATCATGTGCACTGCAAGTGTCCCGGCATTGTTTGTGAAATACACCACTACTATTGTTATGGTTATATTTTCAACCATCAAATTTTCCCACTGACAGCAGGGCTCGAAAGGTCAGGTGGCTGCTACGATCGGGCGCACCATCAATTATTCGCTACAGGACACTAGGGATCCAAAATGTTGACCTCATGGCTAAAACTTTCACTATCTTGCGAATCTGAACCCACCAGAGAGCCCCTAGCTTCGGTTAGCCTAGGGCTGTCATCTGACCTATTGGAAGTTCTACAATAATAGTGCACTCAGTGTATTATTTGCACAGGTCAATTGAGCCATAATACCTTCCATTCTGACCATGCCGTATTCATTCGTTTTTACTACTTGCCTTTTTACCCGTTCCGTAACTTGTTCAATTGAAATCCCTTTCATCTACCTTGATTTATTTACAAACCGCATCCTACACAAAGTTTTTTTGCAATTCACCAATTCTCTCCACATTATTCAGAAGCATTTCAGCATTCTCACCAGCGTTTTCTCCAGTCACTGGCCTAGGATCCCTAACAGATAAACCAGATTTTATGTCGATCCTTCGACGCCAGTTTTTAAAATGATCATGCCAGCTCATCAACCTTTCAGCCGAATTGTCCTTCGTGCGCCCGAGTGTAAGAACACTTTTTGGCTCACTCTTGACTCCCATCGTTGACGACGAATTTCGTAACTTCTAATTCATGCGATTGCGTATTATATTTCCATGCCCGATTGTCAAGATCAAGCACTAAGGTCTTTAAGGTTTACGGGCATAGTATCCATATTGTTTTTAATATTCCGAAAATTAAGTTGTTTGTCTGATAGATTTTTGTAATGCACCCGCATCCACCTATCCATAACCCAGTGCACGTCTTTGCCCGTAGTTCCTCTGTTCTGTATGTGTCAAATCGATCTTGCCTTGGGTTTCCCCTTCGCAAATCGAGAAGTACAAAAGTTACTATTATTGTTAGCAATAATATTAATGTCCCTGAAGCCCAAACCGGCACTGTGATTTAATTAATGTTGGTGTACTTCTGTGCAATGCATTTGTTCTTGAACAGCACATCTATTTATTTGCACTAAAATATATAGTAAAACTTAATGGAACTGCTATATAGCTCATAGTTGACATCTACCTAGTTATTCTTTGGAGGTAACTATTAATTTGGTACACTCTCACTTATTGCAAAAGAACTTTGAATGAATGATCCAGTTAAACAACCAAACTTGGCTACGTGAACGATTTGTTGTACTTTGACGACCTAGTGCCGGTCTCTCCGACTGCGGATTGAGTGTTTAATCTCTCTTCTCATGCGGATTGCTCAGATGACAACGATGCTGGTTTGGCGTGGCGACCAAAAAGCGATGCCAAAGAAAAAACTAATAACACTGACGGATTCATCAAGTCCTCCTCACACGAAATATGTCTCGGGATAGTCGTGGATCGTTTGGCGGCCGCAGTACGGCCCGTACCCAGTACAACCGGCTAACGCGGCCCATCGTCGGATGTGAATTTTACTGGCCTTGTGATCATGCGCTAGTGACAGGCCTTTCTGAAGCGCTATTAGAATAAGGGAAAAGAGAATACCCAGAACAATAAAAAGTCTCTGAATTTCCTAGGGAAAACGGGAAAGACTTAAATTTAGGTATCTCTCGGTTCTTCCTGCGTCAATGTTACGATGATTTGCTCAAAAAAAAACAGCCAGGTACAACATGACATTTCTAAAGATGATTGTTTATGCGCTGGATAACCAGAGGAATGAGGATGTGACAATGAAGTTAAACGTGGTTCATAATTTGTAATGAAAATAACTGCCATTGTCAATGGCCCCGGGATAAGTTAGATATTGGTTACCCGTAGTTAAATAGGCATTCATCGGTATCTTAATACAGATTGAGCGCATATCAAGACATTAAATGGTAATAGCTGCAAGACTCGACCACACTGGATGGTCGAAAAAATGATCTCATCGTTTATCAACTGATGTAAAGTTCTTTGCTTTTGGTTAATTTGCAACATACTCACGTGCGGATGGGTTGGTGAGATGCCTAGTGTGCTGAATTTATAAAATGAACTGACCGATTCACATCAGTTGTTGTAAAAGTGGATCGCTATTGGCATATGTTATGCCATTGCATCTTTTTACCCCGCTAAGATTTTGGCTTCGTTCGTTGACTTCGGATCAGTCCTCTGTAAGAAAATCAATCATATTTGCAAATATTTCTTGTATTCAGCAGTTAGGCTTACATCGGAGAACGCAGCGGTCACCCCGGTGTCCTAGAGAACGGTTAATCCAGATTGGAGTAGTTGAAAAGAGATAAACAAACAGTGGCATAAACAACCCAGCGCGTGTCTATCTACACATTGTTTTGCTTTTATTCCATGCATTTTTTCCCTTCCAAAGTTACCCTTATTGTCTTGGACATATGAGCTGAATGGTTGGGCACGTGGCCGGTGGCTGTACTGTTTTTTGCCGATTCGCAGTTTAAGTTTAAACTTTCGGTTTACCTCTGGGGTCTACGCATGTCTTGAACGAGTCACTGTCAAGTGGGAAGTGGAGATATGGTCATTCAATAACATTTCCGCAAGCTGAGCGGTAGAGGCCACCTAGGAGCTATCTGTGCGCTTCAGGGCCAAGGGAAAAGACTATTTTTTCTTGTATAAGGCAAGTGCCTAAACTGAGTGGATCTATCACTGTCCGCTTGAATAAGGATTTCCTCCAGCTGTTTGCGGTAGGAATTTTGGTTTCGTGCTTCCACGTATTTCAGATGCTTTTCAATGCATCCTGGAACTATACCGGATTTAACGCGCGCAAAACTGGGTAACTTTCATTCAGCAGGATCATGGAAGCAAGGGCTTGCCGTTTATCTATTATTGGCATCTAAGAACGAAAAACGAATCAGTTGTTGTGGATAGCTTGCTTAGTGACGCCATTCTGGCTTTAGAACGGATGGAATGAGCAGCCGATCTTAATTCTCCTGCCATGCTACAGCAGACTATGAAGAAGGTACCATATTTCCTGCAACCAATTTGGGATTAGAACGTAGATTGACTAACCCAGAACGAGAAGAAGCGGTGTTTAAACAGCCGGCCGAGTTCATATAATCAATTAACAGAACGAATTGCAGTCGGCTTGAACGGCTGGCGGAGAGGAGCGCGAGAAACCTC
>LUCM01008299.1:37717-59702 GCA_008360955.1 Fasciolopsis buskii | reverse complement strand
TGTTGAACAGGGAAGATGGCTCACCGAAAATTTTCTTTAGTCTGAACAGTGTGGTCAAATGTGCGGCTTGATGGTTTACCCGGCAAGATGAAGTTAATGTACCGCGTGTGTTCTGCAGGACCCAGTTTTTGCAGGAGTAATCGTACTTCGGTTTTGTCGTCTTTGTCCGCTAGATCGACGGTGATAGATATAATTGCTTATGTTTTCCTACTGTTTTCTCGAACTAGTCGCCCGCGACGGATTGTGCTTGCTGAATGATTCTGGCTATACCTTTTTATTTTTAAATGTATGCACTTTAGAAATTGTGCGAACATGTTTCAAACACTTCAGGGGACCACATGACGTTTTTCGGTGCAGTCCGACACTTTGCCTCGAAGTCGATCTTTCACTAACTCTTTCCCTTTTTCTCCTTTGAGTGTGCATCGCATTGTTTGTCGAAACTGAACTGAGAAGACCTTTCACGATGTTGTCTTTCGTTCACTGCACTGCGTTTATTTTGTTTTGTCCACAGCTGTCTTTTGATTTGTCCACTCAAGTACATTCTGGTCGTAGCAAATACCTTCTCGAGAAAAATCAATGGCCGATGCTCAGCCTGCTCCATCTGTTGGCAATGAACACAAATATGGTGGTGCTGAAGGTGCAGAGGCTATGTACGTAAAACTGGTTTCCTCGGACGATCACGAGTTCTACGTGCGGCGTGAGTATGCCCTAACCAGCGGGACCATCAAGGCCATGCTTTCCGGTCCAGGTATATTGAGAATTTCTTCCGCTGTCTTTTTCCGTTTTTCTAAAATACTGTGTTTGTGCCGTTTTTTCCGACGTGCTTCTCGTATGAGTGTAGCGAATGGGGACTCACTGCACTTGCGAGGAGAGAAGGAACCGGCAACCGTGACCTTGAAAAATTGTAGATGCTGGGGATCACATAAGGTGTGATAACGTGCTGAATGGTAGTGCGTTGTCGCCTACTGCTATGGTGACCTGCGGATCTGGGGTTAGAACGTCCAACGTTTTTGGTAACAGACTCATAGTCCATTTGACCTGCCGGTCCTGCTGATTTGCGCTCAAAAGAGTGACATTCCTAGAATGATGCAAAATTACTAAGGTTGGTTGATGATTATAGAGAACGTACACTTAGAAAATAGGCCTTTGTTTGTGTAAAATAAATTCCAGGTTAGCAACGCAGGTACCTTGGACACTGCTCAGTGATATCCCGTCACTTTTTTTTACTACGGGCAGTTATTTAAAGGGTAAAGTCCGTAGTCAGTGATGTTATAAGAGGGCGGGAGTGTGGGTAAACATGTACTTAAGAACTAGTTTGTTGAACTTACTTTTAACGAAGCAAAGACTCAAAATGAGTGAGAGGACGAATAAAGGGACAGTGTTTCACATTTTGGGCAAAGAGCAAACTGGAAGAGGTGGATGCAGCACTTTGGGATACAAAAACTAAGGATTTCCAAAAGTCAGGGAGTGCGATAGTCAAGAAAAGCCTAAGGGTCGAGGAACTACTCCGTAGAACAAAAAAAACGAATTAGTAACGACAGGACAGAGACAGCGATGAAGCCACTCAGCGGTAGGGTACGTATTACATATTTTGTACAAATCTGTGCACAGATGTCGCACCATGAGAAGGATGGAAACAATGAGCGAGAAAAAGAAAAGGAAACAATTTGTATAGCTCACCACTTATGAAAGCTTCTCGATCTCCCACCTCCACGTTATCCGCTATTCGTCGAGGCCCCTGATTCTTCTGTGGGCTATAGGCTACCTGATGACCCAAACCGAAATAGTGGGTTGAGGTATGAAACCCTACCTCGGGCCTTTGATCAAACGGTCCAATCCATAGGAGAGTAGGACGATCTGTGGATTACAACCTACCGGGGATAGGTGACTGGTTGTTCAGTCCATACGCTCTTCGGATGGGGATAGACATCCCGGGTGGCCAGCGCATCCTTTAACCAAAAATACCAATGAGGGTATAACCGTACGCTTCGTACGCCACGGGTGGTTGCTTTGGAATCAGTGTTTAGGTATTTTCCCTTGACTGCCTACCAAGGACCACTGAGTCCGATGGGGAGCGCCGAGCACTGGCCTTCATCGTCACACTTTTGTGAAAACACCCGTCACGAGAATGCGGTGCATAGGACTGTCTGAGCAGAGGCTGTTTGAGATGCCGATCATATTGGAGTACTTTTAGAGGATTTCCTTGGAGTGACCGACTAGGAGCGTGAAAAACTTACTCCCGATCATGCTGAGGGAGTTGAATTCAAGGATACGATAGCCAGATAACTGAAAGGTCCTCCGACATCACGTACTCCACAGGCTTATGCAACTCTCTCCAGGTAGCGGTCGGAAGATAGATCGAGGTGGTCAGTCGACAATATGGTAGGCAGGTAATTATAACTTAGTCAAGTGGCTCCTATAGGTCCACTTAGACTGCTGATTTGGGGTTCACGAGATCCCCCCACGCAGCCGTTGAGGATTATAGGTAACATCACAGAGCCGCAATTAGTGGCGTTCTTGCATTCGAAACCGTTCTTCTAGGTACTTGTCTAGCCTATTATTTTGCAGTCGACTTTTCAATACCTCTCGTCCCGGACCCTGTATGGTGCCTGCGATGGAATGCAAGTTTTTTCTAATTTATTTGTTTAATCGGCTCCGACTAGGATTGTGCCAAAAATCACCTAGAGAGCTCAAACTGAAATTCACATCATCAGTTTTCAACGCGTCTGCATTTGAAAAGAAAACTGTCCCAGCTATCTTCTCCCTGTTCTCATGTCGGCGAGGCTCTTAAAGCGCGATCCAACTGAATTCGAACCAAGCCAGTGTTGCTAAAGCCTAGCTGCTAGGTTGATGGTGGAACTTTTATCGCTTATGTGAATTTGGTATGCTGCTAAACTAGTTGGAAATCTTTTCACTCTGGCACAGTGAATTACAGTATCAGGGGAAACCCGATAGTGAAATTACGGTAAGAAGGTCCAAGTAAGGGACCATTCACGTGCCAGTCAGTTTATGTTGTTGCTCAGTTCGCATCTACTTAGACGGAGCTAAACAATCTCCGAGTATCTGGTACACTTACACCACAGATTACTGTCTGCTTCGTACGCCTTTCATGGTGTGGAATCAAACTTTTGCCATCTCTCCGAGACTGACTACCATAGATCAGGCAGTCTGGTCGAGAGCACCGGGAATTCTGCTTCTTACTCACAATTTGGTAGCAACACCCCCATTAGGAGAAGACAGTGTGTAAAACTCCTTCAGCAGAGGCTCTCCTAGGTTCATGATCATTTGGTGACGTTTTTCGGACGGGTAACCATCTCGGAGCCTGGGACACCTACTGTCATGTTCGTAGTGTAACTTGTTACGGTTGCGCCAAGTCATGTATTGTATTTCGTTATTCCGTGCTTCATTTCAATGTCATGGATTCCAGTGGATGGCCGGTGACGTGGAGATGGGGAGTAGAACTATCATTTGTTGTGAACTCTACACATAGTTCCTTTTTCTATCTCTTTTGCTCACTGTTTTCATTCTTCGCCATAACTCCGATGGCACACTTTCTGTACTCAGATTTGTGCAAAATAAATAATAAATCATTGTCGATTAACATGTTTTACGTGCTCTATTGAGTTGATTGAAAGATATGCTTTCATCTCGCAATGTTAGTTTTCTATTCGTTCTGTTCAAAGTAAATCCGTTTACTCACGGATCGTACAATATTGCTAACCGATTCGGCAATTACTGAGCAAGTAGCACAGTTTCTAGTAGCAATTCATTTTTAAGCTACTTTCAGTCGGAACCGGGGACAGCCTGTGGGCAGTTTACTTGGACGAACGATAGATTGGTGAGTAGATAAATCTATTGAATTCTGACTGAACCAGACTACGAAGTCACGTTTGCATGTATATTCGTCACTGTCCGTCGTTTGTCGCTTGGACTGGTCACCGACGAGCGATGCACACGCACGTCTGTTTTCAAGCGGATAGATTGCGTATCCATTGCATTGGTCTACTAGGATACAAAACCCATCTTTGATCGTACTAAAGCACCAGTTTATCACAACTTTCATCTATTTGCCGTTTTGATTTCATATGCTTATCAAGTGGGCTATTTTTGCTGGCGAGGAATCTCCAGGGCACTTTTCTTGAACCAACCAGCGCTCTGCAATCAGCATCGCTGTTTATTTTCCGTGGGTTAGGTAATAGTGCTTATTTGATTGTAAGTTGCATTTCACGCAGTGGCTCATCCACCGCTGCTTCCCGTGTGGATGGTCGGATTAAACAGTATTCATGAAATAATTCACCATGTGATATCATCGCTCAGCTCATGCACAAGAAACCATGGTAGCAATGTACAACTGTTTCATCCTTGTTAGGAATCGTCAGTAGCGCATATCCACTGCGCCCGAACTGGGATGCGAACCCGGGACGAACGATTTTGAGTGGTATGCCATAGTCATTACGCTACCGGGCAGGCTCTCAACGGGTTTGTTGAACTTCACCACAATGATTTTCCACCTATCCGTCACTGATTTGTACGGCCACGGCAGTAGCCGCAATCTTTACCGACTGATTAGATGTACTGGTCCGCCAAAAGCGGCTGTCAAGGGTGTAAACAATATACCTGGTGGTGGTGGCGTTATAAAGAACACTTTAGGGAACAGTTTAGTTGGCTTACTTCCGCCATGGTCTTTTCACTTATGCCTGCAAATGAGACCATGGAGGTAGATGTCGGTCCTCCATCACAATTGGATCTCCTTATGGAGATGGGCTTTCTGCAAAGATGCAGGGTTACTGATAGACTGTCTCCGTGTTTTTTGATGATGGTAGCCAAAGTTTAGTATTCGAGTTAACAAAGCTCCTAGGATTGATTTGGGAAATGAAAAAAAATACCTAGGACTAGTGCGAACCAGTGACAGTACCTATTCACAATAAAATCGATGAATACTGGTGTGAAAGTTGCAGAAAAATTAGTTTGGATATCATTGATGAACGGCATCTGAATAAACTTAACTCGGCGGTTTTGTTTGGCCTGGACTGGACTCGGTGAGACAGTAGTAATATGTGTTCCAGTTGGGAAGCCCGGGTTCAAACCATTTGTGTGATGGAGGATATGCACCGCTGATGCGCCCTAATAACAGCAAGTCTGGAGCTTCTCGAATGCAAGGTTGGTCGGATGACCTGAGGTTATTGCTTTGAGAATAGAATCCGAAAGGCAGTTAGCAAAGCGTATGTCAGTATGTGCTACATTCATAATGAACACGAGCATTCTTCTCAACCTCTGAGAATTATAGGTTTCCGATCCGGCCGGGGTTGAACCCATTGTGTCTCAGGTGCTAAGAGATAAGCACACTTTCCGTAGGACCATCTGACATCTGAATTAGCCAGTCGCGCCACAGCCGAATTCTCGCTTCTAGCGATTTTTCATCCAGCTTCACCACAAGAAGCCTTTTTAATCAGGTTTGGTCTCTCTTCGCTTCTCTTCAATTTTTCGGTCGACTTCATCATGAAAATTCCCCTATCCATATTTGCTTCGACAGTTGTTTGGTTTAGATTTGTAGTATGGAAATGGTTCTTTGTTTCTACTTAAACTCCTAGGTAGGTTGTATATCATTTTATTTTGCGCAAACTTGTGTGTAGGCCTTGTGCCATCAGAATCATAGCTAAGGACGAAAGTAGTGAACGAGAAAGAGGGGAAAAAACAATGTGCAGAGTTTACAACGTGTGCGAGCTCTTCCATTCTCCTTTCCATATCATCAACCATCCAGCGGGATTCATGATTTTTCTGTGAGCCTGGTGCTACCTGGTTGGCCAAACGTAAGTAGAGGTAAGTTGCAAGCAATTCTCGAATGCTTGTTGGGCAGTGGCGAATTTTTGGGGATGCATTTTGCACCTTCCAAATGTGCGGACCTTTTTCATGACTGGAATAGTTCAAAGCTGAACCTTGTTCTTGCAAGGAGGGAGTCGGACGAGCCATTTAAGTCTTGTCATTTGAGCGACTACATATCATCGGGTGATCGAATGTCGGATGAATTGCCTTTACGGAGGACTCTATTGACATTTATCAACTGGAGACATCTGTGGCGTCAACGTTGCTCTCAGTTAATTTTGCACATGATTGAGGTAGGTTCTGCTATGAGGCTCAGAATCATGTCCGTTGAGAACAGGGGGTGTGCGAAGACTCCCGGTGTTTGAAGGCGGTTCTCTTCTTACTGGGAGAATGGGGTGGGGGAATTTTGTAACTCAGAGGTTAGACCAAAGGTACGGGATCCTAGGGTCCATTCTTTAGATGAGGCACTGAATTTGAATAGGTTAAGGTGGTTGTGTTTACTCGTCCACAGAGCGACTGCCTTATTATGCGCTGTTTCCCAAGTAGATATGGGTGAGAAAATGGGTCTAGATGGTCAGCTGATGACGTGGAAAAAAGGTCGGAAAATTTTAACCCATGTGCTGACTCGTGTTGGTCTACCGGGTTAGGGTTCACGCGATCCTCCCCAGGCGCTGCTTGTCGACAATACATAGCATAGCTCAATCTCGCCATCAATGACATTGTTACATTCGAACGGATTCATATTCTATATAGAGCTCTTCAATTTATAGCCTTCCAGTCTGTCTTGTGCTGCTTCTCGTCCGTTTCCGTTTTCTATCTTCGGTGTTGCAAGATAGCAGCCAAAACCAGGGCACCATGGTGCTACGTTGGTTGGTGATTGTAAAAACAAACTGTTATGATGCAGAAGGAACATTCATCTCAAAAAATAAAGGATTTACTGCAATGATGCTTTTAACTAGCGTTCGCGATATTGTAAATCACATGGGGTTACGTACCGTAGCGGGAACGTCAGTAAACTTCTTAATCGCTTAGTAACCACCAGCGTTAGGGTATATACTTAATTCAGTCTTCCTTCTGGAGCCAGTCTGCATAACCCACCCAAATTGACCTTTCCAGTCAGTAAACCAGATCTTAATCTCATCGAATTCTTTCTACCTGATGGGATCTTCGACCGGCTATAACTAACCTACCGCACCTGGCTAGACGCACACATCCGCAGCTCATTTTGAGGGAAATTGTTTGATCACTGTGTTGTCGTGACTTTAACATGCTGTAGCATTCCATTTGTGCCCAACATTGTTCTTTTCCACCTAGTTTGCTTCTGATCACAAAAAGAACTTCTTCCCCGTTGCGCAATCCAAAATTGTTGACTCACAGTTGTAAGTAATCGACTTGTGAAATAGATTTCGGTCTCTGTTATATCGTGTAAAGCTCTTTTTCGAGAAAATTGCCACATCCGTCCACTGTCTCGTCATTTTGTGCTGCATATTTCGTTCTCCAGTCCCTTCGTAACGGCCCACACATTAGTCTTTATAAAACACTTCCATCTCACTTTTCAGGTCAATTTCAGGAAAATGAGACAAATGTGGTTCATTTTCGTGAAATTCCGTCGCACGTGCTGCAAAAGGTTTGCAGTTATTTCGCCTACAAGGTACGCTACACGAATAGTTTGAGCGAGATCCCTGAATTCCCAATCAATCCGGACATTTGTTTGGAATTGTTGATGGCGGCGAATTTTCTGGATTGTTGATATCTCAACCGATATTCCTCCGTCGGCCACACGTGGGCGTCAGCCATCTTCCTGCCCCCCTGCTCGAAGATCCTGAGATTTGACGAATACTTGCTTTTCTCCTCGCTATCTCATTTTCTTCGTCATTAGCCCTCTTGTTCTTGCTTCTCACTCCACCGTCCTCCGCTTTCACCCCACCCTACTCTACCCAGTGAAACAGATCACAACGGACCCACCAACCATTCGTTATTAGGCTTACAAAAGCCTGGTTGCTTTGTTCCAGTGATTCTCATGGTCGCCCATGCACCTTGTTCTTTTTGAACTGAATTACCTATACAATTTCCTTTCTCTTCCAGCCTAAATATTAACTATCTATCCTTCTTTCCTACTATACACACATACCTAAACATACCTTTGCACAAATCCAAGAACAAGCAAACAAGGACAGTAACAAATATTGGTCAGTCGAATTGATACACGGTATAAATGCGTAGGTTTCATCCGTTCCTATTTCGTACCCGTTCAAACAAACCGACGTGTCATTTGAAATTCTTTCCAATGTTGTGGCTTAGCGTCTGTTAGTAATAACGGTGGTTTGTTGATCGGAGCAAGAGTTTCAACCCCTAGGTGCGAAGAAAATGTGATACCGGGCAGGGTTAATTGGATTCCATTAGTAAACACCTGCCATAGAAACCGCTTGGTTTAGTTATAACAAAGGTGATTACCTAGTTCTGTAGTTTTGTTGTATCTTTTCTCTCCGTTAGGCCGCTCCGATGGAAAGTGTTTTTCTCACAAAACCTGAGCTAGTGCAAGGGTATCGTTTGATTGATTGCATGCAGTTGTTCCGAATTTCGTGGTCTGCATGTGATGCGCGAGCACCGGCTGCCCGGAATCGAGGTCAACGAAATCTCGACTGACAGCACTAGGTAAGTGAAGTCAAGTCACCCGACAAAGGGCAATAATAGCAATCTAGAAGTTTTTTGCTTTAGCTGGCTGCCGTTCGTACTCCATTTTCAACGGGAAAACCTCGGACCTCCCGGCCAACGTTACAGTCGGGAAGTACTAGGCTCGAGTTTCGCTCTCATTAGAACCCGGGATAAAGGGTTCGCATAGAAGGCATGTGTTACCGCTACGTTACCCAACCCCTCTGAGCTGATCCGAATTATTTGATCAAGTTTGTTGAAGTGTCGTACTCGGTGACAGTCGGCAGTGCTTTGAGAACAGACATGGTTGGTTTTTGGCAAATCCAGTCGAATGCCTCTCACCAGTCAGGCCTTCTCGGGAGGATTGGGTTATTGTCTTATTTAGCCCGTATCGCCTCTGTTTTCCATATATGCAACTAGAAGTGGACAAACAAAGTCACCCTAGCAGTGGTTGATCACTCTAAAACAGGTGACTACTAACTCTGAGTAGATTTGAGTAAACTACTGTCTTTCGACCAAATTATGCCATGCAAACATAAAACCAAATAGAAATCCTCATGAGTTTATTCTGTAATGGTTACAATACGAGTGACCACATTTTGTATGTTCGTCTCTCGTTACCCTGCCTCTGGCTGTCGTTTTCTAACATGAGGTTGTTCTCGGCAGTTGTAGCCTGGTTTGAACTAGACGGATTTCTTCGCTGAGATTACAACGGTTGACGAAATTTGCACTCGGCTACTGAGTCATATGATTCGTCTCGACAGTTCATACTTGGTGTGGGCGTTAGTTTTATACTTCTTTCAGAGGCAGGCTACTGGAAACAGTTGAGGCTACTGAACAATGCTCGGGTACTCGACGAAGGAACTTGAAATAGGCTCTTAAATTCCCGAAAATACAAACGGTTCTTTTTCTTCTGACATACACTACTAGTCATTGAAAAAAGGGTTATTTTAAGGCATCATCAAAAAACCCATCGTGATAGGACAAAATCAAAACACGATGGTTTTGCGATAAAAGGTAGCACAAGAAATACATACTGGAACAGCCCGATGCATGTGTAAATAGAGGGCGAGTCTCGGGGGTTTATATTGTCATCATCCAAACCTATCAACTTTGATGGTAAGACTATTTTGCGGGATTCAGCACGGTGCATACTTGATATAATGAGATCCGCACTTTTGGTTTGAGGTCGGAATGACAATGGACATAAGATATATTCTCGAATCCGGAGCATTTCACGAAGTTCTTTGCCCAATCTGTTTTGCAGCACTTGATTACTTTAGAAGAGCTATTTCGCGCCTGTGTTGTGGAATAGCTGAATCCCGTGGGTGTCGTGCCAGGGATAATTTAGAAAATGAGGGCTATCATGCTTACTATAGACACCATTGTAAGCTGTCAGGCTATATTTCATATTTTATGCAGGAAAGGTTACAAATTTGCTGCCGTAGGAACTATAGAGAAAAGGGTGGATGACACGAGTAAAACTGAGTGAAAACAGGTTTGTGTAGTGCTCATCCTGCATGTCAGCTCTGCGCCATCGACTGCGCAACGTTCCTCCGTAGGTATTTTTCAACCTAGAATTTGAATTGAGAAGCCTAACCCCAAGCCTTTGATCAGAGCACCCGAATCGCGAAGCATCAGAGTGAAACATGCCACTGGCAAATTGTTGGAAGCCAGTCACTTGTGGTTCTTGGATTGTTAATAAAAGGTATTGCACTCAGAACGATGCTGCATGGGTAGCAAAATTGTCTTTTCAGTTAACAGTATGGGCTAGTCGTTCGTCTGTTTTCTGTTAACTCCGAAAGAGTCTAATTTTTCGGACCTCAATATACGTCCTCGATGTGGGTTTGAATCTAAGCGAAAGAGGTTAGACCAGATACCAGCTGTGAACAAATTAGACTCGGTATTCAATATAATTGGACTGTTTGCCGTTCCATTGGACTTGCCAACATTAAAACCCTTTCATTATCAGTCGTGGATTAGACGCTTGATAGGCCACCCATATGACTGCGCCGGCGACAAAGTCACGTGAATCCAACATCTAGTGGTCGCCTTTTCTGTTCAAAGGGGAAGTCAGATTCAAGCAAATTTCTGGGCTGATCACTAATCACAAACCTGAATGAGTCGGGTGATCAAGGGAACCCAAACCCATGCGACAGTGCTGATGAAATTCTCCTATGCGATCGGATTTGTTCGAAATGAACCGTTCGCCATTTGATCCGCAAAATTGTTTCGTCATTTATAGCGCCTGTAGTGGGAACTAAGTTCTAATGAGGATTTGACTATGGTTGAGAAACTACCCAATTTGAGGTTATGGAATTATAATTAGTTTTTGTTCATTCGAGTGAAGCCATGAGACTTTGAAATCCATAACTGGTTCAAATGACCGGTGCTTTACTCTACAGAATTTGGTTGTTTAGTACCTGCAAGCTGTTTAACAGTCTCGCCTTCGGGTGGGATCAAAACCTTTTATTTAAGTTTGGCGACCGCTCACAAGGCTTTGAAAAATCCTTACCTTAGCCGCAAAACACCAACATTCAAAACCGTTAATAAAAAGATCGAGACCGTTTTTAGACAGTACGTATCAAGAAGAAGTACGCCATATGTGTGGTTTGCAGTCCAGTTATGCGAAATGATAGCCTATCCTGAATTTCGACAATAACTTAATGAGTGTAGTCAGACGGATTAAGTGTCTTAAAGGTTGGAACGGCCAGAGGTTTATAGACCAGGCTCTCCGACAAAATCGGTGAAAGAATGCACGGGGGCAAGAAGATATGGCAGAAGGAGTGAACATGCGTATATCGAAGGCTCGAGCGGTTTACACTGGACTGAAGCACTTGTGGCGTCGGCCTGATATTTCACTAAAGTTGAAAGGTCGTGTGTACTGTGTTGCAGTGCGTTCAGTTCTGTTGTATGGTTGCGAGACATGGAGTGTGCATGTGGGAGATGTTCGCCGCTGGGAGATTTTCGACCACCGATGTCTACGTAGTATGGCTAGGATCGGATGGAGTGACCGGGTGACTAATGGGGAGGTCAGGAATCTAGTACTAGGTGCCAGTTCTGAGAATACTTAAGACTTAGTAGACTACACTGGTTGAGCCGTGTTGCGTATGGCGAGCACTCGTCTACCATATCGTGCATTATTTTGTGTTCCTCCTAAGGAATTGAAGAAGCCATGTGGAGGCCAACAGATGACGTGGCAACGTGGAATGAAAAAATGTACAGCGAACTTAGGTAAAGTAGGTGTCCCACGTCTTTTTGATTGGGGTCCGAAAGACCCGTCAAGTAGCTGGCTGGAGAAACTGAGGGATCTGGGAGCAAGCTGTTAGCAGTGCCAGTCATATTGTCATCTCTGGAATGGGAATGATTAGAAGTGCAATTTTACGATTAGACTTTGTTTCGTTTTTGCATACAGTAGCGTTCATATCTTTTTCCGCCCGTGTAGGTCCACTCCCGCTTCCCCTTTATATATTTATTCTTTTTATGGAAACTTATAACTCTGGGGAAAAGGTAACGGTTAATGAGGCTTGCCTTGCTGTTTATTGCTGTGCGATGATGATGATATGATTGGAGTTCGCTGTCCTCCGACCCTGCCACCCATGAGCTATCGAAACCCGATGTGGTTGTACTCCACTCCAAGTCTCGGGGTCATTTTTGCCGGTTGGGCTCCCCCGTCCACAGTTTGGTCATATGGCTATGGTGCATGTTCCTTTCACTATGCTCACGCACCAGACCTACCGTTAAAAAAATTAGCGAGAAAATGTCCATTCTAATCCAGGACGCGGCTACAGAAAACAACCAGTGCACCGATCGGCCGTCGCTAGTGGTCGGTGAGTGCTCCCGTATGTTTGGTTTTATACGTCTCTGTGAAATTTTCGTGAGTTTAATTCGTACGTTCTTTTAGCTTTGTGAACGGTGGGGCACTGATCTATAGTTGGCAATGCCCGACCGGTGTAATAATCAGCTAGTATTTCCTTTATGGAAAATCCATTATGCATCCGACAGACGACGCCAAGCACCGGTGATCTTCCACTTACTAAGTAGATTCTTTATCATCACGATATGATAGGCACGGCCCCATTGTGTATCACTCCCGGCTCCTCGTGCCACCTCGAGACAGCTTAAATGATAACTCCCATTAGTTCCTGTTCAACGGTGTTGTTGGCTTCTTTGGGAAGTGACCGACAAGGTTAATGCGGTGACCGGAGCCAGATTAGTTGCTGTGTCATTGGAATAGTGGTTTGCAAAACTTTGGATGTTCACCTTTTGTAATTTGCGTCCGAGGATTGTATTCACGACAGCTGAAAGATAGAGCATCTCCCGGAACATTGAAGGTCGTCTGTTCGATTCCGGCTCAGGTGTCGGCTTTTGGATGCATGGCGCTCAAGTGGATTTTCCATTCTACATAACATCTGGCTCTTCATACTACAGCAAAATAGCAAAAGACTAACCAGAATCTTCTATTGGATCCTATTCAGTTTTGCTATTCGCTCCCACTGGGAGTGACTCCTGAGTCTGATCCAATGATCAGGCTATTTGCTGTCGTGTGTGAATAGTGGTTTTCATAATACAGGATGCTCGCCTTCGTAAGTCGTGAATATCATGATGTAGTTGAATCGATTGTAACATTCGCACTACCGGGTTTTTAGAAAATTTCCCAAGCATAAGCGCACTTAAGCAGCAAGCCGCATTGTGTTAAGGATTATCTGTGCCGGGAGGATTGCAAACTGTGACACAAAATCTTGAAGTATCATATCATCGTCATCATCGTTCGGCGTTAAACAGCAAGGCAAGCCTCACTGACTGCTGCCTTTTGCCCCAGAGTTACACGTTTCTATGAAAAGAATGAATATCCAAGGGGAACAGAGAGGGGACCAACACCGGCGGGAAAAGATAAGATGCCGCTGTAGCTAACACGCGCAACACAGTCTAACTGTACAAACGCACATGTTTTCAATCCTTCTGATTCGATAGAAAATGACAACATGATCGCCACTGTTTGCGGTTCATTGCCATATTCTTCAATGTCTCCAGCCAGCTAGTTGACGAGTCTTTCGGACCCCAATCAAAAAGACGTGGGACACCTACTTTACCTAAGTTCGCTGTACATTTTTTCATTCCACGTTGCCACGTCATCTGTTGGCCTCCACGTGGCTTCTTCCATTCCGTGAGAGGAATAAAAAATAGCACACGATATGGTAGACGAGTGCTCGCCATACGCAACACGGCTCAACCAGTGTAGTCTACTAAGTCTTAAGTATTCTCAGAACTGGCACCTAGTACTAGATTCCTGACCTCCCCATTAGTCACCCGGTCACTCCATCCGATCCTAGCCATACTACGTAGACATCGGTGGTCGAAAATCTCCCAGCGGCGAACATCTCCCACATGCACACTCCATGTCTCGCAACCATACAACAGAACTGAACGCACTGCAACACAGTACACACGACCTTTCAACTTTAGTGAAATATCAGGCCGACGCCACAAGTGCTTCAGTCCAGTGTAAACCGCTCGAGCCTTCGATATACACGTGTTCACCCCCACTGCCGAGCTACAATCGTTCGACACGCAGCTACCAAGTTAGGTGAATCGGTCCACAATCATTAGTTCCTCTCCCCTCAGCGCCAAGTTCGGCGCTGTTGTCGTCCAGTCCTGCAACAGCACTTTGCACTTTGAAGGTGCAAAGTACATGCCGAACCGAGCAACAGATCTCGAGAGTCTGTTTAGTGCCCGTTGTGCATGGTCCTCAGACTCGAAAAGGAACAAGACGTCATCTGCGTAATCTAGGTCACATCGCTTCCCGCCACTTCCCAGTTCAACTCCTACATCCCGAAGACCTCCTAAAGCATCTTCCATCACCTCCTCCATGACGAAGTTGAACAGGAATGGAGAGATGGGACACCCTTGTCGAACGCCGCTAGTCGTTTCGAATGAACTTGACAGTTCACCGTATACCCTAACGCGACCATAGGTATGCGAGTACAATGCTCACAACAGATTCACGAACATTGTTGGCATACCCTTCCGGTGGAGAGCACTGAGTAGTGCTGGTCGATCCACGGAGTCGAAAGCACCTTTCGAATCGATGAAGACTACGACCGTAGGGTGGCCGCGGGTGTGTGTGTGTGTGGGGGGGGGCGCGTTTCGAGTATTTGCCGAAGAATGAATATTTGGTCGATGCAATCTCGACCTGGATGAAATTCGGCCTGTTGTTCGCGGATATTACTCTCGCGAATCTGTGTCAAACGGTGCAGCATTATCGAAGCTAACACCTCAGTAACTATCGGAATTAAACTAATCCCACGACGATTTTTGCAGTCAATCCGTGTGCCTTTCTTGAAGATGGGTATAATCCGTGACTTACCCCACGATAACGGAATACTCTCCTCGTTCCAAATATCACGAAGCAAGGCGGTAAGGGACTTCATCAGGGCTTCACCCAGTTTGATAAGAACTGGGGAAAGTTCGTCGGAATCAGCTGTTTTTTTCCTCTTCAGAATTCGAATATTCGACTGCACTTCCACTTCCGCAGGGGAGTCAAGAGACGCCTCACGAGGATTCGCAGCTCCAGACGTCGGCCTAAATACGTTAGCCTATGGCCAACTAAACTGATCCTTGAAATGCTCTGCCCAACGGTCCAGTCTTTCCTGTCTACCATGGATGAGCTCTCCAGTCCTATCGCACACGACTTCAATAACCGAAGTTTGCCGTCCACCGCTGTCGAGCATAAGCCTAAACAGTATTTGACTGTTACTTGAAGCGGACGCTTCCTCCATCTCTTCGGCTACCTTAACCCACTAGTTTTCGCGATCATTCTTAAGGCTTATCGCCAAACAACGCTGCAACTGTCGACGTACCTTATTCACCTCTTTGCAGTTGGGAATTTGCCGTTTTTGCTGCATTAGACCCGGCGACCCTTGTGAGATCCAGTGTTTTTGATGAACTCTACATCTAGGACCACAGGCGAAATCTGCTGCCAAATGCATCACCTGCTTAATTTGATTACATTGCTCGTCTACATTGCTGCTCGTCGCAGTTCTTAGTTCCTCGGATAATTTCTGTCCGTGGCAATTGCAAACAGCCGAATCAGACAAACGTTCGACAGCCAATCGTGTTTGTGGCCTACGTCGATGGCCATTCAGCTGCAGAAAAAATCGCAATAAAACTAACGCATGATCCGATTTGACGTACGTGGTCCAGTATGATCTACAGTTCTGGACAGAACCGCGCCAACGGCAGATTACTGCAATATGGCCGGTCTAACTCAAAGTCCCCGTCGAGTTAGATCGACATGTCTTCGTGCGATTCCAACTGTGTCGGAAATTCATACCAGACAGGAACAAACGATTGTGTGCAGAAAATTGGAGAGGTTTTCCCCGTTGTCTGTTCGCCGAGCAGGCAAGGCGCATCACCCACCTAAACAGGATTCCGATGCGCCAAGGCCATCGTAAAACTCGTCTTTCTCCATATCAGTTGGAGCGTATACCGAGATAACAAATACACTGCGCTTAACACCACTATTCTTCCGGACGCCCACTGATCCATGCAGTCTCATGGCGCACAAGCTACTGTTGACTGGGATCCAGTCTAGAAGGGCTGCTTCAACCTTCTCACTCAAGACTATTCCGACACCGCGTTGACCCACAGCTTGAGCTGCTTCGTCTCCTGAATTGCAAAGAAAATATCCTGACGAGACATTTGGCGCAGTCAGTTGAATTACTCTACTCGAACCCTGAATCCGTGTTTCACTCACGCAGCAGACATCAAGCGAAAGTGAGTCCAGTGTCGGAGCCAAACACGCCTGTTGGCCAGACAACATTAAACTGCGCACATTGAAGGAACCGAGATTTAGACGCCGACGAGGCTTGAGAAAATGTGAGCTAACAGACTGAAAACCACCTACTACACTACATGACAATAAACCGTTGCGGGTATCGGGCGTGCTATCAATGGAGATACTATGTGTAGACAGAGGGGGGCAAACAGATTTGGTTGGAGACAGAATAGACGTTGGATAAAAGAGAGGGAACTCTGAGCAGCAGCACACTTATCACCACCTACCCCGCTTGATGCAATAGGCAGTGCGGTCCTGATCATATTGCGCAAAGACCGATGCAGTATGGAATTATTTGTAGGCGTGTAACTTATGCGAATTGATGGACGGGTATTGCTAGGGAGTCCAGGCACTAAGCAGGAGAACGATTAGGGTTCTCAACCAAAGCCTTTGGTTCTGACAACAACCTGGCCGCAAGGCAGCTGGGTAAAGCTGAGTGGAAGCCCATAGAACCGCAATAAGTTTTTCTAGATCATGTTTGAGTGAATGCGATTGTTGTGTGCCGCTTGAGTGACTGACGGGATCTTTTAATGATTTGCTTGAAGCTTGAGTGCAGTAGAAGGGAAATTCCATATGTATTAGGACCCACCACACAGGGGCAACTGTGAATACGAAATTTGGAGTGGCATAGAACCACATAAGTTTTCACTAGCTCATGTTTCCTATCTCCGGCGTCAGCGCACTTTTGTCTGCCACAGTAGTGTCCGGCAGATATGGGATACGAATCTCTGGTCCCTCTGGTGTCAAACGCTTAATTTTGGAGTTAAATCCTGATCTTTTGGGTGACAGGTGCTTAATCCGGCTTACCACTGCTGGACTAGGGAGATGGGAGCTTTACGTTGCACGCGTGACAGTTTATGTTGGAAGAATTGGATGGGAGGATGGGAAATATCTACAGAATTAAATTTCATATTGAAGCCAAAATGATCAGAGTTTCGTAGTATAGATTAATTATTTCACAAAAGACCCCTAGATCTCTGTGAAAAACGGGATTTTGTTTCAAGTTCGGCTGCAAATTTATCTAATCGTTCGCAGTCGCGCGACAACTATTAAGAGGAACACGTTAACGATCCTATGCGAAGCGGGCTTTTCATGTATTCCGTCGGACAGATTGCGTTCTTGCACTAAAATGAACAATGTAATGACTTATTTATGAATGTAATGAATGTTTTACATTAGTGTGTGCAAAGAAATACGGACCATCGTGAAGAATGTGTAAAAGGAAAGGAATCAAATGGTAAGAAATTTCGGAGGACTGAACGTTTCTGCCCACTTTGTTCTCAGATGTAATGTCATGGGCCTACCCTACTCAGGATTTATCAGAAGTCTGCTGTGCGTTACTACTGGAAAAGGCGAAGCGAAGACAGTAACAACCCAAAATCAGATTGGGGATTAACCGGGCTATTCAACAAAATAGTGCTTGATCAATGAAAAACTAGGAAATCAAGATAAGCTAGAATCGTGCAACACAGATTACAGTGCAATTCTTTTGACCTGGTTAGATGTTTCTATACCTGACTTACTGTCCTTGGGACTCCACCTTTCACGCAAAACTTCAGGTCATCCGATCAAACACGTGTTAGTGCTCAATGAGACATTAGAAAAGTATGCAGTGTTCGGTCGAGTGAAAGTAGAATAAAGCTAACAATTCAAATCATGATATAACACTAGGAGTGCATGCTGGTGAATGCTGTGGGAAAATATTTGTGTTCTGCATGCCTTCTTGTGGATCTAGCGTGCATCATGTGTTCTGCTCATGATATCCTCAAGTCTGGTTGTGTTTGTTGCTAGTAGGCTTTTGGCCTTCTCGCCAAACCATTACAATGCGACATTTGTTATAGGTAGATTCACTTGACATGTTCGTCACTGAACCTGGAGGCCTGTAACTTCATAAATTACAATGATTCCGTGAATTTGACGTTTGTGCGTGACGACTGTTTGCCACGCTTCTGTTCCCTAGCTGTCTATACCCCGTCAGGAAATTCTGTACCTGCTCAACCTTCTTGTCTGCCTTCAGCCTCCACCTCGACATATGCTGTCCTTATCGTGAATTCCGAGTCCGAGATGTCGATGGTCGCAGCCGCTAACGGACGGAAGAAGCGAAGACGAAGACGGTCTGTGCCAAGGAGACAGTCAACCTTAGCTCCCTCTCCCCAACAGCACAGGGGACACTCAAAAGTACACTAACCGTCCCCGAAGGTGATACTCGATGGTTTTTGTAATTACCTCTCTCTTAATCACTGTCAATGGTGCAAACCATAATTAAATGTTTGTAAACGCCAGTAGCGCCGGCGACCAGACTGAATCAGGCGTTCGAGCCAACACTGATGTAGAGCTGCCACTTTCCCCACCGGAGCCACGGTCCTTGCTGTTCGCCGAAGTCGCTGTCTCACTCAACTCCCCGAGCGCTAGTCCTAACAACAAACAAACGGGACAGTGGCAGGTTCTGCGGACTCAAGCCAAGCCCGTTAGTGACATCGGGATAACTGGTCCACCCCCAGGAACTCCGACTTCCCGCCCCGTCCTCGTCAGGAGGCGATTGATTATGGTAATAAACATCCATCAGCCGTTTCAACTAACGGCACGGGCGCGCCTAAACCGCGATGTAGCCCTGCTGCAGACCATGTTGTCTAAACTTTTCGAAGCGGACGAAGAGGACCTAGCTAGGGGGGGGGTCGCGTAATAAACGCCCTCAGGATCGGAAAAATAGCGGATTCCGGCTCCCCCTGAACACTCAAAGTCTCGTTAGAATCCATGGACGAGGCGAGTCTATGTTCCAACGGTCGTACAGACTAAAAGGAGGATCGGCTCGTATCCTAAGGGTACTCGACGTTGCAGACAGAGCCAAACTCAGACAGGCTCTTAATGAGTTGTATGAAGGTCGGCAGAACGGGAAAGTAGACTTTTGTCCGGGACTTTCGGGTGCAGAAGATGCGACCCTGCATCCGGTGCAGTCCCCTGTCGGTTGCTGTCGGAATCACCTGCCAGACTTGATCCCCGCTGAGAGGCATACGCCAATGTTGACGGTATCCTTGCATGCTCGGGGTTCCGATTTGGTTATCTCGACCAACGTTCGTAATATCCTAAACGGCAGAAGCTAGTTGCAAGCACTAGCATTGTAACAACTGCCAGTCGTCAGTACTGTCACCAAATCTTGGCTCACTCGTGGTTTGCTTGGTTCGGAACTTTCGATACCCCGATAGGTTGCCTGTCGAGCTGATCGAGCCAACCCCAAGCAAGATATCGGTGTCACTTTGTTTGTCCGTAGTGGGATTCCTGTCTAGCACGTGCGCCGCTTTGGCGATCCACATGGGTACGGCGAAGCCACGTGGTGCAGACTCAAACTATTCAGTAACCCCTTCATAACAGTTGACGTCTGCTATCGGCCCCCAGACATCTTGGATGAACTGTGCGGCTGGAGGTGCGGTGGTTACTGCTTAGTGCTAGTGTACTTCAGTGCATCTCTTGTGGACTGGGCGGAGACTAGATGTCTCCCAGGAGCGGACCGGCTTTCCGAGACGTCTCTCGAGGTTTCCGCCGAATAAACCCTCCACCGACATGTTCGGAGACCCCCGCGGATCTTCGCATTCCAAGAATCAACCCTCGACCTGGTCATATGGCATCGTTCGTCGGAAGTCGAGTTCGTTGACCACTTACCGTTTCTTGTTTCAAGTAGCCAATCCGTCGTAATGATTTGTTGGCGCCGAAGTGTTCCGCCTCCTCCACAATCGCTTCTANGGTTTTGTCGTCTTTGTCCGCTAGATCGACGGTGAACACGTCCTCGTAGCGTTTGAACCAGGATTCAAACGTAACGCCGCACTGTGGATCGTGTAGGAAATCGGTCATTGAGCGAAGCAGGGAATCTGATGAAATTTCAGGGCTGGCGGTTGTTGTGGTCATACTCCCAATCCGTTGAGTTAGAGCCTCCATTAGTTTGAGCTGGGTCTGGAACATTTTTTTCATGTCCGCATCCATGGTGGTTATCGGCTGATTGCGTTGAGTTCGAAAACCCCGTCGCCAGATTTGTTATGTTGCCGAGTTTGGTTGGTCTATGCACACACTGAAGCACAAGACATAAGTACTCGCAGCGCACGATATCACAGGAGCACCGCCTGTGGTCTAGTAGGACACGAACACACACAGAGGTTGGAGACACAAAAAGTTCGGGCCCGTAGTCGCACGACGAATGGGACAGATCTGCTGCTCCCTTGAATGAGCAGCCACACGGAACAATAAGCGGCGCGAAATACGAACAGCTAGCCCAGCCCGCTAGCGGAAGAGAGAAGACGAACACAGAGTACTGCCGCGCGTTTATTGGTGACCCACCAACACAAGTCAGAATTCAAGTGAGCTCTATCGTCTATACAGTTTTGTTGGGTGGCCTTGATCGATGTGTGGACTAGCGAATCACAGAACGGGCTTTTATGAACCTTTTCGCGGACATCTAAAAATATTTAACCGCGCAGTATTTAAATAACGTCAATTTCGAAATATTGAGAAAAGGATAGATTCTTTTGGAAAATTTGTAGCAGAAATGAAATCTGCGGCACCAAAAACCTTGGAATGGTCATCGACCATAAGTTTTTCTCAAACATTCATTCACTTGCTTTGATTCATTTGACCTATACTTCACAGATTCTATCACCCTTCTCGGCTTATCTGTAACTTCCTCTTTATGCTGCTGCATGCGTATGAAGCTTGCATTGTTATATTGGATCCCAATCAACAGTTATTTGTGTCCAGTTCGGGTGAACGGTTCTATCCGGGTCAACAGCAGTCGACTGAAGCGCCATTGTTTAGTCCTCTGTGTGAGCACCCACTGATTACAGCTACTCTGAAGCTAAGAACGAGTTCCACCGGAAGAAATCTCGATTGTTACGAAGTGCGCGATCAATGGACATTGTGGGCTTTGCTGTGTAGACCTAGTGTCACCGGAATCACGGCTGACGATAAAAAATAAGCAAGAAGAGAGAAAAACAATATGTGAAGTTCACTGCGTATGACGGGTCTTCCATCCTCCCCTCTATGTTAACGGCCGTCCACCGGGATCCATGATTCCTCTTCGAGTTTGGCACTACAAGGTTGCCCAAACAAAAGTAAAAAGGGTGAAGCTAACACTCGATCTCCTGTAGAGCTTAAACTTTCAATAAATATCAAACCTTGGAGAACCGAATAAGTCTTCCATGAGCTTCATTATATTGTATTTAGTTGTAGCCCAACACCCTGTTATGTCCTAAGGCTTGGATTTGTTTACGGATATTTGCCTTAAAAGCCGGATATATCGAAGCAGACCACGGGACATGTGCTGGGACAGCTATAAGGAACTAGCGCCAAAGGCTAGTTACACTGTGGACTAAAGTGCTTCGCTCAGCGTACGAGTCCACTGCTGACGGGTGAACCGTTAACCTCAAGGGATGCTTCATCTACGGCTAATGTCATGTGACTGGTAAGTAGGATGAGATGAAACAGACTATGGTAACTTCTCACAGGAACAGGTCATTCCGTTTGCTGCGGGCGAGTATAGCCCTTTATTTTTGTTCAAGACATTCATGACAAGAGAAAATCTCGAATCCCCTGATCACGGGCCGTGATCCAATTACCGAGAAACGTTAAACCGCTGACCTGTAATGCATGAAAAGCGTATACACTGCGTACGGGGATTTTATTCTCGCT
>LUCM01008299.1:0-35014 GCA_008360955.1 Fasciolopsis buskii | reverse complement strand
CAGCTTGCCCAGACCGGCCTGAAGGATGTGCTTGTCGTCGAGAGAATGGATAGCACGCCATATCTTCAGATTGTCCGCGTATATGAGGCAAGGGGACTCAAACATGGTCGATAAGTCGTTGATGTAAACCAGGAAGAGAAGCGGGCCCAACAGGGACCCTTGCGAAACTCCACTGGAGGCGAAGTGCGGCTGGGACATCAGCTGGGGAACTCTCATGGAAAGTACCTCCAAAAAAGAAATCCTGGATCCAGTGGAGTAACGGGCCTCTTGCCCCAAGGGATCGGAGATTCTCAAGCCGCCGACGGTGGAGAACCCCGTCGAATGCTTTATTGAAATGAGCAAACAACGCCCGTGGGGTGCACGTCGGCCTTGGCAGACTCCCAGAGTTCATGAGCCAGAAGGAGTTTGGTTATACAATACCTCTGGGGACGGAAGCCGCGTTGTTCGGGACACAACTAATTGCGAAGCAGTTGGTTTCGCAGATACGCAGCTATCACCATTTCCATCACGTTAGACGTAACGCAGGCCAGACTGACAAGGTGGTAGTTGACAAGGTCGCCACGAAGCCTCCCGGAAGTTGCCGTCTTCTATTCGGCTGGCATTTTCTCAGCTGCCGGTGAATTTATGAGCAATGCTGCGAGTGTCGGGGCGAAGGCTTCAGCCATTTCCTTCAGAACAGGCTGAATGCCGTCAGGCCTCGGAGACTGGGGCGTCTTCAGTGCCTTTAGTGATGCGAGAACCTCGGCCATAGATATGTCCTGGGTGGACAGCGTCGGAGCAGTAACCGTCAGCCGCGGAGCGGGCAGCTGGTCCTCGCAGTAGACAGAGGAATACTGAAGGGCAAACACCTCGGCCTTTGTGGCGTTCGTTTCGGCTGACCGTCCCCTGGACTCCGCTCTGACACGGGTCCTCCGGCTCACTCACCAGCGATTCTTCGCATCGCCTGCGTTTAGCCAGTTTCTGGGGGATGAATGAGTTCCGTAAGGTTCCGCATGGCCCTTAAGGTGTCACCCGTTGACAAAGGCCCGCAAAGTTTGATTACGTCTCTCCATCAAGGAGAGCAGTTACTTTTCGAACCAAAGAGGGTTCAGTAGGGAAGCGGATATGAATGCATATCAGGCTCAGCAAACCATCACGAATCACTCGTCAGACCAACTCCAAATCAGCGGAAGGCTGCGTCACTCGTGGCAAAGACACTGCTGCAGATCGCATGGCCTTGAAATCCGCCTCAGATGTTGGGTGCTAGAAGCGATTGTGGAGGAGGCGGAACACTTCGGCGCCAACAAATCATTACGACGGATTGGTTACTTGAAACAAGAAACGGTAAGTGGTCAACGAACTCGACTTCCGACGAACGATGCCATATGACCAGGTCGAGGGTTGATTCTTGGAATGCGAAGATCCGCGGGGGTCTCCGAACATGTCGGTGGAGGGTTTATTCGGCGGAAACCTCGAGAGACGTCTCGGAAAGCCGGTCCGCTCCTGGGAGACATCTAGTCTCCGCCCAGTCCACAAGAGATGCATTGAAGTACACTAGCACTAAGCAGTAACCACCGCACCTCCAGCCGCACAGTTCATCCAAGATGTCTGGGGGCCGATAGCAGACGTCAACTGTTATGAAGGGGTTACTGAATAGTTTGAGTCTGCACCACGTGGCTTCGCCGTACCCATGTGGATCGCCAAAGCGGCGCACGTGCTAGACAGGAATCCCACTACGGACAAACAAAGTGACACCGATATCTTGCTTGGGGTTGGCTCGATCAGCTCGACAGGCAACCTATCGGGGTATCGAAAGTTCCGAACCAAGCAAACCACGAGTGAGCCAAGATTTGGTGACAGTACTGACGACTGGCAGTTGTTACAATGCTAGTGCTTGCAACTAGCTTCTGCCGTTTAGGATATTACGAACGTTGGTCGAGATAACCAAATCGGAACCCTGAGCATGCAAGGATACCGTCAACATTGGCGTATGCCTCTCAGCGGGGATCAAGTCTGGCAGGTGATTCCGACAGCAACCGACAGGGGACTGCACCGGATGCAGGGTCGCATCTTCTGCACCCGAAAGTCCCGGACAAAAGTCTACTTTCCCGTTCTGCCGACCTTCATACAACTCATTAAGAGCCTGTCTGAGTTTGGCTCTGTCTGCAACGTCGAGTACCCTTAGGATACGAGCCGATCCTCCTTTTAGTCTGTACGACCGTTGGAACATAGACTCGCCTCGTCCATGGATTCTAACGAGACTTTGAGTGTTCAGGGGGAGCCGGAATCCGCTATTTTTCCGATCCTGAGGGCGTTTATTACGCGACCCCCCCCCTAGCTAGGTCCTCTTCGTCCGCTTCGAAAAGTTTAGACAACATGGTCTGCAGCAGGGCTACATCGCGGTTTAGGCGCGCCCGTGCCGTTAGTTGAAACGGCTGATGGATGTTTATTACCATAATCAATCGCCTCCTGACGAGGACGGGGCGGGAAGTCGGAGTTCCTGGGGGTGGACCAGTTATCCCGATGTCACTAACGGGCTTGGCTTGAGTCCGCAGAACCTGCCACTGTCCCGTTTGTTTGTTGTTAGGACTAGCGCTCGGGGAGTTGAGTGAGACAGCGACTTCGGCGAACAGCAAGGACCGTGGCTCCGGTGGGGAAAGTGGCAGCTCTACATCAGTGTTGGCTCGAACGCCTGATTCAGTCTGGTCGCCGGCGCTACTGGCGTTTACAAACATTTAATTATGGTTTGCACCATTGACAGTGATTAAGAGAGAGGCAATTACAAAAACCATCGAGCATCACCTTCGGGGACGGTTAGTGTACTTTTGAGTGTCCCCTGTGCTGTTGGGGAGAGGGAGCTAAGGTTGACTGTCTCCTTGGCACAGACCGTCTTCGTTTTCACTTCTTCCGTCCGTAAGCGGCTGCGACCATCGACATCTCGGACTCGGAATTCACGATAAGGACAGCATCTGTCGAGGTGGAGGCTGAAGGCAGACAAGAAGGTTGAGCAAGTACAGAATCTCCTGACGGGGTATAGACAGCTAGGGAACAGAAGCGTGGCAAACAGTCGTCACGCAAAAACGTCAAATTCACGGAATCATTGCAATTTATGAAGTTACAGGCCTCCAGGTTCAGTGACGAACAGGCCAAGTGAGTCTACCTATAACAAATGTCGCATTGTAATGGTTTGGCGAGAAGGCCAAAAGACTACTCGCGACAAACACAGCCAGACTTGAGGGTATCATGAGCAGAACATATGATGCAGGTTAGATCTACGAGAAGACATGCAGAGCACATTTCCTCGGCGTTCAGCAGCTCACATACCCGGTGTAGCGCAGACCTAAGATTCACTTCCAGTTTCATGTGGACTGCAGGACTAAATGACGAAATTCCTAATCGTCCAGTTCTTGAAGCAACAACAAGCGAACGGAAGCCGTCTTGAGTTTTTAGGGTGAATATGCGAATCCTGTGTGGCTCCAACTCTCATTACCATCAATTTAATGGGAAAATTGGTGACATACCTTCCTCTCAACCATTTCCTCAGCTGCATAGTTCGCACACTGTCCACTCCAGACAGATATGTATACATTTTCTTGTCTCCTTTTGAATTCGCACACTGATCCCACCTCAACCACTTCCTCCGGTTGCTTGCTCTAGGCATTCACCACTCGTACGGCATGCCATTTGCTTCTCAACTTAGGGGTTAACTGCTGTCGTATAGTCTTTTTCCCGTACCCTCCGAGTGCCTCATTCCCCCTTATCTGGATCTCATATTACGCTTTCGTGCCCTTAACCGTTGTGACCACTTGTGTGTCACTCTTACTCGGCTTGCTACGATTGCGATACTGACTGTCGGAAGTGATGAAATGTTGAGTATACTTTTAACAGGAGTGCGCGAGTGAAGCGCGCGTGAGCAACGCACAAATGGCGACCGCGCTTGGCCGTCAACGTTCCATTAAACAAGCTATCAGGAGGAACGAATCCAAGTTAGGCTACAGGAGCCTCCTTCTAAAAGACATTCGGAGAGGGGCCTCGACTGGGGCCATACGTCAGATGTCCACACGAGCGTGTCAAAAAGCGCTGAAATTGTTCCAGCATTTTCATATATCCTACCAAATACCATCTCAATGCCTGGAAACAATACTCTAAGTGCAGTCGAACGAATGCCTAGAACAGCGCAAGAAGCACGTCAAGCCTCCGAGATCCTACAGTAATCCTGGCTGCCATGAAGCAAAACATGACAGACTATGTTTGAAGCTCGTACGCACCACCATGTCGAGGTTTCCCCATCGCTAGCTGATGCACGGTTGGAGGAGAATGGCGAGAACTTGCAGAAGAACATGGATTCGTTCCATCGGATGGCTTGCTTAATCGAACTTTGACCTTTGAGCGCGGTCGGCATTTGCGCGTTGCTCACGCCCGTTTCGCTCGAACAAACTACAAGTGCCACGATGGAATGCAAGTCTAACGATGGGCTCCTTTCATCTGATGAGGCCCGTCAGCCTAGTCGAACCCGACCATTATCAGCATCGCCTGCGGAAACTGCTGGTGCGGCTGAAGCCACAGCACAACCGGTAGCATCAGAAGTACCGTACTTGCGAAGCGGCCATAGCGGCCGCCAGGTGAAGTAACCCGTTCGATTCACCGGTTTTGTTACCATTTTTAAATCAGATGGTCCAATACTCTCCCGGTGTAGGCGCACAGTTGTACTTAATGGGATGACATGTTTGTCGCGATAATTTATGCATCGATGGACATGTCGCCCCACGTTACACCGACAAGGGCAGCACCGAAAGCTGTTAGGTGTCTTCCACCAAGTGGAATACCCAACGGTGCTCACGATCACCGGTTCCACCAGTTTCGCTTTGTCTTACCCTCTCTCAGAAAAATCACAGGGCCGAGGCAACTCCACGGACTCCGGCACGACAACCATGGATTCCATGGTCGACATCATACACGGGCCGGAGTACGAAGAAAACCTGAGGCCAGACAATCATCTTCAATCCCACCTGGCAAAGATTCTGGATGATGGTGAGACCCGTGGATGTGGGACGCAGTTAGATCCACCGTTTTGACCGGCGCACATCAGGCGGGCAGCTTGGCTTCAGCAGTGTGGGGGCGCAGCTGGGAAATTACAGCTCCTGCGTTCAACTCCTAATGGTGCTTTTCAGGTTGAATGTCCGGCGCAAGGTCAACACCCTAAAACTAACACCCACGTGACCACCAAAAGAACGGCAAATTTTTCTATTGGCGATCGATGACAAGGCCTCAAGAAATCCGCCAGTTGCCGGCTTGTTCCGTATGGCTCCAATCGAAGGCCCTCTCCGAAGATCTTTTAAAAGGAGGTCCCTGCAGCGAATCTTGGATTTGTTCTTCCTGATAGCTTGTTTAACCGAACGTTGACGGCTAAGCGCGGTCGCCATTTGCGCGTTGCTCACGCGCACTTCACTCGCGCACTCATGTTAAAAATATGCTCAACCTTTCGCCACTTCCGGCAGTCTTCTCGTAGTACCGGTCCGGTTTCAGGGTTGTCTGTATTGCAGTCTCACCAAGCCGAGTAAGAATGACAGAAGAGTGGTCACAGCGGTTGACGGCAAGCAAACGGAACACGAGATTCGCGTTAGGACAAAGTAGGGCCGAGGTGGATTCTAAAACCTACCTAAGACGGTTTCCTGCCCATCAAGTGTTCTCTTCCTCATGAAAATTCAAAGCACCGGCCTGCACTTAATTCGGGCTATAACTTCCTTTTGTCTCTCATTATTGGTCAGAGTTCGTAAGTCAGTTGTCACCGTTCCCCCTTTCCCATTGGCGTCTGAACTGTGTTTTGCCCTCAACATTTCAGGCTTTGATGCCTTGCTGTTTCAAAAGCAATCCTGAGGTGTCCTCTGAAGTCAATGTAAAAGCTCGAGGACGCAGAATTTGCAATCAAGGTGCCTTGGGACACTGAATCCAACCTGTGCAAGAGCCTGGACTATCAATTTTGCTAAAGCCAAAAGCGCTGCGATCCCGTCTTACACAGCCTGACCTGAGCCGTGAACACAAAACATTTAATTATCAACAAAACAGTGGTGACCTCAACGGTCAGTCGAGCGCACAAAATACCTTCGGTGGCATGCGCAACATTTCGCATCCTACACTGCTAGCTTCGCATCCCGTTTCTGTTTGCGATGTCGCAGAATCCCCATTTTCGCCAACATGAGAAGAAAATATAGGCCTGTTCTCAATCTTGAGGCTAGGGAATGTGTATCATGCCTGTCTTACACCATTTTATAAGGTCCCACTGACACTCACTCACATCACCCCAACAGACTTGCAATACCCTGCATTTCAAATCTCAATTACTGGAAGCAGCCGTTGATACTGAACAGCCGTTGGTGCCTCTATCACCTACTGCCTGTGGTGGTAGCCGGTGCCAAGCCCCGACCACTCTATTGAAGAAAACGTTTGCAGACACGCTTATTCTTGCGCCGGCCTGCCAAAGCTTTGCTGCCCTACTTTATTCCCTATCCTCAGCAGCTCGCCTGACCAATCCGTCAAGCTCCAGGCAAGCTCCTCGACATATTGAACATTTCGATCATATCGCCTCTGGCATAATGCTCTTCTGTCGAGTGCAGATCTAAGTCTTCCAACCTTCTGGTGTGTGCCTCGCCTACCTGTTTCTTAACCATTCTAGTATCTGAAGGATAAACCATCTCGAGATAAGCCACATCATTTTTAAGAGAGAGTACGCATGCCCGCATGCAGTATTCGAAGTATTCCTTGACTATGGCCTCGTACATATGGGTGAATACCTCCGGTCTCTTGCATTTTAGTACGTGCCATAAGCTGAAGAGCTCCTACTATACTTTTGGTCAGTAGCCTTGCATTGTTCTGGCAACTTACAATCCGCCGCCATGACTATCCTCAATCCCTGAGTCAGCTAAATCTCCCAAATTAAAAGTCTTCATTTTCACCAACTACCGTCGGTCCTTATAAGGCGGCGGTTGGCAAGGGGCATCTACTTTCATTTAGCGGCTTCTCCCGTTCTCTAGTCCAGTCAGGCACTTTTATATCTCTCAATAGCCCTTCATGATTGCTTGCTCCCACGAATGCAGGTGTGAAACACAGCATTTCCGACAGTGTCGCAAGGCCGTTTTTGTAGAGAAGTGCTAGCGGTTGGTGAACCGTCCTCTATGATGCCCCGAGTTGCCCTGAATTTCCGACACCTACCCTAACATAGAATGATCGGCCCGTTATGAAATCTGAAACTCAGTGTGATACAGAACCTCGGATTGCGGAAAGTTAGACCGCATGTGTCAGCATTGGAGTAGTCATCGAATCAAACCCCCTGTTGAAATTTCGATTACATACCTCTAGAGCTTTCCGCTCGTTCGTGGTGCGCTTTACATGGGAGTGACCGTTTTATCAAGTACTTACGTGCCCACTAACAGGTTCCTGAAGACAACTGAATAGGGTACACTTGGGGTTCACAGGTTGATAAATTTATACCTGTATTCGAGACTACCCTTGTTAATATTTACAGGGCTGATACCCTCCTTTAAAACGGTAATCTACTCTGGCTCTTCAGGGTCTGAAAACACTGCATAAAAGTCCACTCAAAATAATAGTTAGCGGTTGTAAGACGGCCGGGTTAATACTAACCGTTCCTCTGCATTTGTTTTATTTCGTCTATTCCAACATTCTCCGCGATTCTCCAACTGTCACTCACAGACCAGTGATCCTGTTCGTGACAGATGTGTAGACAGTGGTTACACGTTGACCCACATTCTACTGGTGCAAATGTGCAGTGTTTAGTGAAACCACTGACTTTATTACTACTGTCATTTACTTCCATTCCATCGCCCCAGATGAGTGTTCCTATGCCATTTTTATCGCCTTCTTTGATTACACATATTGGGAATAACTTTTGAAGTTCATTTTCATCACTTTCATCAGAATCAACGAAAATTGCTCCTCGCCGCCCGTCGCACTTTTACCGCCCAGTTCTTGTACTTCGTGTACCAACTCCAGCTTCCTTTAGCCTGGAAGCATTTCTGCTTCACCTAGCTCTGTCCGTATTCTTAACTAATTCTGCTGCTGGAATTCGCTAATCGGGTTCATCTTTCTGCTTTTCCTCCTTGGGTGGAAGAAATTCATCTTGGAGCTCATGAAATGTTTTCTTGCGTTATCCACGTCACATCTTAACCTACGTTCTTGTATTCAACAACCATGTCCTTCAGTTTTTCTACTTTCGACTGCCCAAAAATCCTGCGCAGGTTTGCAGGGACATTGTCCTCTCTAAGTCGAAAGATAAAAACGGACAATGCAGGATCAGTCTTTTCCAGCGTTGTGTGACAACTGAATCCCTTGACATCATTTTCATACCCAGTAATAACCTGGTCAGGGAGTGAAGAATATTGGCCTGACTCGAGTCATACGTTTCTTCTCACTTGCTGAGTTAGGGCCCTATTTTCCAACCGTTGTAAGAAGGCATCCTTCACCGTGCTGTCTCGGCAGCTCCCTGTACCTCAGTCAATACTGGGATGGTTAAAGTCCGCGACTATAGGCAGCACATTTGCTTCCGCAAATAGATGCAGCATTGCCTTTGTCTACTATCGATCCTTCGTCTTTATGGCCCTCGGATCACTGTAGACACATGCAAGGACTATCTTCCCGATCGGGAGCTTAACGTAGACTGAGCACATCTGGATAATCGTGGTGTCCAAGTTTGCTTCTGCGTCCCTGTGTACCAAGCGCTTCTTTACCGGTAGGGACGTCTAGCCACCACCGGCATCCTGTCTGTTACCACAGTACCGATTTGTCATATCTTGAAGAGCGTTGTCCGTTTCACACGGCTATGACTGGATGACCGCAACTGTTGCAACATTATTTTCCCCAGCCTTAGCATATAGGCCAATCCATTTATTGACCATACTGCATGCAGTGGTCCAAAAAAATTACCGCACTTGTTAATTTTCCCCGGTTTACTCTGCACGTTCCAACCTGGATCTAGGGGGCAATACTTCAGGTTTCACCTTGCATTTTGCCAAGCCCTCCTTAACTGGAAAGCTACCGGTTTCATGGGAGATTTCATTCCTCCACGAAGGTACTTTGCTTGTGCACAGAAGTGCGGCTTCCTCTGGCTCCTTGCCGTCTGTCCTCACCATTGAACTTTCAATACTCTCTTCTTCCGCCACCTTCGATAAGCCTATGTATCTGTATACGGTTGCGTATAGCCCTGCCTGAGCATGTCTCTTCTGTCTTATCAGCCAAACACTACAGTATCACCATTGCCCGGTCTCTTATCATTGGGGTTTGGGTTATTTAAGCTCCGTTTTCCACGGTGGTTCTCGGATATTTGATGCATCCGCTCTGCTCAGAGTTAGCTGCAACTTTGCCAGAGCTCTTCAGGAGCCTCGGGAATTCGCTGATCCGTCCGGTAAGATACGACAGCTATCACGCAGTCCGTTTTATACAAGTCTAGCTCCAGCTGAAAGTTGGTTCTTGACCGAGGCATTTGCGAATTCCACTAGTATCGATCCAGTTGTCAGCGAGATTTTACCATTTTTGGGTGCCTTCCAAGTGCGCACTGTATGCTCCCGTTTAAATGCAGTTCAGTGAGTCAAGTCAAACATCCGTGGAAGATCACTCAATCCCCCAGTCTATGTCCTTTCTGCTCTCATATTCTTTAATTTACGGATTTATCGCGTAGGTTTATTAGACTTCGACTTCTGGAGTTAGTTAACTTTAGTTCTTAGTTCCCATAGCTACCCTTTTATCCCTTCAGTTCACCCGTCTAGGATCTAAAATTCAATCCAAATCCTGACCGCAATGCCTGCCAGTTTTTGTCATCAGCCTCACCTTGCTCACACTCCCACCAATATTTTCAATTTAGTGTTTGACGGCCTTCGCCTTAGCAGCTACATCCCAACATTGCCAAATTTTGGCCTGATTTTCTCGATGATTCCTTGGACACGTTCCTCTACTGGGCGACCTTGGGTAAGTTGGGCATCTTCCTGCAAGTGGTCATTTATAATGTCTGTCTGGCGGCGAATTTACACATGGTCAGATACCATCCATCCAGTCAGAATGTTGATAAAGGATGAATTGCTCTGTTGATCTGCCGCAACAGTTCACATGGATACGGTAGAAAAGGAAAGAAGGAGGTTCGGGGTAACTATTCCTGGTTAAAAACAAAACCCCTTTTTGTACACATCGGGAAAAATGCCTGTACTACTCATGCGCCGGACGCAAAAACTTCAGACAAATTGAAAGCAAAGCTTACTTTATCACTGGAAAGTTACGTATACAGAAAAAATATGGTCTCAAAAGACGCAATATTATCTCCACATTGTTCGGAACAACATAGGGACAACTTCGTCTAACGCCGAAAGTGATGAAAAATGACTAATCCAGTGGGAAACAGAACGGAGAAAACAAAACCATTATTGAACTTAACGCCGGATCATTTTGATGCGCTACTGCAAATGATACTCAGAATGTCGAAAACAAAAATCATAAACAGAACTGAAAGCCGCAGGATTTCAAAAGCAAACCTACCTGAAGGCTTGAACGGCTGGGGGCGAAAGCTTCGTTCTACGAGCGCCGGAATGTACCGAACTTACGGACGCACCCTACTTCACCTTCAACATTGCAACATTCCATTGCCTCTTGTTCGTTATTGGTCTCGAATGGTAAGTCAGTTATCTCCATTTCCTCTCCTTCGTTGCTGTCCGAACTTCCTCTTGGCCATCAACATTTCGTAATTTCCATGAACGATGCACCTGTAACATTTCAGAGAACACTGTCATGTGCAACGATAACGTCGTCATCTGGAGTATGAAGCTTGCTGAATTGCAGTGGGCAACGGGTCACAGTAAGCGCTGATCCATCGGTTTGAGTCCGCCTGTGAAGTATGTAAATATATATTTCGAAATATTCCAGGCCAACAATTTTGGACTATCTGTATTTTCCAGGTCCAGAATTTTCAACAACAAAACATCCTAGGGTTTTTAGTCTCTTTCCGCCACTAACAGCTAGCCAACAAATAGCCTTTCCGGGTCGGTATCATAGTGAGGCTTAACTTTCCATCCAAGCATGCAGAGGCCCTCCTGTTTCATTTTGTGACACCTATGTTTGCCCTATAATTAAATACGGTGACCAAACTGTAGATTTGGGACCAGCCAGAGATCGCGACATTCTCGGTCGAGTACAGAGGAATTCCGCACCGCAAGCTTGCTGCCCTCCTGATATTCCTTACCTTCAACGTCTGACCGATGATAGTTTGTACCCCTAGAAATTCACAGATATGTGACTGATCGACTTCCCATGTTTATTCTGTTTTCCATAGGTCTGGCGGATATTTTTCACGCCCATCAATCTGGATACCTTCGGCAAGCACAGCAAATAGATGTTCAAGAATCATGATGGCACGAAAAGGCGATAAACTTCTTCATGCATCGCGAGGCCCCTCTGTGAAACAGTTTGCCCAAAGAAGTCATTGAGGCTCAAAATAAAGAAACTATCATATCAAGCCTGGATGGGGTCTCAGTTCTTTATCTTCAAAGGGTACCGCTGCATCCTGCTAGACGGTGGACAAAAAGCATCAAAGAATGAAATAAAAACTAAACTGCTTTTACGTATTCGCAAATTAGTTTGTTCCTCTCTAGTTTTTCTGTTGGCTACTTGGCATTATGGTGCCGCTTTTTACATAAAGAAACGCTGATGCAGTAACGTTCCCTCGACGCGAGGGTGAGATGAGCACTCTACGCCTTCTTGCAACATAAACCGGGCCGCTGGTGCTGAACGTGACAGACACCTGACAATAAAGGCAATACAGGACCCGGAGCATGATAGGCTCCACCTCCGGCTCAAGCAGCACACGAAACGTCTGGTGTGGCTCAGACTACAAGTCCTTTGATCCGACCTGATCTGATCTGCGCCACACTAAGCTGTGCCTATATCTGCCCCAGGCAAGAATTAACTTATACATTGCAAGTCCTGCCAGTTCGAGTCACTTATGGGATGGAGTGGCTGCAGATTTAAGCCGTAATATATTTACTTTTTTGCTTTTGTCCATTATGTTAATTTAAAAACATGAAAGCAATTATTTGTAATATCTTATTTCAGCATTTGGTATCCTTTTAATTATTTAGTTCGTTTCACTTGCCTTTCACACAGAATTTATAGATGTTTTCCTGCCGGTCTTTTCAAGTTGGCATTAGTTGGCTTAAATGAAACAAGTCTCTTATGAAATGCATTGTAGAATCTACTGAATGGACGCGGCCGGATGGAATAGAACCCTCGGAGAATGTGGGCGCTTACGGTGGAAGACGGGATTTTTATCTCAGAGCCGAAAGATAAAAGCAAAATAGAAGTGAAGCGATAGCCGAGTGATAAAGGCTTAGAGGAAACAAACTAATTTGCGAATACGTAAAAGCAGTTTAGTTTTTATTTCATTCTTTGATGCTTTTTGTCCACCGTCTAGCAGGATGCAGCGGTACCCTTTGAAGATAAAGAACTGAGACCCCATCCAGGCTTGATATGATAGTTTCTTTATTTTGAGCCTCAATGACTTCTTTGGGCAAACTGTTTCACAGAGGGGCCTCGCGATGCATGAAGAAGTTTATCGCCTTTTCGTGCCATCATGATTCTTGAACATCTATTTGCTGTGCTTGCCGAAGGTATCCAGATTGATGGGCGTGAAAAATATCCGCCAGACCTATGGAAAACAGAATAAACATGGGAAGTCGATCAGTCACATATCTGTGAATTTCTAGGGGTACAAACTATCATCGGTCAGACGTTGAAGGTAAGGAATATCAGGAGGGCAGCAAGCTTGCGGTGCGGAATTCCTCTGTACTCGACCGAGAATGTCGCGATCTCTGGCTGGTCCCAAATCTACAGTTTGGTCACCGTATTTAATTATAGGGCAAACATAGGTGTCACAAAATGAAACAGGAGGGCCTCTGCATGCTTGGATGGAAAGTTAAGCCTCACTATGATACCGACCCGGAAAGGCTATTTGTTGGCTAGCTGTTAGTGGCGGAAAGAGACTAAAAACCCTAGGATGTTTTGTTGTTGAAAATTCTGGACCTGGAAAATACAGATAGTCCAAAATTGTTGGCCTGGAATATTTCGAAATATATATTTACATACTTCACAGGCGGACTCAAACCGATGGATCAGCGCTTACTGTGACCCGTTGCCCACTGCAATTCAGCAAGCTTCATACTCCAGATGACGACGTTATCGTTGCACATGACAGTGTTCTCTGAAATGTTACAGGTGCATCGTTCATGGAAATTACGAAATGTTGATGGCCAAGAGGAAGTTCGGACAGCAACGAAGGAGAGGAAATGGAGATAACTGACTTACCATTCGAGACCAATAACGAACAAGAGGCAATGGAATGTTGCAATGTTGAAGGTGAAGTAGGGTGCGTCCGTAAGTTCGGTACATTCCGGCGCTCGTAGAACGAAGCTTTCGCCCCCAGCCGTTCAAGCCTCCAGGTAAGTTTACTATGAAGTTTCAAAATTGTGGACAGATCTTGGAATAGCGCATCCAAACGGCACTTGCAAAGCGGTCAATTCCTTGGTGTTTTATTTCTGGGATATTGGGTTCAGATTCTTTTGTTGCTTGCATAATTCTTTGTTTGAATGCACTCCGTTGGAAGCACCTTCTTTCGTCGGTGCAATGTCCACCTTTCCTTTGTTTACGAAAGAAGCAATAATTAGACTTTAGACGGAGGAAACAAGAATTTCACCTTCGTGACTGCTAAGGCCCGTCAACTGCAAATCTTTTGTTAGAGGTCAAAACGTTCTTACCTGCTGATGACCACGAAACCTGTGAGTTCATTTGTGCCTCCCTATTTTCCGCCTCACCGCATTCAAAGTAAACTGTCGGTCAAGAGGCTGACCAGCAGCAATACCGTCATCGTGGACTGTAGTTTTAAAAATATCAAGATCCTCGCTGATAGGCCGTCTTTCCGGTGAGATATTCTGCGATCGGCAATCTCCTGTGCCCAACTCACAAGTCAACGATGGCTTTACACTCAAACACACTTTCAGGGTATTTATGCGCCTGTACAAAGCCTTGCCGATGGGACAAGCCAAGGCCTGATTTCCCGGTATCACCTAATCCACCGTCTCTCGGGTGTTGGCCGCATTACCCTTCTTCTACTCTAAACTCATCCGCAGAAAGCGCTAACGGCAGCTACTTTCAATTGATAGCTGGCTAACAGCTCGACAAATCTCCACCCAAACGTAGGTCTCAAAACTGACTACTTTCACACTAGTTTTTTCATCTCTCTGACAGACCTCTTCGCAATACTAAACTGTTTTGCTCCAATTAGAAACTGCCGCAGAAACGCTCAAAATACCCACTTAGTTACATATATTTAGCCCAAGAGCAATATCTCAGGCACGATTTTCGCAGATGTCAGAAGAAATCACTATATATAATTGAACTTTGATCTACTCTCCTTGTTTCTCCATTCCTCAAGGCACTCACCTGACTCCACTGTTTGCGATCCCCCTGATCAAGCAGCACGTGTCAAATAACACCACAGCTTTTCACTGTCTTCCTGTAGCCTGGGCATCCCAATAAGCTCAACCGCCCAGCATAAACCCTATCGTGAGTGCATCTCAAATCCCAATGCGTCAAGGATATTCTCATTCCGCCTTCAGGTAGCAAACCAACATCAAAGTTGCAGCAATCTTTTTTAGGCACCCCGGTTAACTCAATCTACAAACAATCATCAGTAGCCACCCTGCTAAATCAATAAGCTAACAACTCTATTCACGACGACGCCACGTGATATTTGAACACGCCATTCCTTACTAATCACTATTAACTACAAGCATCAGCAAACATACGGCTGTCAACCAGTTGACACTTGAAGCCACTTCAAGCTTCTGGCCTGCTATTCTGAAGACATTATCACCTTCGGCATATCACTGTTCAGCCACCAATGCAAAGCTTATGCCCCACAACTTCGGGTCCGTTGAATTGTATCTCTCAAGCGTGCTAACTAAACCACCCTTATCAGGCATGTTTGTGCCGAACCCATGAATGTTTTCGTCCCCGGGAATCTTGGCCTTTCAAATTTTGTTTACCTTACCCCAAAAAGTTTGCAACCATTATCTCTGAGCCCCGGACTACTCGTGAAATTCACGCTCTCTGCAGCTTGTCCCCCGAAACCATAACTCTCAAAGCTTTCCAGCCCGGCACCTGTGGTCAAGCAGCGACCTCAAATACCAAGCCGAATGCTCTACCTACTACAACTTCTCTTCGGATTGAAGCCTCCAGGAAAGGCATTTCATCAAGTAAATACTTGCAGGTAAATAGCAACCAGCATTTCTAGACACTATCCAATACCCGACGCATCTGGATGCCACTCAGCCTTGCACAACCGTTTCTGGATATCACACGGCCTGAGAGACAACAGCAAGTTTTATCTTTCACCTCTGAACAAGCGCTCTCTAATGAAAAGCAAGATATCCGAGTTTTCTGGCGGCCGACTGGTCTTTAAATGCTGCCTAGGCAACATAAGTGCAGGTATGAGATTGCAGATGCACCTCTTCAACTTCCACAGTGGTTGCAACTGCTAAATCAATAGAACGAGTCTTCGAAGAAGTGATTTCCTGTCTATTGTTAGGCATCTCTGCAAAAATTCCATTCTCCATCGTTCACTGCTTGATTAGATTCACGACACCGTTTGACCTTATCCCTAACTGTCCGGGGTCTCGATGGACGTAGAACAAATATGTCAACCCGGAAACTCATAGGATTCTGATGTCTTCCGTTCCAGGAAATCTTTTACCCAGGCTTTGTTCTCCCAAATGCCTTACATTGAAAGCGAGCGACTTCATTGCTTTTTCCTTTCCTCCGCCTTCCTTGCTTGAGTCGCCATCCTATGCTTACGTCATTCAAGAAACACGCTAACGGGAGGTATAAATTGTGGCTCCGCAATTAGCTAGACCCTGGTTCCATGCAGGATGTTCCCCGCGCGGATATTTTGATACAGAACTCTTCTCAGCAGGAACCGTTGGAATTTCGTTTGTCTTCTCTTGTTTCGCTATAAACCCACTGAGTTAACACATGACGCCAGCATTATTGTTCCCCTTTAAACGGCAAATTTTTGGAAACAACTCTATTTCTCTGGGAACTGCTGGCTTATCCGGCATTTTTTCTTCTGACCCATAAACTGCTTTAGCCTATCTGCAGGTAAACATTCGGTTTCTCGTGAATCGGCTAGTAACACAAAACACCTGATACAATCAGGAAAACAAAAGTCACCGTAAGTTGTAAGTAAAACACAAGAAGTCCAAGAAGATCCTCAGCAAAACTGGCGTGAACTCCGCACTTTTGCCGACCAATTTCTTGTAATTTGAACATTTTATTTTATCTGTATCAGGGTTCCAAAGCAAGAAATATTAGCACTTCACTTTCTTAACCCAGTTCAGAATTCTGCACTCCAGTGAAGCTATCCTGTCGACCACTTCATCCGTCAAACCGAATTATATCTGGGATTAACTACCCACGGGTCCCACTAGAGACACCTTAGAAACATCTAATACCAACTCTTCCCGGGGAAACGTGTATTGGTACTCGTGATTTCTGGCTTAGTTTGGCCTTAAATATCATGTTGATATTTAACTTCCTGATCCGAACACTTGTCCCACGAGGTACGTAGCCCTTTCCGCTCACTGGTATCCTCCTACGTCGCCACCACGCAGTCTGAAAGTGCCCTGATACTTTCCCATTTCTCTTTTCTACTCAGTGCTATCTTGCGTTACGTCACCATCACGATGAAACGCCCTTCTCCCGCTACCAAACTATTCCTGCCCAACTTGCCCGTAATGTTAGTGGTTTTGGCATTCGTCTATCTTCTGCCCGAGGCATTTGCCCTTCTTTGTATTTTTCTGTATTCTCTAACTGAGATTTTTTGCGGACATTTGGTGCACTTACGGGGCACTTGACTTGAGATGGCTTATTTTATCACAATCCTCATTCGTTTCACCGCTCACGTTGGTCGACCGCAGACACTCCTTTTGGCTACACTGATTTTTGGATGTCACGCTGAAGCAATTGTTTGTTAGATCCCATGCAGAGTCTTTCGTAGTTCTTGGAAATACAAAAAGGTGCATTCTATTTATTTCGCTCCATCGAGCGGCCGATTTTACTCCAGTGTTTGTCCCATTTCTGACTTTATTTGGCTGGATAGTAACTAGGGCTTACTATCAACGGTATGGTCGCTGTGTACATAATCTCTAACTCATGAACAGAACCGCAAAAATTTGCGGGGCAATATTGTTCTTCCTTTGGTTTCGCACCAAATTGAGTTAGGCATTACTTCGGGGTCTTGAAGTGCTATCCAGAAAGTTAGGAAGCTTTTTTGAGTGAATTGCGCTGTAATTTGCTCATCGACTTCATCTTGGCCAAGAATCGATTACTTTGGCCGCTGCATCTCCGTTGGCCAGGCAATCGATTAAGGAAAAACTGCCCATGGAACGAAATACCCAATTTGTTGCGGTCGTGCCTAGGACTGGCCCAATATGAAACCAAACTGCTTAAGGTATTAGCCTTTCCACTGCAACTTAACTCGACAGTAGCAAACAGCATACAAACATGTTCCACTAATGGAGTACACGGTGGAATTGCATTCTCGGCCCCTTAATTGGACTTTCAGAATTGAGCGTTATCTGTCTCCTTCCTTCTGTCACCAGCACTTATTACATCTGCGCAATTTGGCAACTGAGACTAAAAGCCACGGAAGCTCAAATTCTAAATTCTTTTACTGCTTTTGGTCCGCGGTGCCAAATTTCACAGTTGTATATACTAAGCCAAAACAGAATTTAACTTCTTAAGACGCGGTGATTCCCGAATCGAGAACTTCTTTTCATTCGCTGCTGAAATCATCCGTTTTCCGGCTGACTAGATTTTTACTTAGAATTTCTTTTGTTACCCTTGTAACTCAGTATGTCGTGCCGATAAACATCTAGTTTTAGACCTCACAATATCCTCACCCTGAAAACGTTTCAGGCGTTACACACATTTAAGTCAGTGTTCCCAAATTTCACATTTCATCAGCCTGCCTAAAAACTCCAGCTACCTTATCCTCTGCTTGATATTTCCAACAGCTTCGTGCCATTAGTAGCGATCGATGGATTCTGCTATCTTTCTTGTGCCCAACCAAAGGCTGACTAAGGGACCACCTGTTCAGCCAATCCATTTATAAGGCACTACAACAAAGAACCCAGTGATCCTAAGAAAATATTCTACCGTATGGATTTATTCACATCAAAGCTTTCTTTTCTTGACGTTCATCTCCTAATGCCAAATTGCTCTCCTGTCTGCCTTCCACTGCTGGTTTTTCACATCCTTTTTTGGCTCCAACTGGATTCTTCTAAAGCTACCGTTTTTGATCTTTCTTTCAAAAATTGTGTTCTACTTCTAGTAATCCACTGAATAGACCATCAAATTTTGATTCTTGTTGTATTAAACTCGGCATATTGGGGTTCACGTATCACCTTCGGTTCTCTTCCCATCTCGCGTGATTTGAGCTTCCCGGGTGCTTCTCCGCAGTTGCCCGAAAACAAGGTTCTACACCTCTATCCAATCTCCATAACCATTTCAGCATTTCATTTAGGTTTTCGTCTCGATTTACACCTCTTTACATCCCTTTTGTCAATCGACTTCCAACCGCTCATCCGTCTCTTTGCCGCTCGTCTCGCCATTTTCCCACCGAAACTCGGGTCCAGTCCTCAAGCCAAGTTTCATTTTTTGCCTTAAACTGAGCCTATTTGAGATATATTAAGACACTTCTGCTGTGATGATTTGGACGACCTTATTGTGGGATAAGCCTTTGTTGTTTGCCAGAATCGTCTCTCCTGTGACGACGTCTGATAACCTCCACGACTAAACTAAATGCCTCAATACTTTTCCATTCTGAGCCGCCCGCATGATCGATCGCTTCTTAACTCGCAGCTGGCAGCAATGCCAGACTTCCGTTCATTCCTTTTCGTTTCGTTCCAGGCCGTCAAAATCTGCTTTATCATATACAATGGCCTCCCACTCCGGTTAGCGCGGCTTCCGCCCGCCTTGGATTATCCACTCGGTAAAACCTGGTATAAAGCTCATCCTACCTCGTCCAAATTCCGATAACACTGGCGTTATCACAATTGTGGGACGCGGCCAAATCCACTAATTTGGCCGGCGCACATCGGTCGGGCAGCTTGGCTGCAGCAGTGTGCGGGTGCAGCTAGGTTGGAGGATTACACCTAATGCGTTCACCCCTCAACGGTTTGTTTCAGGTTGGGTTGCCAGCACTCGGTCAGTCTCACCCATTAGCACTGTTGTGGTAACAGTCCTCAAATCCCAATGCTCTACATGTACTCTTTAGTTTTAACTTCTTTTTGCTCCCCCCCGAAGCTCTTCTGGCACAAACTTTAGTGGCAAATATAACTCACGGGCAAAAAGTTTTATTGGCGTTTGGTGTGTGTTGCCATTTTGCACGCATATGAACACTTCATCAAAGCGGCTGGAGACCATCAGTTTCCCACAAACTTTCATCCCGGCCTGCCAAATTGGAAAACCTTGCGTCTCTTGGATACCACATTTGGTAAGAGTCTACCGGGACTCGCCGTCTTTGAGTCACTTGCCCATTCCTTTCCCAGCTCTATCTCAACTACTGAACTCAGCTGAAAATGAAGAAATCAGAACTGGCCTCAAACAAACCACGTAAACTAGACGCGACCACAAAATTGTTATGCATTGCCACCGTCTTCAACTTTCTAAATGAAACTGTGATTCTAATATTCCAGACTATGCCATCCACCTGGAACTTGCCTCCAAATCTTCTGTTCCATGTTACAGATCACTTCCTTTCTGCCCACGCGCTGTCCACACTATCACGCAAAGTTTCGTGTTGATTTTAATCTTTCCTGAATTTCACCACAAAAAAGGCCTACCCGTGGCGTCGTCGACCCACCGCGGTCTGCTGCGTGCATATGGCGGCCTACGACAAGCAACAAACACAGAGTCATATGGTCAAGAATTGCCCATCGACCTCAAATTCCCCGTGTGTAAAGTCATTACCAATTTTGCTTTTACTCTACAGATATGACCCGGGATACATATCAACCGCTATTGTATATGTCTTCTACATTTTTCTGTGACACTCACTGCACATCATGATCGTGCGCACTGCATGCATTGGCACTGTCCGAGAAATAAATGTTATTATTACCATTACTGTTAAATCTTCCAAGGCATGTAGTTCTTCAGCCGTCTAAACCTAGGCGAAATATGATCCCTATATTTTGCGCAGCAAAGCTGTCCGATATCATCCCCTAGATGTGTAAAGCATGTTCGAACACTCCTCCAGTATTGCATTTTCGTATGCCCCAGCTTGACTAAGTGCAACAGGTTTTCCATTGAAGCCATCGGAAGACGTTTAAACAAGCACATTTTGGGTTGGCCAACTACCCTGAATTCCAAAGAACGTTGTTCAGTTTGCAGCCCTCAGCAACTTTGGCTAAGCTGCAAAACGTAAACCAGGTGTTTTGAAATAAACTGTCGAATGACCATTCCTCTTCCACTAGCCCAACAATATTCTCCGCTGCCGGCCCCCGCCCCGAGCCACAGGTCCCTGCTCATCTAAGCTATCACAGCCAAATATTCATTAGATTGCAAAGCCTTCAGTTAACTCCATACATTTACTCCATAAAATCAGCCCAAGTCTGAAGCTTTCACAGGTTGTCACCTACGTGTCAATCAGTGCCCTCAAGTTACCAGTATCGAGGTCTCATACGATCGTGCTTTAGAGTCAGTCACTGATTTCTAAAATTTTCCGGAGGCTTAACTTTAAGCCCCCTTGGGCGTGAGGAAACGATAACAGTAAGGTATTGGGCCCAAGTTCAGAAGATTTCGCAACGTAAATTGAAAGATCTAATAGTTTTAGTTAATTCTAAACATTTGCAAGTTGTAAATATAACGACCAGACACGCCAAACTTGGGCCAGATGAAGTCGACCAGCGATTCACAGTGCGACCCGCCTATGCTCTGGATAGAAAGTCGAAACCTCAGTTTGAATCAAAATAGGAGAAAGAACAAAATTGATCCCAAAATTCATGAGTACAAAATTATGTACACAACAACTATACTTTTGACAATGAGACTTAGTAATTGTCCAGCCAAATGTTCGCCAGAATAACATATACTTGCGTAAAAATGGCCGCCCGATGAAGCGGAATAAATAGAATTTACTTGCTCCGTGGTTCCAGCAAAGACAAAAGATTCTGCGCGCTTGATCTGGTCCAACAAACATTTGCCTGTGAGTGGCAGCCAAAAATTAATGTAAACGAACGGAACCTCTTAGGCCGCCCAAAGGGAGCGGTAAGTCTCAATGACTGTTTTTTCCGTACATCTCTCCGGGGTTTATATTTCCGGTCGGCCTGGTTTTAATTCTAGGGCTGGCATTTCTCTTATCGATTCGGTGGAGCGTAACTTCGAAGAAAGTGTTGCTCAGGAAATTAAGTTCGGTGGGGTCTTAGAAAGAAAATTGAGACTTTGACAAAACAAACTGTTATTGGGACTGCAAGGATCAACTTGGTAGGCAGCGCGCCACGAGCGTTGCCAGTGGACGAGTCAGAGTCGGTGAACACCCAAAGCGCCATTGTTGTCAGAGAGCTACTGATAATGAGGCTGACCAGAAAAGCATCCGAAAATATTGAACACTGGTCCCGCCTAGCTGAAATTGAAATAATCGAAAGAAACTTTCTAGTTTTGATCGGATGTGACGTCCTGTTAGCCGGTTGGGTACTGGAAGAGAGTGTGGGTAGAATCAAGAGCCCTACACAGTGCGCACTTTGCTGAGTCGGTCCAGCTATGCAGCCTAAGAGACTAGACCAGTCAAATGCGTGTCCACCGAGGCAACCAGAACAGCTGGCAAGGATGTACGAAATGAATTTTGCAGACGTCAGTAGGTAAATAAACGGTATTCAGTGGGGGATGGGAAAGCCGTTGATATTGTCGAGGCAGGTACTCAGGTTTAGACGGTCTTTCCTAGTTCCCTTTCCATGGAAAGTTGAAACGAAAACGTGGCGGGGGAACTGTGCCTCTGCGTTTATGATGCCAATTCACTTGCGGTGTAAGTTGGCAAGAAATGAGAACGCACGCATAAGGTACGCGAAATCCTTCGGCAGAACCATCGAAACAAGGCATGCCACAGCAGTGTCATCGCATCGGTCTAGGCAGGATTACCGACCGCAGTAGTATCCGCCGCACCACTCAATGGTTTATCCAAGAAAGCCGGAGGAACCGCGTTTAATCCTAGACTGCGCCGCAAAGCGCTGTGGCCGGTCGCTGACAGACATTATTTACCAAGGTTCAGACAATATGGCGAATCTCGTAGGGATATTAATGGGGTTTCAAAAAGAACGAATCGCCGTTTTAGCCGGCGTAGAAAAATGTTCTTGCAACTGAGGGTATCTAAAAGCGATTGGGGAGTTCTGTTTCCTGTGGTGTCCGCAAGCAGACCTGTCACTACAAATTCGTGAGTTTCATATGACCGCAATTCCGTTTGCAGCAAGGCCGTCCCCTTTCCAACTACGCTTTGCGCAAACCTGTCGAACTGTTTGGCCCTGGCTATGACCAAGTAGTACCGGGGGCGATAGAGACCAGTCTCTATGTCGACAATTAATTGACATTTTTTGCCATCGGCCTCAAGGCGGTCATGTTTGCAATGGACAACGGTGCACTACTAGCTCGGGGAGGATTCCAATTTTGGAAACTGACCTCAATTATTCAATGTACGTTGTAGCATGTTTAGACCGGGACACTAACGCTACTGTTGCACCCCTCCCGTCGGCTTCGGCGAAATCACAAAGAGCACCACGGGTATCATGGGACACTGCAGATTGAGTTAACGTTTTATTTCATGGAGGCGGATAAAACGAGTTCCAGGCGATGTATTCTCTAAAACGTGTCTTCCCTGTTTGATCTACTAGGCTTGGCTGGCCTCGCCATGCCTCCAAGCTTGGTAATATTTTCAAAAGTTTTAAAAACGTGAGCCTGGTTGGAAGCAACCTATATAACAGCGACACGCAGGCGCCCGAGGATGTTGGGTCAAGTTTATGAGAAACTTTGTGTTGAATGAGGTACCAAACAGCTTGTTAAAGTAGCAGGAGGATGTTGGTTCCGCAGATTTGGACGTGTTTTGCGTTACATCAGAGAACAGAAACGGCGATATGACATACGCCCGGCGAAGGCTCGCAAACAAATCAGCATAACGTGTCTTGCTAATCAGTAAGTTTAAGGAGGAAACCAAAATACCTATTACAATGACCAGGTTTGTGTGCTCAGTGGCGATCCTTGGGGTCCATTTTTGGGAGGTGTTAAAAGGAGCGTTATCCAGTGCCTTCCAAAAGGTGTGGGACTAGAAGGACCCAACCACTGTTCCTTGACAAATATCTAACACTTCCTTGCGTTTTAGTAGATCCTTGGCCAACCGTTTGGGCATCATCCACGAATCACAGTCAAGACATGTCCAGTCCGAATAACACATCGCCAGCTTTGCATCCAGAGGGGTGTCGAGTGAGTGCAAATTACGGATTTGGTTAGCTTGCACAACGTTCCTGCATAAGTACATACCGCTATCCCACTTGTCCACCTCAACTGCGCCCCGCCAGAGTATAATCTAAAAATGTACAGTCGGAAGTCAATTTCGCCGGTTTGTGCCCAGGTATGTGACAACTTTTGTGGCGCCACTCAGGCTGGTCTTGACTGCAGCTAGCTCTGGCGTGGTTGGTCAGATTGCTGTCCTATGTCTATACTATGCACTTCACCAGAAGCGATGGGATGAGGAATGTGGGTAATTTTTCGCTTGAAGAAATGAACCAAGTGAGAATCAAGTGTGACCAGGGTGGCACAGAATGTGTTCGGCAACGCAATGCAGGCAAGAAACGGCGGTAAGCGCTATTCGCTGCTAAAGTTTTGCCCAGTCTTTATTGACAAATTTCTGTGTCGGAGGTCGACTGGCGCGCGAGTCACACAGCTAGTCATAAACACCAATTACTCATACTCAACCGTCATCCGATAATAAATTTATTGATTGCCAACTATTACATTAAAGAAGGTCACATGGACACTTCAAAAGTCCTAAAAGCTATCAAGAGCAGCACTAGATCACGAGAGGGGACAGTGCCGTGAGAATAACAATTGAAAGATGGGCTGTATGCCGCGGAATGAATGCCCCCATCGGTCAGCGGCTGATGGCCCCGCTTCCATTGCGTCGGATGGAGAATGGATAGTAACTTTTCTCCTCCGTAGCGAGTGGATTACTTTGACACTGCCTCGTTTCGTAACGGCCAGGAGTGGGAGGTATAAAGCTGCTTGTTTACCTGCCTACAAATCCACGCCGTTCACCAGGGGGTGGCATCTAAGCTGGATGCTGATTCCTTTCTCATGGCCCGTAGGAGGTTTGTGTGTAGGCGAGGGGCACCTAGAGAGATAATAGCAACATTGGCGCAAACTCAGAGCTAAAAGAGAGTATAAGCCGTCTCGAGCAAAAGAAAACTGGAGATTGCCTGCGATTAGGGAAGCTTGACGGCATTTCAATCCTCCCTCCTCTAATCACTGAGGTAGTGTCTGGAAAAGCACAATCCGATCAGCTGGGAAGCTGATGGCAATAGTGCCGAGAGATCAGTTGGTCTCCTACGAGGTCTTAGGATCGCATCTTGTAGAAGTCAAATGTATCTTGAATGACGTTTGGCTAGTACTAGTGCTGTCCGACGCAAAGGATCAGCAGCCGCTGACGCCGAACAGTTTGCTTCTGCTTAGAGGCACCATCGGCTTACAGTTTGGCGTTGGTACCAAAGTACATTGCTCACGCTGTTGGAAGCAGGTAAATCATCTAAAGAAAACCTTGTGGTGGCGGTGGCTGAATGGATACCTACTGACTCTTCAGCAAAGGTAGAAGTGTTTGGCTAAGAAAGTATGTTATAGGGCAATGTATAAACAGTTGCATAAAATTAATAATGCCGCATTTCAGTCAAAAATGTGAGGGCAAAATATAGGGGGAACAAAAATATAAAAAATGAAAATGCGCTCATCGCCTCGCAAAAACAATGTACGAGAACTCATCTAAGAATAACCATAAAACATTTTGACAGGTTGCTCAGGAATTCGGCTGAAACCCTATAAGGGTTTGTCAAAATTCGTACTAACTACAAGACAGTGGAGTTCCTAGGAATAGTATATTGGTGCAATTCTCGACTACCTCGAGAGGCATGCTTGGTTGCATGATCAAATGTTACAGGATGTTGCAAGTCACATCGAACAGGCAAGTAAACATGTGGGTACGAAATGAGGGAAATAGCAAAATTGACATACTAAAAGAAACACGGTTTTTATACGCACCAATGATGCGTATCGCGGATGCAGAGTTCAACTAAAAGATGGCGTCGGCTGTGGAGGTGTCTGCAGTAATCGGATTTAACGGGTCTATAGATGGACATGAATGTTAAACTGTCATGCAGAAAGTCTCCAAAGACCTTGAGTGAATGATAAAATCCTGTGACCAAAGCAGCTTACGGGGGGTATTGATGGCCGACAGAGACCCTGCATTAAACGAATATGAAAAAGAAAGTCGGTCATTTCATCATGGATCCTGAAGCCAAGAAAATAGTTAGAAGCCATTTGAAAATTCGAAGGCGCGAAGAACACTGATGAAGAGTTTGGGCCAACCATTAGTTGAAGACATGAATGGAAATGTCGTCGGCATTGAGGAAAGCGAGGACTGATATGATATGCGTTGAATAATATGTCTGACGCTGATAAGCGTATATAAAATAAAAACGGGTTTCTTTAATCCACTGTTTGCGTTTGAGGGTTTAGCTGAGAGCAATTACTGGTATAGTGATAGTCGCGATTGCCGGGGGGGAATGGTGGATGATGTTTACGATAGATGGTGGTAACGGAATCTGGAACAGGGATCTTAGTGTGACTAACTTCGTGGCAGCTGGATGCTAACGAGGTGGGACCGTTAGAAACGGGCGGGCAGTTCCAGCAGTAAATCTGTGCAATCGGGAGGACTTGTCCGCTTAGAAAATCGCAAGCCTTGCGGACCAGATTATGTGGCCTCGAGTTCTAGGCAGACGTGCAACAGTGTTATCAGGTTACGTCGGAGAATAATGCGAATTAGAAGCGATAAATGCGTCTTCGCGGCCATGGAGCAGTTCGAATATTTCCGTCCTGGGATAGATGACCTGAGCCTTGGGTCGACTTGGAAAGAAACTGCGCTGACTTGTTTCATTGACGGAGTTCCTTCTGCTTATACCTACAATGATTTGTATTTATGGAAACTACTGCTAAAGCTAATACTAAAAATCGACGACCTCATTCAGTGCGTTGAGATAAGAGTCCGAGCCTTGTATTACTCAGTACCCTAGATCCGAATCGTAGGCTCTTTCTATTGGAGTGTAAGGGTCGTGCAAGTTTAACAATTTTTTACGGTTATTGCCATCCTAATTTCGTTTTTAAAGGTGACGGAGGCAGGAGAGGTCATCCTTATATGAAGGGGTAGTTTATTCCACAGGGAGGAATATTTAATGATGAAGAAGTTTTCCTAAGCGCTATCCTCGACATGGGAACTGACACCAAGAACTCTGCTGGACGCCAGCCATAGGGAAAGTTATTCCTTACTTGGGGTGCAAAGATGCACACATTTTTACCAATAATCCTGTGGAAAAAGAAGAGGTTGATATGAGCTCGACGCAGCCGTGAGGAACCGAGGTGTAGGTTTATGCAACGTTCCATGTAGTTTAGCCAGGAAGAGTAGCCCAGAAGTCGTTTTGCAAATGTTCGTTAAACATAATGGTGTTGCCACCAGTTGNTACTTGGGGTGCAAAGATGCACACATTTTTACCAATAATCCTGTGGAAAAAGAAGAGGTTGATATGAGCTCGACGCAGCCGTGAGGAACCGAGGTGTAGGTTTATGCAACGTTCCATGTAGTTTAGCCAGGAAGAGTAGCCCAGAAGTCGTTTTGTAAATGTTCGTTGAACATTCTCAATCTCGAGTCTGTCACTCTGTTGCATGTTGGAACACGATGGAACAGTAGTCCAGGATAGGTCCCACGTGGGTTTTATATATTAACAACTTGCTTTTCTGGCTTCTAAAAGTTCTGTGAACCAACCCGATTAGTCTCCTAGCTTTTGCAACTTGTATCCGGGTGTGTTCTGAGAAGTTGAACGTGCTGGAGTAATGCAAACCCAGGTCTCTGACAGTGTGAGTGGAGGTAATGACTTATTGATTAGTGTATGCAATATATACAATTTTTTGTTGTCTGCAATCAGAAAAGGAATACCGTTCCTGACGATGTAAAAAATGTTGTTGACGTACAGCAGAAAAAGTAGTGGACCTAGTACGCTTCCTTGAATAACCCCACTAGTAATCGGACGAGGCTTGAATAGGGTCCCATTTACATTCGCTACTTGCATTCTAGAGACCAAATAGGAGGTGAACCAAGCCAGAAGAGGGGGCTTATACCGTAGCTCTTGACTTTCATGAGAAGCTTGCGATGGGATACGCGATCAAAAGCCTTTGCCATATCTAAGAAAATCACAGTCACCGACTTTCCGTCGTTGGCAGCCTTCGTCACTACGTTTAGGAAATCAGTCATGCACGTAGAACATGGTTTAATTTAAAGGAAACCATGTTGGCCGGCGTTAATGAGGTCATGACCTAATAAGTAATTTGTCAACTGACATTTTAATATTCTTTCCATAATGCGAGAGGCAAGGGGGTGTGATTAATGGGTCTGTAATTAGATGGCTCCTGCTTTGAAACTTTTTTGTGAATTGGGACAATGATAGAAGTTTTCCATTGGTGGGGAAAGTGCCACAATTTAAGAAAAGATTAAATAGGTTGGAAGAAAGTAGAGGGATATCTGCACCCCCAAATTTATAAAGGACTGGGGGAAGGTCGTCTGGTCCGACGCGGAAAGACGGTCTCACCTTCGACAGTAGTGGTTTAACATCACTTGGGTGAAAAGAGAATCTTAGGGGGGGAAGCAGCGGTGACTGGCGGAATGTCCGGTATAAAAGTGTTGTCATCAGTTGTCATAGAGGCGGCCAAATAATCACTGAACCCCTCTGAGATCATTAGCGGGTCATTTTCGCACGTGCCCCCGAATATGACTAACGTTATGTGCGTACTAGGTAGGGAGTTGTTAGTTCTCAGTAGTTTTGCCAGTGCTGCAGCTTTGTTGGCAGAGTGCAACGCTTGAAGTTCCTTCTTCTTTTGAAGAGAATCTAGAACTATCCTGATCTCCCTAGGCAGACGGTTCATTTGCAATATTAGAGCAAATTCTTTTGTTCTTTTGAATCTTGTCTGGATTAAAGAATACATTTTTGGAGACGGTCCAAAATGCTCAACCTTTTGTGGATTGTGCCATACTGGGTTGGAGCGATTAGATCAAGACACACACTTGGAGTTGCGTAAAATTCGTTGGTGGCCAGTTGGGGATTCACTAATAGAAACTGGGCAGCCGTTGCAGTGTGTGGTGGGTGATAATCGGTTAACCTGGGGGCACGGGTCAGCCTTGTACATCTTGATATCTCGAGTGCTCTAGAGTGGGTCGGCTTATTCAGTATTGAAGTTCCAGTCACTGGGCCAGCTCTACTTAGTTGTTTGTTGAGTGGAGCGCGTCATGCCTTCTTGGTAGCCAGTTGCGTCAGTGGCATCCATTTTGCCGGTAAGTTTGGGGATTGCTAGGTGTGTTTAGCGCTATGAGTGAAAACGGCACTGTGACCAGTTTGAGGGTTTTCGGACAGTGTAGGCTGGCTAGATGCCTTTAACTTACCGGCAGCTTTGTTTGCAGAGTTCCGCCGGAGTTTTGAAGAAGGGATTTTAGAGAGCCGCAGTGGTGATTTGCATCATGACGTGGATGGTTCAAGGTGAAATTTTTTGCGTGGTGGTTGAAAGGGACGTGCGCATAGTGACTTGCCTAGATCTACCTCATAATTCGGACGTAGTTTGGGGCTTGGAGATCCCAAATATAGGTTTTCAGGTTGCGGGGGACGATAGGGAGACCTAATGGTCTCTGCTTCTGTAGAAGGGAACGATGATCCTTTTTGGACACCAAGTGCCTTTTGCTAGAGCGGCGTTTTGTCCTCCGTAATCCTGAGAGTTTTGTACAGGGTATTACCGTTAATGGTATCTTTTTCGAGGATAAACTCACGGACGACTTCCCCGTCCTGGAGTTGTATTAGGAGTGGACAGGATTTCCGTTGAATCTTTTTTTGTAATCTCACAAAATGACTAGGGTAATGAGCCATGTTACACGTATTCTGTAAAGTTTTTTTGACCAGCTCTTGTGGTTGGCAGTCTGGGACGTTAGATATTATGTCATTTTTGAAGTTTTGGGCATGCCAAAATGGTTCAGAAGACACTGAATCACGTAATCGATAAGCTCCAGCAACGTCGTATTAGGAGGGGTGTAACGAAGGCTCGGTGAGATGGGAGGGTGGAGCCAGCTTGGTGATCACTGCAGCAGCTGAAGTCAGCTGGGTAAGAGTACTGATCAATCGTTTCTCCAAGTCTTCGAGTTTCTTATTTGTTTCATAAAATACATCAACTAGCTTTACCGAGCAGTTTCTTACTTGCAATTTAGGTACAGAACATGGCCTGCCTTTTCTCTTGGTAGTAATTTTACACGGTTTGCCTGTGGCATGGTGTTAAAAGCCAATTTGATTGAAAAAAGGAATATGTAAAAGAGACAAAACTGGAGCACAAGCAATATGCAGAAAAATATGTGGAATTTTTCTGAAAAGCAGGGTTATCTACCAAACGATAGGCGGGCAAATATGGTAAAGCTAGGGAGACAAATTCAGGAAAATTCTAGGGGTATGGGACCAGAAGCGGATCCTGTAGCAATATGAGAGCGCAATTTGACAGGTAGTTGTGCAGAGGATGCGAGCGGTCAGAAGGAATCTCGTTTGCAAATTTCTCACGTTTTGGTAAGCGTTGGTCACATAGATGAAGGGAAAATTAATTTAGTGGTACGAAGGACACCCGGCTAATAATTGATAGTCCTCGGCGAGCAACTCTAAAGTCGTTTTTAACTAAACCTGGATATATAAGTGGAGAACAGTACAAAGTGATTGCAAATCACATTGGTATACAAATCGGAAATGGTGTTTTGTTACAACTCCCAGTGCCGAAGTTTCCTAATTTGAAATAATAATAAGAATAATAACCAATAATATTTAATAGTTCTCGATTTGCAAGGGGCATGCGCACGGCAAGATCAAGTTTCACAGGGATGATGAACAGGAAATGCGAATAATATAAATCAAAGGGAAGGGGGGTGACAGCAACCTTCAGCTAGCTAAGAAATTAGTTAGTTTTTGTATATTTCTTGACATAGGAGAGTCATGCGCAAGGCAAGATCAAACCTGTGCAAAGAAAGCACAGTGCAGACACCGAAAACAGAAACCAGACATGCAATGCAATGCTTTCGCTCACAAGAACACAACGGGCAATGTGATTTGCTGGGCACAAGGCTTCGAGTTTTCAGTCAAAGCTAGATAATGATTTGCAGAGATCTTTTGTGGCTGATTACCAGTCCCGCACTGCGAGTAATATGTTTGAATGCATCAACGGTGCGTATCGCGAGCGCAAAATATGGCTGCAAGGCAATGGCTAACGCCGCCGGTTGGCCGGGGTCCTCGGAAATCAAGAGAGTTATATGCTGGAGATGAGGATCAATGAGGTTGTGATAACAGAATGGAGATGAGTCAAAACCAGACTGAATATCATATGAGGCAGTATATAACGCGAAAAATCCAGAAGCACAGTACGCTGAACAAGGATATCGGCGACACGGGATGGGAATTGCAATCGTAAGATTAATACATGAGGTTTGTTTTCAGCGGCTTTGAGTTCAAAAATTTCGGCTTGGCACAGATATGAATGTGGGGTTGAGAAAGAAAAAGAAGAACCGTAATTAAATGAGGCAATTTCCGGTGGACTCGAGTAGAGAACTGTCACCAAAAGCGTTGTTCTACTATCAAACTCCGCAAACCAGAATAGAGGTTGAGGAAAAATGACGGTCCTCTGCTGTTTTTATTGTCAAGATGCATTGTGCACGCTAGTCTATTTCAGATGCCAATAAAAATACTGTCCTTCGTTATTTCGTTTTGCATGGTTTTTGCAGAAGAATTTTGAGAAGCAAGAGGAAGCTAGTACAAAATGGTGCACATGAACTTATAAGCTAGAGTGCTGCTTACCACAACATTGATAGTGGGTAGGGCTGACCGAGTGCTGACCACCCAACCTGAAAAACACCGTTTGAGGGTGAACGAAGGAGGTGTAATCCGCCAACCTAGCTGCACCCACACACTGCTGCAGCCAAGCTGCCCGACCGAGGTGCGCCGGCCAAAGAATTGGATATGACCGCGCCCCGCACTACTGTGGTAACACCAATGCACTCTTGGTGTGGAGGAAGGAATCCAAATATGGTAAGTCAAGGGAGATATCGTCTTTTCAAGATCGGATAATCGCCAGAGCATGGATAAGTATTTTCATTTAAACAGAACTCTTCAGCCTAGAAGTGAGAGAAAAAAGACGGATGGCAGTCTGGTCTAGCTGCCAATTGCGGATTAATAAGCGATCAATCTTGCGAGCAGCTCAGAGAAGGAAGTTACTGGAAGGCATAGTGCAATTCAAAACATGGATGGTCCCTGAGCAATCCAAGTTTTCTTTTATGTATATTTTTTTGAACAGATGGACTGGCTAATCTAGTGTGTGGATCGTCTACGCTATGAGTAGACAGAATGAACCGGTATTTGGTAGGACGGACAGGGAACATCTGCTGCTGATTTAAATAATAGTCGAGCTACAGAGATAGGCGCACTAGGGATTAACCAAGTTCAGCGTGCAAATCATGGGTTACATTCCACTCCAGGAGGCCGTGCCTTTCAAAAACAAGAAGTGGTCGGGGCCAGCGGGTATTGCAGATGGAAACGGTCACTATCGGAAAAAGACACCACGTAGGGTTCCATGTTTGTAGAGGAAGTATGAGCTATGAATTGTTTAAAATGTACATCGATAACGATAAGGAGTGAAAAAAAGAATCCAAGATGTTGGTTTCATTTCGTCTGGAGGTTGTCGTTTGGGTTCGTCAGAATCAAAGTCATTCCTACGGGCCAGAGTCATTTGCATGAAGAAAAGAGTTAATGAAAAGTAAGGGTGAGGATGATAGTTAATGTCTTTTTTAGAAGACGTTTGCAGGCTGTGGTTGCCATACCATGTTGGCGACGGTGTTGGAATTAGTAAGGTGAGTGGGTGGGAGAGAGTTGTGGGTGAGCAATCCCACACGCAGTTAAAACGATAAGGTTGGTGGATGAGAAGTCAAACTTTTGAGCGATAAGTACCGCTTTCGCAGGAAAGGAAACGGTAAGCTGCAATGGACGTGGAACTGCATGTAAATAAGTAGCATGCGCTGGTGCCGGAGAGACTAGGTTTATTCCCATGTGACTTACTTTCCTTTCCGCAATGAATGAGAAGGTGACGTCAATGCGTTTTTCAGTTCCATGCACTCGATCCTCAAGTGGGTATGGGTGGTGTAGATTAATGAGAAAGGGTACAGTAACTACCCTACGTACTTCGTTTTTAAATGCAATGGATGATGGTAACCAAATGCGCAAATGTTCAGGGAGTTTGTTCCACGATGACGAATATCTGACAATAAAGAATTTGACTTTAACAGAAGTATTTGGAACTGGGAGAGCTATAGTGGAATCCGCATTTTGGAGAGTATGGGAGCGAGTTTCCAACACGCAGGTGTCCCCTGTGATATTATTGTTGAGAAGGAACCAGGTTGACTCTTATGCGTCGGAACCACAGCAACTCACAGCGTGCCATGTAATTTAGGCTTGTAGTGTAGCCAATACACTGCTTGGTAAATGCGCACTGGACGTTTTCAACCGTCACTCTATCTCATTGCCTCATGTTAGAGCAGACTAAAGAGCAATACTCTAGCGTGGGTCTGACGTGGGTCCTAAAAAAATGTAGTTTGCTTTCTTTCAACTTCAGAGTTTCGCGTAACTAGTTTATTTGCTTTCGCCGCTTGTGCGAGAGCATGCTCCAAGAAGTTTAAGGTGCAGGAATAATTTATGCTCAGGTCACGAACTTGGCAGGCAACGGAGATGATCTGGGTTTCAAGCTCGAATTCTCTTGGGGTATAACACATTTTTACCCCATGATGCCGCTTTTTTCAGCGAAGAATTTCATCATCCAGTCGTTTTCCCGGGAGTTGAGTGACTCTGAGTCTTGCGATATGCTACTTATGGTGGACTATAAAGCTTCAGGGAGAAAGGTGTACACAATTTTGATATCTTCTGCGAATAGAAATGGGGCAGTTTTTCGAATAACATCGAAGACATCATTAAATTACAACAAGTAGAGCAGGAAACCCAGAACGCGGCCTTGGACCACATTGCTGAACACCAATCTAGGCTCAGATAATAAGCCATTTACTTTCACTATCTGCTTTCTAAATGACAGATGAGATGAAAACCACGATAGCACTGGATCAAAAATACCGGGGGATGCCATTTTACTTAGCAACCCAGGGTGGGGTACTTCATCGAAAGCTTTCGTCATGTCGAAAAAGATTATTATAACTGACCTCCGAGTGATCATGGCCTGAGTTATAGTTTTTAGGCTGTCAGTTATGCAAAGGACAATCCTGCGCTACACCGTCCCACGTCGTGAGTTGTCATCGTAGAGATTCCATAGCTACCGTTTCGTTATTCTGGCATTGTTCGCTAAGTAAAAATCACTTCATAAAAATTAGCTTGATTTTCCTGACCATTGAAAATTACGATTCGCTCACCGTTTATTTAGTTTGATAATTTTTGTCTAGGCTTTCACAGCCACATTTCCAGGTCTGACCTGCCCTCAGCATATACACTTTTATTCTATACCGCGTAAATTCAATCAGTCTGCTTAGTTGCCTCAAGAGTAGATGCATCTTTCGGCCTGTCTACTCATTTCTTTTTCGTTAAGTTTCCATACCCCTCAACATGAACCTGCTGTTCAGGCGTACAGTGTGACTCAGGGTGTTTTGGTTTAAGTCACATCATAGTATATAGTTTAATTTAGCCAGTCATTTAACGGCTGTCATCTGTCAGTGTATTACTGTCTTGTTAAGTTACATTCTGGCCCATTTTGTAGACTCATAACCTGTTCCCCACCGTTGACGCCCACTTATTCTTGTGAAGCATTCAGAAGTTACGTCGTTCTACAGTAACCCTTAGCGTTTATCTTTCAAGAAGTGTGCCAATCTTATTACACACAGTATCTTGTCATCAATATAGTTGTAACAACTATAAGTGGTCACCTTTCACAACCTCATTTAGATTTTCTTCACAAACTAAATCTCCAAGTAAGAGCAGAATGGCTCGTGGTGTTCAGCAGAGAGCCAGACGCGCCACTGACGGTGTTCGCGCGACTAACTCTACAAGGAGCTCCAAATTTGGCCCTCGTTTGGGAACAATGAGCCAATGCTCCGCAGTACTTAATGACCTAGTGGGTGAAGCCCATGACAGGGGACAAATCTTCGAAAGATTATCCAATTTAATGGATCATGTTAATAATTTGGAGCGCGCTATCTCAAAGCTTGCACCCCTTTCCCACCTCATCGACCCTGAAACACGGCTGGACAAGCATGACCTGGTGGCCTCTGGCAACTTCCTGGATGTGCTGGCGTCCAAAACATCGGGTGGAGTGGACAGGTCATGTAACGTTATTGTCTTCAACATCCTTGATCGTGTTCCTTTGAATTGCCTTAAAGATCAACTCATGGCAGCTAGGGGCATGGCGCACATGCCATGTATAATGACGAGGCTGCGGAAGCGGACACAGTGTCATAGTTGCCCCCTCATGGTGCAGTTCCAGACAAAAATTTTAGCAAAGCTCTTCATCAGCAAGCAAAGCGTTATTGCTGCAAATACACCGTTTAAAAATATCAAAATAACCATAGACA
>LUCM01008298.1:0-45125 GCA_008360955.1 Fasciolopsis buskii | reverse complement strand
CTTTCAAAAGTGTAAAGCACATGCCGAATCCAGGCACAGACCCCGAAGGTCTGTCTAGTGCACGTTGTGTATGGTCCGCAAATTCCAACAGACACACGACGTCATCTGCATAATCTAGATCGCATAGCTTCTCACCATTTCCCAGCTCGTCTCCTAAATCTTGGAAACTTCCTAAAGCGTCCATTATTATCTTGTCCATGATAAAGTTGAGCAAGAGTGGAGAGATGGGACACCGTTGTCGAACGCCACTAGTCTTTTTGAATGAACTTGATAGTTCTCCGCATACTCGTTTACCATATACCATATATGCGACTGAGCTGAATGTCTTGTATTCTAGGTTGTTCGTATATTTGGTTCCCGTTTGTGCTGGTTATTGGACGGGGTCGTAACTGTGAACTGTCTTATGTTGATCGGGAATTTCACTTTGAAATATGTAGCGCTCGCATTTGTTTTTCTTTCTCATCGCTCAGTTTCAGCTTGGTTTATCAAATGTTATATCCTTTTGAAAAGGATCTCGTCAGGATACGACAGTATGTTGGCCATGGATTCTTGTGAGTTTGTTTTCCTTTTCATGTGGGAAACGATGGGTTCCTTGTCCACGTTAGAAACTGTGATCTTGGAATTTCCTTAGACAGCAGAACTGTGACCTCCAAGGCACAATTTTGTTTCTCTCTGAATGATCAGAGACGGATCCACGTGACCCAGGGTTGACCTGGAGCTCGATATAATCACACTATCGTTATAAATTTAATGGGAATTTCGATAGTTATTTAAATTTTAATGAAATGTTACAATTACTCTTTTCGTACACTAGCGTCCCAGTTGAGAAATGATTGGTGGTGCTCTGAAACTCTCAGTGATATTCAGTTGTCTGTGACCGCTGGGCAGGAAAAAGCGTCACCTGAAATCGTTAGCTCGTTGACTACGTAGTACATCCAATATTATTTTCAGCCCATGTACTGCATCTGTACTTAACACAGGATTCATTTGAGCACACTTATGTATGTACACATATAAACATAGGCACATGTATATATGTATGCAAAAGGGAAATCAATCACATCCGGAAATAATCGTAAAGCTTATTATATTTATGTTGAAGTCCTAGGATGGTAGTTGTTTCCAGGAATCTTGAAGGAGATAATTATGACCATCCGTAGCCCCATTGTTCGAATAGATTTGAATACTTTTTAGACACCGCAAGTGCCATCGAGTGTGAGCATAGAAATAACCGCGTATTAAGGCAAGGAAGTATTGTTATCCTGCGCTGTAGCAGAAAATGCCCAGTGCCCTAATCTGGCGACCCGCTGGTTTTATTCAGGGCGACATGGCATGTGGTGACCTGCTGAACACTTATAAGGGGGCGATTTGTAGAGGGGAATTCTTCCATAATGTTATCCCGGTTTCTTGTTCTCGTTCTGAATTGTGTACTCTCAACGAATAAAATTAGAAAAGACTTATGAATTTGAGGAGAGAATGTATTATTGACAAGAAATATTCTGTCGTTGTTTAATGGAGGTATTCCCTTGAGCCTAATGAGGTAGACAATATAAGAATGACAGTGTACCCGAAAAAACTTATTTCACTGTACGAGAATTCAGTAAACACGCTTCATTCAGTTTGACATTGGATGGAAACACACTTGGGTCCAGAATATGTTTCACCTAAAGGCACCGTGGCCTGAATCTCGATCCCTTCCGAAATATGTTGTTCCCTGACGTGGCAATCTAATGAGCTACCTAACCAGTTGATACTGGCCTATAAATTGTAAAGCTTCCTGAAGTATGAAATAAAGACAATTTCCCATGGAGATGCTGGAAGCCATATAAAAATGACGGAGAAATTACTGGACGATAGTGACGAACCCATTAATTGGCGTTGGTTTTCTAGTAATGTGTCTCAAATTGTTGTGGATAAATTCCGCTTTGTTCACCCTAGTAGATTCGTAATGTGTTGTGGTTGAGGCAAATGTTTGTCGGATAATACAGTATACCGACTTGATTTCTTACCTATTTGCTAGGTAGATAACTCCAAAGCTTGAGGATTATTGTTGAAAAGATCTCCAAGCTCTTGCTGACTAACGGAATACTAGTTCAAGTATTTGGTTATTCGTGCGGTTACCTACTGATTTTTGCTAGATTGTTGGCAATACCTGTGTGTAATATATTGTATATACTATATATACACCTATGTAAACCACGTAGTAGTATATCGGGGATTAAAGAAAGGGACAGCCCCGGCCCCGGTTATTGCGCTCATCAGATGTGCATACCCAATTTTTAGCTGTCGATTCATCTTCATAATTGAGCATATCAAGTGTATGTTCCTACTCACCGTATGCCTCCCTTTATTCGTCTGCGAATTACAGTAGTGGTCCTAAAATGGATCTAAGATTTATTCACACCATTCTCATCAAATGGAAATTTTGGTATGAACATACATTCCCAATGTCCAAGTATGAAAGTGTTTTGACAGAGAAGCGCCAGGTACATGGAAATGCTGTCTTGCCGAAACACAAGACGTAAGCACTAGCGTCGCACGTTAGCGCAGGAGCACGCAGCCTGCGGCCTAGCAGGACGCGAACGCACACTGAGGTTAGAGGCACAATAGTTCGGGCTCAAATCTTCAAGCTCCGTAGTCGCACAACAAACGGAGCGGAGCTGCTGCTCCCTTGAGTGAGCAGCCACACAGAGCAGAAAGAAGGCGCGGAATGCAAACAGCTAGCCCAACCTGCTAGCGGAAGAAAGAAGACGAACACAGGACACTGCCGCTCGTTTATTGGTGACCCACCAATATAAGTCAGTAATCAAGTGAATTCTATCGTTGATATAGTTTTGTAGGGTGACCTTGGTCGATATGTGAATCAGCCAACCACAGAACGAGTTTCGATGAATCTTTTTGCGGACATAAAAATTTTCAACCACGCAACACTTAAAATAACGTCAGTTTCGAAATACTGGGAAAATGGTAGGTTCTTTTGGAAAGTTAACGACAGAACTAAAATCTGCGGCACCAAAATCCCTAGAATGGTCACCGACCATGATAGAAAGTGACTGAAAAAATGCCATTTTACAGTTCCAGGTCAGTGATGTCTGGTGCAAATAGTTTGATTCGATGACCTTATTAATTATATGGTTCGTTATATGGTTAGAGATTTACCTTTTGGTTATGTTGAATTGGATATCCGCTCTTCAGGATGCATGATGCCTTTGTTTGATTTGATATTTCGTGTGCTATTGAAATTATGGGAATGCTTGCTATACAGCTATTTCATGCCTGTTCTGAATCATCAGCCATGTGTATCCATCATGTCCGAGATGGGATGCAAACTCGAGACGTAGGGTTTAATTGAGCGCCTTGGCAGTCGAGGTAATTGGGTTGATTTTCAACAGTAACTTGGAATACGGTGTTAGATATATGTTGGCTATCTACAGAGAAGCCGTTCTCATAAAAGTCCATCATTGTAAATTATGGAAGCCATAAGGGGAAATAGAAAACGAGATGACATGCAAGGGGAAAAGGCTGGTTTGTGTAAGGTTTTAACAAGCACGTCAGCTTGTCCGAACTCCTCATCCGTGACATGGGTTATCCCTCGTACTGTATGGCTTCTTAGATTGGAGTAAAGGGCCTATTTAATAAGGCCATTCTGAACCTTGGATTCCTAGCCCCGATGTGCAGCTCAACAGAAATAATCGGCGTTTGCTAACCGGAATGCTATTTTATACACCTGCTGAGCAATTCATTTCATGGGTCTAATATTTTATTGAGTACGAGCATAAACGGCGATCGAGAAATGTGGTTCATTGTTTACGTTACGTCTCTGGATTCCTGCGGTAGTTAATAGGAAGACGCGCTTGTCAGGCGGAAACCCATCGCGTCTTCAGCACTGCCGCTGCTTGTGCGTGGTCGTTCATTTGATGTGCAGAGCATCATCTTCATCAGGGCTAGCGACAGTTACTATGGTTACTCTCCTATCCGCCACCTTGGGACTCTTTGAGTAGCATATAGTTCTGCTCTTTGAAAATCAGTTTCAGTTTGAATTGATCTGTTTTTGTCGCTTAGTCAAGGATTATAAGTTGTATGGGGTTCTCCCGTTACCGGTGATATAGGTTCACACAACTATTTCACCTCCACTAATTTTGAACGCCTTTTGATCTTGCTGCTTTTATTTTCAGATTGCTTTCAACCATCGTTACTATCATTTTCTTTACCGCTAAGCTACATCTCCGCTGAGAATTGCGGATGTCGTATTTAGTAGTATGTAGTGGTAGCGGTTGTAATTACGTTTTCGCGTCTAATTTCTTTCACTTCCCACATCTTTCGTTTCTGAACTGGCTTTTCATGACTTTTTTAAATAATATATTGAGCTATTCAGAGACGATTCTGCAGTGCAATACCTCCTCGGTGCTATTGACTCTATTTTCGCGGACGCAGGAGTTTTGCGTCAAACTCCGGTTACCAGTGTCAGCAAAGGGCGGTCCCTTAAACCATCGGCTACAGAGACACCGCAAGCAGGAACTTCAATTAGCGGACCTGTGCGCGAAGTCAAAGAAATTTTGCCGAATATGGACATTGGATTGATAGAGGTTTGTCTAGCTCTTTGTCTCTCTGCCCCTTTCTCCAGTTATTTTCCAACTTTTGGAACCGAGCTGCACTACTAGTGAAACGTCACTTTTTCGCCCAACCTTTTTTTATGACATGCAATAAACATGAGTGCAGTGGAAGGGGCATTTCACACAGCCACTTGGGCCTACTGTACGGAAAGGAGGTGGACAGGCAGCTATGATCCTGAAACTTGGAATGGCGTAGAACCACATAAGGTCTCATTAAGTCAGGCGTGGTAACGAGCCGGACGACAGCGATTTGCCACCACCAGTAGATCTGGGACTCGAACTTTTAACCCCCTAGGTGGCAGATGTTTAATTCACCTAACCACCTCGCTCACTGCCACGAGTGCAACAGAACGTTTTTATTCACTGTTCGATTCTCCACTTTTGTAACACATCGTGAATTACTATGAACGGAGCAGACCTCATGGTCAGAAGACACCGTAAAATAGGACTTTGGGAAGCGTTCAGATAGGAACCAGTTTATCAACTCCGCTTTTGAGGAAAAAGGTTGTGAATCAGCGGGGAGATGGGAAATAAGTGCTCCGCAATTTTTTTAGTGGCAGACACGTGATAAGAATGACCACTTGCTTGCGTTTGATGTGAGCAGGGGAAGGTTCCAGAATCTGGAATCGCCGAAGTAAGTAATGAAGAACAAAAACAGCAATATCGATAAAAAGGAAGCAACCGTTCGACGAAGAGAGCAATTGCAAATTTAACCTTAAAGAACGCCCGAGGGTCATTCTAATGGGCTTCTGTCGAATGCCTCTCAAGAAGGGATGGGGAATTAGACGAAACGACACCCAACGCCTGGTCGCAGTTTTCAGGTGCGGGACTGATCTAAACTTTATAGTGCAGAACATAAGCCAAATTGAAAACCTCTGGCGTGGAGTGGCAAACTAACCTTGCGCACAGCCCGAGAAACAGTCTGAGATATGAAGGATCAGGAAAATGAAGAACTTATAGATTAACGGGATAAAGAAACAGGGTCTGTAAAACGCGGTTTAATTTAATCTGCGGAAAGATTTGGTGAGAACGAATGATGCTTCAAAGAGACTGAAACAAAAGGTTTTGGAACCTTTAAATGTTACTTAGCTGTTGGGGCCCCCGGAAGATGTGCCAAAAGATACACCAACGATGTTGCTATTTGCGTGCCGAGCGTTGTGAATATAATGTTGCTGTTTAGTTTTGAATTTTGTCACTGCAACCCACTCACCCAGAGTAGCGGATTCCCAAGAACGCGTAAAAAGTTGATTAATATCAATGATGTTCGTCCCACCGCTATGAAGTACCACATCACGTGTTTCTAACTTTCATACAACGTTATTGAAATGAATGTTGTTTTACTTTTTGTTGGTGCAGGCCGTTCTGCACATAACGTTCAGATGCCTAGTATCCGGTTCTGTTTAGATGGTGATCCTATTCCTCACACAGATAGTTTTCTGTTAGGTTGACTCTGGTATCAATCGATTATCACATTTTTATTCCTGTGGCCCAGAATGCCAGTAAAAGGAGCATGGAGCGTTTTTGATTGGTCCATTGAGCATCCGCCCTTCAAGCCAGCGAATTACGCGACATTTGGTGAACTTCAAGTGTCACTTGGGGACTGCCAATTCTTTTTACATGCGTTATTACGTTTGACTATCAGCTGAGATCACCGATTAGTGGAAAGCTCTAATTCGAACGTTTTTACATAGTACTTGTATGCTTCTGGCCGTATGTTTAATATCTTTTTAATTCATTTCGCATCGCGCTTTGGTGAAAACTAGTATGCTTTCCAGTGAACGTTTCATGAGACGCGATCTTTCTTTATGAAATTTGAAGTATTTGGAGCAATATGCTATGCATAAGCTCAGGAGCGACGTGGAAGCTATGATTTGTATCAGAAACAACATCGTAGCCAATTAGCGGGAACCGATGGTAACGGAAAATTCCTTGAAAAATGAAACCAATTTGAGTTTTATCGCTTCGTTACTGCATCTTACTTATTGGCTTCCCGTTGATCGTCATCCCGAATCTGAAGGTTAAAGTGTGGTAGGATTACAAAGCTCGTGAGTTGTATCTCTTCGGATGGAAACTGTTGAGAATGAATTGATCATATTGGGAACTTAGTGTATGCTATTCGGAAATTTAACCCACAATTTGCTGTTCGTTTGCAGCGATGCCTAGCCGCATTCGACCAGGACAGTGCGCGTGTTATCAATGCAGCGTTAGAAGGTTCCATCCCTGAGCACGTGTTAGCTCCTGGTGAACCACAAAGGTTAGTTTATGACGCCAGTAGCCGTGTTTTTTGGTTGTACGATCCTTCTTGATAAGTGCAAACCATTTTGCTGCCGGCGATTTGCATGTTTTAGCCACTCAGTATGATTGCGTACTTTCGGGGCAAGTTACTGATACTTCCATTGCTCATCACTGACTATATTTCCCCGAACTCCATCGGAATATCGGCCTTGCGATTTCCCGTGCTTGTCTGTTCGTCGGTAGTTTGTGCCTCGTTGGCGTCACTTCCTGATCTGATCTGTGGATGGCGTATTTTAGGCTTGGTGTGCACGCTGTTTTTCGGTCATCATATTTCTCAGATTAGTAATTATTAGTTACGAAAATTTCACACAAATATCTGCCAGAGGACAAGTCAGCTTCGTTAAGATTTTCTCTTTAAAGACTAATGATAATAGGATCAAATCTGATTAAGCGGTAGTCTAACGGGCTTCCATCAGACCTTTTTGTTTGAGGTTGCACCTCTATTCTTTCTAAACCTTACTACAACCAATGGAGAAACTGGACTGTTCTGGTTTCGAGGCGATAGCTCGATTCAGTCGCCTCGGAAATTATGAAAGTGAAATGAGATGTTCGACGGGGATCTTGCTTTGCGCTGATTTAAATCTTGTGCTGCGTCACAGTGCAACATATGGGCTTATATACTGTTGTAACACACAGAGATAGTCCTACGTCAGACACTCATTTACTCAGGTACTATTACGCGTTTGTGATCGCTTAAGCGGAAGCTTAAATCCGCGCTGTTCATGGCTAAACTGTCACCATTAAGTCTTTCCTCTGAAAATGATCGCAGCTGATCTGTGGTGAAGTCTTTGATCTGAACAACTCACAATCTTGTTTGCAGACCCCTTGCCGTGTTGCTAGAAGCTAAACGTGTGCCTGGTCATGCAAAGCAAACCATATACAATAACAGGATTAAGAGTTTCAAAAAGACAAGTATCTTACACTAACGTCCAGACTAATGGTTCCGATGGCTTATCACTCGTTGCCTCTGACCAGCGGTCAAATAGCACTTATTGAACTGATCCCGGTCATTTCACCAGTCTTGCAGTCAGTTGCAGTGAATTTTTGCCAACGTGAAAGTGTTATGTTGCCGAGTTGGGTTAATCTACACACACTGAAACACAAGACGTAAGCACTAGCGTCGCACGTTAGCGCAGGAGCACGCAGCCTGCGGCCTAGCAGGACGCGAACGCACACTGAGGTTAGAGGCACAATAGTTCGGGCTCAAATCTTCAAGCTCCGTAGTCGCACAACAAACGGAGCGGAGCTGCTGCTCCCTTGAGTGAGCAGCCACACAGAGCAGAAAGAAGGCGCGGAATGCAAACAGCTAGCCCAACCTGCTAGCGGAAGAAAGAAGACGAACACAGGACACTGCCGCTCGTTTATTGGTGACCCACCAATATAAGTCAGTAATCAAGTGAATTCTATCGTTGATATAGTTNTGAAATCACTTACCTCCTTGTTTCATGATGTTTGGGACGAGAAGCGTATTCCGTTGTCGTGGGGTGGGTCATTGATTGTACCCATGTTTAAGAATGGAACATGGAGTGACCGCAGCAACCATCGTGGAACTAGTTGAATTCCGATGGTCGCTTAGTTGTTAGCTTTGATAATGCTGCACCGTTTGACACCGATTCGCGAGAATAATATCCGGGAACAGCGGGCCAAATTTCGTTTAGGTCGCGGTTGCACCGACCAGATATTCATTCTCCAACAGTTACTACAAACGCGCCATACGCTAATGGCGTCGCGTGTCTGTTGGAATTTGCGGACCATACACAACGTGCACTAGACAGACCTTCGGGGTCTGTGCCTGGATTCGGCATGTGCTTTACACTTTTGAAAGTGTAAAGTGCTGTTACAGGACTGGACGACAGTAGTCTCGAAATTTATCCTGGATGAAGGGGAACTGATGTTTGTGGACCGTTTCATTTACCTTGGTAGTTGCGTGTCGAACGATGGCAGCTTGGCAGTAGAGATAAACACGGGTCTATCGAAGGCTCGAGCGGCTTACGCTGGAATGAAGTGCCAGTGTCGTCGTCCTGATATTTCACAGAAGTTGAATAGTCGTGTGTACTGTGCCACAGTGCGCTCAGTTCTGTTGTATGCTTTCCAGACATGGAGTGTGTGTCGGATATGTTCGTCGGTTAGAGGTTTTCGACCATGGATGTTTACTTGGTATCGCTTGGGTTGGATGGAGTGACCGGGTGAGTAATGCATAGGTGAGAAATCTAGTGTTAGGTGCCAGTTCTGAGAATACTGTATCTGAATGTGTGAAGCTTAGTATACTGTGCCGGTTGGTTCACGTGTTGCGTATAGCGGACATTCGTCTGCCGTACCGTGCTCTATTTTGTGTTCTTCCTACGGAGTGGAAAAAGCCGTGTGATGATCAACAGATAACATGCCAGTGTGGAATGAGAAAATGCATAGTGAGCTTAGGTAAAGTATATGTTTTGCGTCTTTGTGGTTGGGGTCCTCATGACCCGTTAACTAGCTGCCTGGGAACACTAGAGGATACTGCGTTGAACCGTGGACAGTGGTGGTCGAGTTTTCATTTTATGTCGGATCAGATTTATTGAAAATGTTGGTCTTTACCATTAGACTGCCCTCCATGTGTTGGCTGTTGCAGTATTCTTGTCTTTCCCGCACTCGCTGTTCGCTTTGGATATTCACTCTTTTTATAGAAACATGTAACTCTGAGGAAGGCAACGATCAGTGGGTTTTGCCTTGCTGTTTGTCGCTGAACGATGATGATGTGCAGAAATGATCTATCGTTTCCTTGTAACTAGGCAATGCATCCTTCGATCAGCTATGGTAATAATTTGGAAATCGCTGACTGCGCTATACCTCCCACAGTACCGTCTTATCTGATATTCGGTCCTTTAGTTTTTCAGGCGATTGACGTCTTGACCACCGGATCATCCTTTGCTAAACAGTTTGATTTGTAGGCTGATGCACTACGGTCAAGCTAAGCGGTAACCGTGCGATTGTGAATTTCTAATTTGCTGTGCACTTCGGGACCATTGGTGATCAGTAATGTTAATTAATTTGATATTATGAATTATGGTTGAACCCCCAAGAGCATGGACAATGGTTTTTCATTAGGAATGTCCGGAACACGAAAAATAAATTCTTCAAGTAGATCAGAATCTTATCCCAAGATAATCTTTTTTCTTCACTATTGAGTGCAATCTACATGAGTCAGTTTGCTTTTACATCTGAGACTTTAATATGAGTGCATTTTTGAAATCCTAGTTTTACTGCTCACTGCTTCCATTGCTCATCCGCGCATTCATAGTACTCACAGTTTTCTCAGTGGATTTCGGGAAGAGTTGGACGTTTTGACCGCAGCGAACCACTTACGCATTCCCCAGCTGAAACCTAATCAGGTTTGGCAAGGGAAGCAGGATCTGAACATATCGGTACCCGAGCTGGGGACGAGTCTGAAAAAAGTGACTATTCGTTCAGCGGTTAGTATTTGGGAAGATGTTGACGACGACGAACGGGCGGTCCCCACTCATCCGGTCGACTTGGTCAAATCTCGACCAGTGAATTCTTTGGACCCGTATGAAGGTGATTCTTTTTTATTTTCAAGTGAATCTGGTCGATGGGTAATTGACTTTACCAATTCGATGAATAGGCTAGAGCAACGAGTTCCCTGCATGTCCGGCATGTGAGTGATACGAATTGCTTTTTAGTTCGTTCTGGACTGATAGGTAAAATAAACAATGGTTACTGAGACAAGGTAGTTCCTATCGTTGATGACTGGAAAATATTGTCCTAATGCACTTAAATAGCGACTGGTTTTCGATGTTAATGTTATTATCTCTCCTGAATGATGATATGCTAATTTTTATTTTGCTTGATCGCGCGTAATTGTTCATTTATTTGGCCAATAGATTAACCGAGAGGTCCGTCAACATGGTTCAGATAACACTAATCGTATGCCAACAATATATATATATATATATATATATATATATATATATCTATAGATGTATATATATAAGTAGTGAGTAGTACCTGGATGCGTGAAAAAACTTTGCCCGAGAGCACACGACCGGTTTGGCGGTTATTGTCGCTCGTCAGGTATGCGTACCCGGTAATCACTTGTTCAAGCATCCTTCTACTTGTACACTCCGAATTTGAATGTCTCACCAGAATGGAACTTGTGGCGTCAGGAGTGCGTATGGAAACTCTTTGTCGAAGAGTCCCACCGAAGAACCACAACTGTGATTCGTTGATAATTCTTTGTCAGCTGGTCTGAGCCAACCTTAGGAACGAGAGCAGAATGCCCCGGAATATACAAACGTATATATATATAAGTAGTGAGTAGTATCTGGATGCGTGAACAAACTTTGCCCGGGAGCACGCCAGGCGTTGGAGTTCGATTGGTCATCTAAAGCGTTACGAACCTGCTTTTTGTTTGACTATCTCTGGCTTTCAATCAAAGTGATTGTTTTTATCGAAACAATGCTTGTTGCTGTTGATTGTTCCCGAGTCGGCGCTAAAAAAACCCTTCTACCGGATGTTTTCTTTAAATCATTGTTCTCTTTCCTGCATGCTTGTTGTGAGTGCTATAGAGAAGATATGCCCCCTATCCTATGCGGCTCATTGGACAATACGGAGTGGGAGGGACGAACGGCGAGTCATGAGTCTCGAACTTAGAGCGCCATGAAGATGCTTGAGATCTCGATGTTTGTGATCATGAATGTTCCGTTGCATCGCAAATTCTGCAAACCCTCCGTTTTCTCATTTCCAGTTAGTCTTTATTTTCCAAAGGGGTCTATTGTCTATCGAGTTGACTCAACTTTTGCTGATTTTATTGCACTATACATTAACTGAATTTTTGCAATGGGATGCATCATTTAATTTGTGCTTAACGAAAAAAATCGCAGATAGTGGCCTAACATTCTTGTTTGTAATTCTTACTGATGTGTCTTTGTTTTGCAAGTGTTGGTCGGAATGCTGTTGCGGTTTGCCATTATGGTTGACCCTCACTCACACAATGAAACATATTTGTCCATTTCTAGGATATCTCTCATTTCGATTTTTGAATCTAATTGTAGATGAATATGACGACTCGTATGATTTTAATGAGGGGGCCGTAGATGATGTCGGTTCCTCGGAAGAATCTGACTCATCGGAGTCGTCCAATAAGGAACCAGTAAATCTCCAATTACAGCAGCAAAAACAATGGAACAAATATCCCAATCAATCATGTACACAAAATGTGAGTCCATTCCCAGTTAAAAAGCTATTCTCACTTCGATTTGTTTTTCATTGTAGCATGTACATCTTCAGCGTCCGGAATGGGGTTTTCAGGTTTCGTGGGCTGGCTTTTAGGCGTTCCGGAATCTGAGTGGCGAACCCCACCAAGAGAGCGGTACATTGCTGAATTCAAGTCAAAAAGCAGTCTTTGTTCGTGTTATTGTTTGCGAATCTTGTAGTTTGCTTTTGGTAACATTGACATGCCTTACTTAAAATTAAGGGTCGTTGGAAAAAGTTTCAACACTACGAGAGCAGTTGAATCATTTTGTGACTGATCGAGGCGCGCTGTGGTTCCGTTCTTCAATGGAGCCATTATTTTACTTCCTTCTTGAGTGAATGATTTCTGTGATTTAAACCATCGGATGGCGTCATCGAGTTTATTCAGGTTTATTGCGTGACGGTGTATAGTTAACGCAATAGTTTGAAATATCTTTATTTTCGGTGGTACGTTTTGCGTACGGATGGATGAACAAATTTGCCCGGATGCACACGACCTGTTTCGCGGTTATTGCCGCTTTTCAGGTATGCGTACCCGGTACTCTCCTGTCCAACCATCCTTATACTAGTGCGCTGCGCTCCTTTCTTAGTTTCTCATTAGAATCTGATCTGAATGGTTTCGAGCGTGACTGAATGATAAGTCCAGTTAGGAGTCACATGGACAGGAGAATACCAGGTGCGCATACCTGAAGAGCGGCAATAACCGCAAAACCGGTCGTGTGCTTCCAGGGAAATGTTTTGTTCATCCATCCGTATGCGAAACACACTTCTGGAAATAAAAACCGATAATTGCGGGCCTTGTGATCCCTTTCTGAAGATTAGGCTTGTATGACCGATTAAAATCACCATGTGATTTTTAAATAAATTTATCATTCATTCACTCTTCTAAAGATTCAAATGAGATTCTATTGAGTGTGAAAGATCCTTCGAAGGTATAGAACATAAGGTCTCCCTCAGGTGGCCTTTCCAATTGATTCAGTTTCTGCAGGTTGGTGGTTGAATGAGATTATATGTTTTGTACGGGCAGGTGTCCAGATCATGTGCCATCGGAATCGTAGCAAAGAATGATAACAATGTGCGGGAAAAATGAAAGAAAAAAATGAGCTGAGTCCACCGATCCCAACATCACCGGCAATCCATCGAGACACATGGTTCGTCTGTTGGCTTGATAACACCCTGTTGCCCTCCCTCGAACTTTTGAACAAACAATCTAACGCGCAAGGCAGCAGGAAGACCTTAGAATCGTGTAACCTGCTGGTGACCAGTTTCTGCTTACTCATTTCGTACGCCCTTCGGATGAGACCAGACACCCTGGGTGCCTGGTTCACCCTCTCTTCTATATATGCCGGTGTGCATATTGCCTTTTTCTTCGTACGCTCCTCGTGGTTGATCTGTCACTAATATATAGCCATCTCCCTGTTTATCGCAAACAAATTCACCCTGTCGAGGGCACCGGCCATTCGCCTTTATAGATAGGAGAATATAAGGTAAAAAATTACTGGCTGTTCATTCAGTTTTCTCAACAAACGATATTTTACGAAATGGTGGGTGATTATTTCCTGTCATTTTTGATTAATGTGTTTGGAATCATTCTTTTGTGTGTATACATACAATTATTTCATAATCCATAGAATAACAAGGGAAAGATGATAATGTTGGTGAATCTTTTTATCATTACAGTAAGATTTGTCCGATGATCCATTAACGCTGATCGCATAGTTCCGGTATACTGTTGTTAGTGGGTGCTGCTTTCTATACCTCACGCCTGTCGTGCAGTTCAACTTTGGACTACTTTTACTTTCACTGTTTTTTTCCTTGATTCTGGTGTTGTATGATCAGTGATGCAATTGGTTATAATTAAGTGGATGACTTTATGGCTTCTCATCCACTATTCAGTTACGCTTCTGTAGATATAGCAAGTCAGCCTAGTTTGCAAACCCGTATTTTCGACTTTGTGCTTTCCACGGGGATCTTCATCATTAGCATGCATTTCGCAGAATGGTGAATCTATTTCCGCAAACATTCCGATTTCAAGGTTGAAATAAAAGAAATGAAGAGAATAAACATGAAGAGCACCGATTTTGGTGGTGAGCTTTCATAAGAGATCGCTGTAAGCACGATTTCCGCATCGACCGTCCGAGTGCAAAAGTCGGAGGAGTGCGATCTCACTGGCACACCATTCAGTGAGTAACCGCGCCACAAAACTGCGCGATCGACTGGGTCGAACGCCGCCTTCAGATCAAGGAAGGTAGGAATCGTGGGCCTGCGGAAACAGTGTCTGTGTTCTGATGGGATATTGCACGGGCCGCCTCAGATGATCGGGCCTTGTTTTGATGGTGCTCATTGTCAACCTTGTTGTGAGCTGATAGCTTTATGCTGCTAACAGAGAGCTAACGATCAGTTCCTGTCTCTTTTTGTGTAAATGTGATGAACTGCAAATGTTGACAAATCACATGTACCGGAGGCGCTGTTATTGGCATTGTGCTGCTCAAAATAAAAACCGTGTCAACTTTTTGTTTTGCTCGTTAGGTATTAGAAAGTTTATATCAAAATTGTTCTTCTTTGATAAGCTCTCATTTCACGGTTTTTTGAGAGATGAAATCTGTCATATTTTGTGAGGTACGAGGTAGTATCGCTATTCGCGGAAGGGTTGCTGTGCAACGTGTACAGTGTACTGTCAGGTCTCATAGAAATGGCAACATCAAAATTTACACATAGAGTCAGATTTACTCCATTAGGCTTTGGGTTTCCACGAATCTCGCCACGTGCGCTAGGTAGTTTATGTGCCCGGGGTTATGTGTTTTGGTGTGATGCTCTCCCTGTGACATGCAAATGTGTCAGCTCACCTGATTGCCCATCGTTGGGTGGTTGTCACCCATAAGTTCGCATGACGTTCAGACAATATATATATATATATATATATATATATATGTATATATATAATGTCTCACCAGAATCGAATCTGTAGCATCAGGAGTGTGCATGGAAGTTGTTCTTCGAAGTGTACAGGTATAAGGATGCTTGGAAAAGAGTACCGGCTATGCATACCTGACGAGCGACGATAACCGCGAAACCGGTCGCGTGCCCCCAAGCAAATTATGTTCACTCATCGAGATACTACTTACATATATATATATATACTGTTTGTTCACTTCTTAAATATGCCGAAAACTAGTATTCAGCTGTGAACTGTGTGCCTTTTTGAGTATCCGGGTTTAAGGGTGAGCAAGGAGTTGTTGTTCAGCAACGTAGAGCTTCCGTCGTGCGCATTAATTTGGAATTTCATATCCCGCGTGGCATCAAAAGTATTGTACGGTCTCTTCTACTTTGGTAAATATACTAAGAATTTCCATTGCAAAATTTGCTCCTACACAGCCTTACAATGCATTCCGGAAGTCATGTTTACCAGTTGAGAATCCAGAATTTGTTCGTGACGGACGGGAATCGCAGCACGTAAGTTTTCTTTTGTCAAAGGTTTTGGTAGTTAATTAGAGTTCGCATTTTCAAGCATTTTTTGTTTACGGTGCTCATGAATGCCCCCTCCATCACACATATATATATACCTCCGAACACTCGACCCAGGGCATTTTAACGCCGCACTTTCCACTCATCGCTATCGCTTCCTTTGTACTGAAATTAATCGAATGAGTTGTTCCCGGCCGCTTACGTTTTTCTCTACGTATGCCTAATGACGAATTTCAGTTTTAATACAGGCCCAGTGGATGCATTCCGGACCCAGTTGAATCACTGGCCTTTCGTTTCCAAAGGCCTAAATAGGTCTGTGAAATCACCTCATTGCATATTTTTTGGTTGTTTCTCTGTCTTTGACTTAGTCTCCCGTTCCTCCCCTATTCATAAGCTGGAGCTTTTTGTCTGTTGAGTTTATATCCTCTTGTGATTGAAAAGTCACTTCCAGAAGAGCTCGATTAACTAAATTTAGTCTCCACTCAACTAATCCGTAGGCTAACAATTCCGATGTTCCCCACGGTACTGTTCTTCCTTCATTTATTTTCGCGAATTACTTCAACGATTTATCCTAGTCCTCACCTGCTCAAATTGCCAAGAATACCTATAATGTTGCATCAGTTGCCATTCGATTCTACGTCCTCTTTTTGCTAACTTGTGTGAACGTTTCTCCTTATTTTGACGTCCATTTTAATTCTTCCAAGATCTTTAAGTGCACTTTCAGCCTTTCTCGCTACTCTAGCCCAAATGAACAATCGGCCGTCAATAGTGTTCCTTTTCATAGAACTCCACTCCCTCCTAATACTTTGGTGCCTCAGTCAACATAAAAGTACAATAGTCCTCCCACATACTTGATAGCGGTAAAAACTTGCGCTGCTTGTCACCTGTAAGACAAGACATTTTGGTACTAAGCGGACTGTTGTTGTTTCTTTCGTTCCTCAATGTTATCCCTGTTTTACTGTGTTCCTCTCCAGTCGTCTTTTTCGACTTACTTAAGAAGAATCTCCCCATGCTTTCCCTTGCTTCACTATTACCGGTCGTGTTCTATTCCAGTCTGTTCAATCGGGTGTCGGGTCTTAACGAAACAATGAACGGAAATTTTTCGGCAAAATTCCCTCAAAACCCATTAACCTCTTATGGCATGATATATAATCTTTTTCACACTCATCCACTCGTTGAGCGTTTAGATTTATTCCCTCGGATTAATACTTACCGCATCGCCGTTACACACTTGTTAAGAAGGACGAAGACTTAGTCCTAGTCTCTATGGCTAAGCATTTATTCGCTGTTTTGCACGTTCAGTCTGCCTGTTTGTTGACAGTATTAGCCTCTCGCTGTTTTTTACTCCGGCAATACGACTGAAGACAGTGTGATTTACCCATTTCATCGATTTTTTCTTGAAGGTTCCCTCTCAGATGTATTCTTTTGGAATTCGGTTAACTGTAGCGGAAGTAGTGAGTAATAATGCTGCTAAGGCTGTCACGTGCATTACAACAAGAACAATAACAACAACGACAAGGGCCTAGTCACTTTAGATAAAACTTCCGGCACGAAAAGTCAAAATTGGACACTCGGTACTGGGGCAGCAGTCTACTGAGGGTTGCTTGACTGACCTGAAAAGTAGAGAACCGAAAAAACTAACATGGACCGAAGCACAGTAAGCTTATTAGCCAGTGTTAGGTTGTATATAACCAAACCAATATTACGGTTTACAGGATACTACAATCAGGACTGGCATAAAGGTTGGACACCAGCTTTGATTCGGAAAGAACAATAAAAAGAGCTGCGTAATTCAGCCGGTGGTCAATAGTGCATTTGCTAGCAGAACTTGGTAAATTTCATGTAGTTCGCGTAGACGGTTCAGTGGTGCCAACAGAATGCTAATATTGCACAATATCAATAAATGTAAAGACGTTGGTTGTTCATAGCTCAGATTATTGCTTTCCATAGGATTCTTGTCATCATCGACGCACGGATTGTTTTAGTTCCTGTTTATTTTGGTTTTTGTCGGATGTTTGTTTGGCAGTGGATGATAGATGGGAACCCACTGTGCCGTAGCTCGTTACCACACCTGAATTGGTATGACTGTCGCTACGTCACTTCGTGTTTCAAGGTTGTGGTTGCCGGTTCTCTTCCCCTCAATGTGGGGATGTTTTGATTATTGTTAGGTTTGTCGGGTGCTAAATTCTGACACTCGCTTCTTAGAATGTACCATTGAATACGGGTAATTTTTGTTCCCAGTTATCGGTTTAAGGCACGTGAAAATAAATGTATCTGACGAGGTGCCCCTCTTAGGTGTACATGGACAAGATAGCGTTTCTGAGGAATGGTTTTCGGTTCAGAAGTGTCGTGAATGATCAGCGATGTAAAGTTTGTTCAAGGAACCTATGCACGTAAAAATAAAACGCTCGACTGTGTGATAAGGCTTGTTCAACTCACGTCAAATGCAAAAGTATGTACCTTTAATTTGTTATTTTTCGAAGGTTATCAAAATCGTTTCCCAATTTGTCTTGATTTTCTGAGTGTGGTTTATATAGGAGAGTAATTCACACTTGATTCGACACAAACATTGTATTCCGATTAAGAAGTACAACCTCGGAGCCACGGTCAGTTCAGATGTTTGATGTGTGCACAAGGTCTTAGATACATCTGGCCGATCTAAGCGTCTGTCACCCGCTGGTCGCTTTATTGGTTAAGGGCAATTTGTTGTCTCCCGGCCGCTTGGCACACTTGGTAAGAACTCATTTGGTTCTGTCTCACCCTGAGCTTTATGGCTTTGGTTTCCACCCCCGCTTTACCCCATGTAATCGGCTTTGGGGGATGCCTCTGCCAATCTACCCTTACTTGGAGCATTAAATATAATAAATACAAAGCAGTATACAGGCGCAGTTGATTGAGAAAAAAAAATTACAAAGAACTAGTTAGAGCAATTTGGTATGTAATAAAGAGAAGTCGGTTCGTGCGTCCTGGTAAGGTGATCTACTTTTTTTCGGAGGAATTAACTGGATTTCGGTCATCTTGCCGATTCGGTGATTTTTGTTGCATACTCGAAATACGAATGCAATGGAAAGGGCATTCTCCATCGCTGCTAGGGCCTATCGCATGTGTGGCGGGGCCCGGCAATCGCGACCCTGAAACTTTGGCGTAGAAAATACATATGGCCTAGTTAGATCCCGTGTGGCATCAGCAGCGTATTAAGGTCGGCCATGGTGATTCAGGTCTTTGAGTTGGCAAACGCTCGGTTTGCTTAATCATTGCCGGTTTTCATGTGCTTTCACTTTTTATCGCGAAAATACTTCCAAGCAAAAGATCTTGCGTTGATTTGTATGGTGACAACTGAAACTAATTAAGCAAGTGAAGAGCTTCATATTGCATCATTTTCTTTGTAACTAGAATTTTCGCAGCTTGCAGTATGCACTATTTGAGGGGATTTCTGGCTTTCAGTGACTTATTTTGGTTTTCACATAATCTTCGTCATCTCGTAACCCTAGATTTGTTAACTAAATATTTACATGGCAAGCGGCATCCTCGAATTCTTCCATGAAAACCTAACAGCCCCGGTAACCTGTACCAACTAGTGCACTTCTGGGGTTTGCCATGGGTGGTTTGACAAAACTGAATTAGAAATGCTATGGTCTTTCCGTTTCTGGCCGAACGTTTGTTAGACACTTAAAAAGGAGGTACTTAGGCTTGCTAGGATTATTAGAGACTCCATAATACATAAACACCTCTAGTCTAATTCCTCATGTGCCCACGGACTATGTCGTAATAAACTTGTTTTTCTTTAGGCTTATCGTCGTGGTCGGTTTAATCCTCGCAACAAAAGCCCTGGTGTGTCAGCTCAAACATCACTACCCATATCGGCAACAAATCCTCCCAGCCTTGGTACTGCACCTCCTTCGGAAACGATCGTTCCAAATCAGGACATAACAGCTAAATCAGATTTGAAGCGGAACACGTCCATGAATTCACACCAAGTAACCTCCGATCGTGCTTACAAGAACACACACAAGGCTCGTTTTGCCAATCACAACCGTAGGCGATTGGCAGATAAAAAACGTCAATTCTAATTTTGTTCTCCTTATCATATCTTTGAGCTGTGATTTTGGCCATACTCTTATTCGGAAATTGAAATTTTGTTTAAGAGGCGATTTCTGTTATTCCCTACGTCCAGAGGATATAAGCTTGTTTTCAACGGACAATAGATATTGCTGAAAAGCTACCAGAATTCTTTGGACTTTCTAAATTCACTATTTCCAAAATGTTCCATGAAACACACACGGCTAATAATTGATTGCTTGTAAGTAAACCTAGAAAGGTAACAGGTAAACAGTGAAGAAGGAATGAAAAACACATGGGTACAGAAATCGGGAGATGGTACTTTGTTCCACCTTGTGGTGCCGAAGCTTTCTGATCTGGAATAACAACCGTCGGAGATTGTTTGCTCAGGTAGAAATGTGAGTAGTCCATTTGAGATTTTTATCAATAGTAACATCTAGGTATTTCAAAGAACCAACCCTGGTAAGAGCCTTGAGTTGATGAAAGACGTCTCCGATGGGTAGGCTGATCGAAGGAGAGAGAGAGAGAGAGAAAGAGAACAGAAATTGGAAACATTTCGATGTGTTGAGATTTAAACAAACTTGTGCTGAGAAGTCGTAGATAGAAGATAGGATTTTGGAAAAACTTTGAAGATCATCGTCATTCGAAACGGTTTGAGAGAGGGCAGCCTCATCAGTGTATTTGAACAGATGACAGGGTGAACCAGTTGATAAGTGGTTGATGTAGGTAGAGAAGAGAACCGGTGAAAGAACAGTAGACTGAAACACTCCTGAATTGTTAATCAACGGCTTTGAAGTTTTACCATCCATTCGTGTGCACTGGGTTCGTTTGGTGAAGTAATCAGGCAGCCATGTTTATAAAGGCGTGGGGCAGCCAAATGTTTCCAGTTTGTGAAGTAGAAGAGACCATGGGACCGAATCAACTGCCGACAAATAGTCTGGAAAGGTTTAACAAACAGATTTCATCGATGAGGGAGGTGACAGCGTCTAAATTGGTCCTGTTAGATTTAGAAGCAGACTCAAATGGGTCGTCAGAAGGATACATAGAAGAATGCAGGCGTTTACGTTTAGCACGCTCACTCAGTTTAAGAGCAGAAGACGTTAAGGGATGGGGTGAAAGCGTTTTGCTAAAACAGTAGGACTGGTAGATTTTGGGAAGCGAATAGTAGTGACGGATCTTCAGCAGTCAAGGTTAGAAGACAAGCTTAATGATGAGTTAATTAGATAAGTGAATGCATCGGTCAGAACCACAGCACCATGCCTTAAAAGAGTTGAGGACGGACTGTCAGAATCAAGTCCTATGGTAATTTTAATGCTGCGGAGAAGGTCGAGCACCTCTTCCCTAGAAAAACGTGTAACTGCCATATCATCACACTGTCCAAATATGACAGGTATAAGTGTAAGAATGGATGAAAGCATGATTGATACTGTTGACATCCGCAGAACATTTCACGCTTTTCTTTTACTTCCCACACAACAGTAGAATGCTTTGTCATAAGAATGGGTTATTGTTACCACTCAAGGGTTAGCTGGTGAATGTAGTGTCGGTGCGTTTAATTTCAGCTGTTATTGGTGTGGAAAAGTGCTGTAAGCTTGAATCACTGCGGGATTCGTAGAAATGCCCCTTGCGTCTTCCTAGAGATTTCAGTTTCTGAGAGGAGATGCGGCTATTTGAGACGAATAGTATTTTTGAAGGGCAGCAGATATCAAAGATTGGGTTGGTTGTCTCTGTGAGAAGTTTGACATTGTCATTGGGCATGTGTTCAAAAGAAAAACAAGCGGATGCGAGTGAAAGGGATTTCAGAAGAAGAATTAGATTGTTGTGTTAAAAGTTTCGGAGGCGAATTCGGATTTGCTTTGTTTGCCTGAATGAATGGAGGGCTGACCTAGAATATATCTTGAGCCTTAACAGAAGCAGACAATGACCACTACTCGAAATTGGAGCACGCAATTTCCGAAAATAAATCACGGTTGTTGGTAATAACTCCATCTAAAATGGAGTCGCCTCCGGTTGGATTAACGCAGAGGTCAGTCAAATCAAACACAGTCAGTGGTAGGGCAGATGGATGATTGAACTAACCTACAATATAATGTAGAATATCCTCAAGAAGAGGAATAGTAAATACTAGAGAGGGGTCGAAAAAAGATATGGTATTGTGTTGCGAGCTGAAAGAGGTAATATATGGGTTCGTTATGGTTGCATCAGTATGGCGAGAAAACCTAGGATGTCACTGTGTTACGAGACAGTCAGTTCCGTTTAGCGAGTTCGTATAAACAACTTCGGACATGCCAGACGAGAGGGAGTTTATGTATGTGGCCACACCGCCTCCCGTCTTCTTCTTGTCTGAAATTCTGTCCTGCCGATGGATTCTGAAGCTGGAATGGTGCATTTAGGAGCTGCTTGCCAGCCGGCACGAGTGCCTCTTTTAGTTGGATAACATATTTGAGGTGCAAGAATGCGTGATCCCTATCCACGTTGGGAAGCAATATGGTTTTTAGGCTGCAATGATTCCGACTGATTGTAGTTGCGAACGAAGACCATAACCGTACCAAATATCCAGCAAGAGTTGTAACGCAACCAGTCAAAGGATGCGCTTAAATAATCCCATAAGAAATACCTTGTGATTGGAAGAATATTCTTCAAGCTTAAACTGGTAACGTTTCGTGCAACCAGTAGCCTGTGTTGTTTAATGATTTGAACGAAGCAGAGTTTGCTCGATTCCTTGTGGATCGCCCTGCGTAAGAAGTGCGTTTGTGAGCAAAATGTTTTTTGCTTCTGTATTTGTTCCAGCCGGAATTCTGGGACTGTGCGCAGCGTCCTTTGCGCAAATTAGGACCAATAATTCCATCTTTAGTGCACAAATCGAGGGAAAAGTTTTGCGTTGTTTGGCGTTTCCACTTATCTGAAGAAGAATTTTCTGTCGACTATCGAAAACATGCGTCCCTGGCGGCGCAGTGGATGATAACGGCGCCACTAATCTGTCTCATCCTTTACGATGACGTTTGTTCGTTTACTGTATTTCCTTATCATAGGTAAATTTTCTGGCAATTATTTGAGAGCCGAATGTGATGAATATCTCCGGTGGGATCAGTGCCTGCCGCATTAAGAATGTGAGGCGCAGTCCTTGCTTTTGGGTTTTGCATGTGCGAATCACGCGACTTCATATTTGGTCAATTATGATAGGAAGACAGGCTAATGGAGAGCGACATCTGCATGGAATGTAATGCTGGCTAGTGCTCAAACTCCGTGACTTAGGTTCAGTATATTTCTTAGTACTACAGCGTCATCTTCAGCAGTGTGGTAAACGTTAACTTGTCATTGTCTTTGGAGATCCGCTATTATGGACTTTCACACTACTTGAACCGTCATTTACTACCTTTCTAAAGTCGGCAGACAGCTTCCAGTCAACAGTGAGTAACAACAGTGCTCATACTATATCTCTTTAACAGATTAAGGCCGAAATGTTAGATTTTCTAGTGATATTCTATTCTATGCAATAGAAGGGTACTAATTAGGTCTTTCGAGAAAAACAGATTTTGGAATTGTGCGCAGTATTGATGTTTGTTCCAGCTTAATGCATTGTCAACTGTTTCCTTGGCGTAGATCGCAATTGTCTATTATTTTAGAAAAAAAATCTATAATGCGTTGAAGTAAATCCTGTCAGTGTACATTAATGAAAACGCACGTGTTACACCAATGACAATCGTTCTCGTTAACTTCTGGGACCGTGGATCCGTTTTGCTTCTGTTTCGTGGTAGTTATCAGTGATATTACTATTGTTATTATTTGGGGTACACTAGGATGTGTGGCATACGCAGCCGGCTGAGTTGCTAGTGTAACGCTTATGCTCACATCTAGGCACAATTAACCAAGTGAGGGTAACAATCTGGTAGAATTTAGATTCGCATCCAAAGACCATTTTCTTCTTTCATTCCGGTAATATTGTGTAGAAGTAACTTCGTTGAGTTTAATCAACATACTGCGAGCCTTGTTGAACAGACGGGATTGCGATTTTGTTGGATATGTGTTTGCGCTTTTGTATATATGATATCCCGCATATCCCTTTGTGGAAAACAGTTGTGAAGCTTGATCGCTTACACACGGTCAGCAAGTTATTGAATTTCATCCACCATGCTCGAGATTTTTTTGTATTGTCGAAAACAACCCAAGGAGGGCTAATCAATCGTTCGGTCTTGTGATTTCAGTAATTCAAGAAATATATAATTTTGCCAGTTCAACTATATGTCTTCTTGTGATTATGCTCAGATTGGATGTTTGGAAGCGTTTCATTCCATCCAAGGAGGTAAATGGAACAGCTTTCCTTATCTGTACAACCCACCGTCAGGTCGGTGCACGTTCCAATTGCACTAGAAAACAAAGCAGATAGCCCAACGCCGGAATGACTACGTGCATACGCACATGTTTTCTCTGCGAACGTGTCGCTTGGTCTAGCGGAACAAATTGATTTGTCCACCGGCCCACATTTCCACGCTAGATCTGTAATTCCTTGTGGGCGTTCTTTTCGGTTGTATGCTGAGGCAGGTATCCAGCTACAAAACGTTCGGCAGCTAAGTCTATAAATTCCATTTAAAGGAAACTTCCTAAAAACTGGGTATCATGATCAACATATGTACGTGGATTTGTAATCAGTTATATTGAGAATAGTGTAGTTCTAAGTGACAATATACCTGTTGAAACCACCTTTAGAATATTTTGTGAATCTACATACAGATTGTTGGGAACCATAAAGTATCTTCATGTGAACTGACGAAAACTAGATTTCAACAAAAATAAAGAATAAAGTGGTTCGCTTCTTAGCGTTGCAATCCATAAAAACATTACACTTGTTTTATTCCAACCTCACCGTCGGTTCTTACTGATGGAGTTCATCATTCGATAGGGTTCGAACTAGATAATGATATGACTTACCCCAAGGATATCCGTACTTGATGGGAATATCTTGTTTTACGGTAGGGATTGGTTAAGTGTCACCGTCCTATCGCTGGCTATTGAAAGTAAGCTTTTGCGATCAGTATGCTAATCAATTCTTGCAATAAACCTCATGTCAAGTGTTCTGAGGGTAATGCAATAAAACTGAAATTGAACATACTGAATTCTCCAGAATCTTTCCATGAATCACAAAATCAGACTAAACTGATTTGCTCGATTTTTTTATTTTGAAACCCAACATTGTGAATGATAGAACTCGATGACAATTTCAGCTAACTGATATTAGCTCAACTCGATGCAGATATGTTGTTCAGTTATAAAGGGAATGGTGTCAGTTATCTAGTAATTTGAAGATGCATCTCACTAGGATTTTCGTCAAAACAAACTAACGACAAGTGGGAATTTTTTATGGGGATTTATCGGTTTCGTTGCACAGCTGAGTCGCAACGTTGGATATTGAATCATTTCTTTGGTAAGTTATGATCATTCACCAAACAAGAGAGTTGAGTAGATCTCGTTTCGGACCTTCAGCACACAAATCAGCTGTGCTGAAGGCCGTTTTTCTTACACATAATTTACACTCAAGAAATATGTTTTCTCCGTGTGCGGCGGCGAATGTTACCTTGGCATTTTTTCTTCACATTGTCGCATTTAGATGAGATAAATGAAAAGAAGCACCATAAAGATCCACAGGGTCAATCACATTTAGAGGTGTGGCAGTCCTTAAGTTTGTCTGACGGTTAACATGTACGATATAAAATTGATTTAAAATATTAGACGATAAAAATAGTAAAGATGAGATATTAAGGGAACTATGCAGCTTATGAAACGGATTGTTCACCGAACAAACGACGCAAAGGCTGCCAACAAATCTGATAGAAATGATTCATTATTGGAAGGTTAAACGACTCTTGCACAAAAATTGAAACGGACCATGTTACACGTGAGCCTCTGAAATCTACCCATTGAAGAGTTTCACGATGAACCAAATTTGTGATAGTGAATTCCATGACCGAACATGAATGGAATGTAGTGAATGCAGATGGCAGCTAGAAACTCGCTATCACCCTGCTCGTTACTGCACACGATCTTCTGTAGCTCATTGCCGCTCCAGTTTTTAGCACCATGGTTTCCGTTTCCTCTCTCCGCACAGTGGACCTTTTTCGGCTAATGAGCGTGACCCTTCTACTACGCTCATGCTCCCAGAGTGTCATAAAACAGGGAAATGGTATCGGGTGAGCTTGTCGTTGCCCTGCTTCTTGTCCCGCTCACTCGTTTGGGTTTCTGTGTGGTACTACTTTGCTGCTGTTTCCAGAATCATTGAGTTCCTTTCTCTCATAGGTGTACCAGGCTCCAGGGCCTACGGGGCAGGTCTCTACCACCTCGTCGATGCTCCTAGTAAGTCACGGAAAATGCAAATAATTTTAATACGTGAACAAGGAGTGAGCGCTTTCGAATACCATATTTCTCTAAATCTTTTAACTGTGCACACATGAAAAGAATAAAATCCATCCGGCACACCAGTTTCTGCTTTACCAAATCGATTAGTGCTACACTTCGGTAGCAGCATGGAGCATGTAAACTCAGCTGTAGTCGGAGTCGTTCATGAGCGCGACGCAGTCAGAGAATATTTTCGAAATACTAGTATTCTACTGAATAAACTGAGGACTTAAAATAACATTCACTTTGTTAGAGATTCGAGACCTTCACTAGTCTTAAAGGTGGGAAAACTACAAGTCATTCAGGAGTTTGTTGCTAGTTCGTTCCACTGCCTCTTAATGGCCGAAATCCTAATGACTTAAGGAATCTTTTTCGTATGCACCGTCAATTGATTCTATGTGGAATTATGGAGGTTGAGAACAGAGAGCTTTATCTTCCGAAGTTGCGACTTATTCAGTGCCGTGAGGTTCGGAGCATGGGCATCCTGGACGCACGGTTCGTCTGCTTCAGATTCTTTTCATTTTCGGTATATCTCTTGATTTCCATTGGAATCAATTAGTTGTCCGCTGTCGGTGTTGCATTTTCGTTTTTCTTTCGTGGGATATAGTCATCGAATCATGAAAACAAATCGTAACACTGGACACCTGAGGAGGCATCTATCATAGAGGATATTGGAACACGTCCCGAACGCTCTGCGCAAATGAACAACTCGGTCAGCTAACAGCGTAATTTCACAGTATTTGGTTGGTTGTGGTCACCAGACAGACGTGTTGACAGTCCTCAGAGCAATTTTAACAAATCTCATTTCAAGCCAGGAGATTACGTAGGCGGAGTGCTCAGGGCATCCGAAGCTATTGCAATCCGGAGGTTCAAACTGGATTTGTACAAGCAAAGCCATCCCGTGGGGCCGCTATTGTTGCCATGACTGTAATATTATATCCACAGTAATATGCATTCAGATCGCCTGGCCTGACGCTTTATACATTCCTTCCTTGCCTACTCAAACCTTGCTCTTTCCGTCCTTTCCCAATTATTCCAGAGTTCACAAATTTTGGTCTACACGGTAATGGGATTATTTGTTCTTAATATTTCGTTGTCAAAATTTCGGATATTCATTGGACGCCTGTTTATTCACTATGAACTACGGCAACATATCTCTGTAAAGGCTTGAGATGATTCAATGGAGAAAGAAAGTTCTCCATGTTATAATTTAGAACACAACTCGGCTAAATAACACTTAAGTCGACTGCCCCACTATGTGCCTTTCCGTTTTCTATCGACTGGTTCAGAGAATTGGAACTGTCAAGACAATAAAATAGAATAGTCTGACCTACAACAACGGATTTTTCACTAAAAATGTTTGACATTTGAACCAGTCAACAGAGACTTCAGCTTGATGATTCAGAAGTCCTAACCAAAGCTCATTGTTGTTTACCATTGATTTTAGGGACCATTTGAAGAACACGTTTTCTTGGAAGTGGCTTTCTTGAGAGGTGCTCAAAGGGATAGCGTTTCGTTCAACATTTATTTGTTTGTTAAGAAACTTTATTTGACCGGATTAACATTTGGGTTGGAAAGGACAGAGATTACGATCATAATATCCTGTTTCGTTAAATGTGAACTAATAGGGCGTTATTAGTTTGTCGGTCCCAGAAAAAGGTAGAATCAATAAAAACAAAGACGACAAGTGATTTGCACGATGGATTTACAGAACATCTGGACGTCAGCTCGAGCGGGGCCACTCAACATTGACCAATAAGCTTGAGTCGTGCAAAAATCCGTTCACAAAACTTAAATCAGATTGGAATTAACAAAAATGCTACGTTTATTTGAGGAGAATACTGAATGCCATATCATACTAGTTTGGCCGGGGTTTTTCTTGGGGCATCGGTAACTGCTAGTGCACGTTCGTTAAGCAAAAAGTGGCTTTAACCCGTCAGAGTTTAATTCACGGTCGAGTATAATTAAGTACTCTACATCATATCTGATGAGTGGTACCTTTCGTGAGGATGTGCTGGCCTTCTAATAGTATATACGACCACTTCATTGCTGTCGTGAAGTAGTGTTAGTTAATTGAAGATACATTTTATAATTATATATCTTTGCAGAATCACTGCGTAACTTTTACCTCATGATTTATCGGTGATCGGTTTCTCTACCACGTTGGCTTATAATTGTGCACATCCATTCTCTGACTTACATCTATCTACCTCTAGAGAATTTTTCACCTAAAAGCGTTGCAGTTCTCCTGCATTATTGAATTTTTTCAAAAATTGGGCTATGGTCCACGTTGGCTATTTATTGATCGGTCAGCTGCACACGTTGCACTGGACATCTTCATGGGACGCACGCAATTCTCTGCCGAGGGTAAACAACAGCTCCCGTTATCCTATTCGTCGTCCGTGTCTGTGCACGATCACCGGTAAACCAGGCTCGGACATGCCGAACGGCCAAGGGGGTGGAAATCACGTGGGCAAGATGCGCAGTCATCGAAAACCCTAAGCCGATCAGCTACAAAACACATCGACATTACCAGCGTTGGGGGCGATCTATACGCTAATCGGAGCAGCAACGGTTGCACGCATGCACTGGCTGGTATGCTAGTGACAAGCCTGCCTGTCTGTCTATCTAGCCATCTATCAGTTTGTCTGCCTCCGGATTTTTATAATTCGCATTTAGTTGTCTATCAATTTCTGACCCGCTTCCCATTATCGCCCTTTGGTGCGCCTCGTGCTGGTAACTTGCACGTAGTAACTGACAAGACGTCCAGCAGACCTCAGTCTTCTGCGGATTCAGCACAAGGATGATGAAAATGTATGAGTGGTTTCTTGCATTTTCATTCGGACTGTTATCCGTACTAATTCAGTTTGGCCGATGCTCAGCGGAATATTTTAGTGCAACGGTTGAAATCAACAAAGCCACTGAAGTGGGTCGGCAGTTGGCTTCTGATTTGACCCAATATTTACAAATGGAAGAGGCTCGTCTAAATCGTATAAGGCAACTTGCTGAGCGTTTGGGTAGTGACCAGTACTATCAGAAAAAAACCGAAACTCCGGAGTCTTATTTCGGAAACCCGGTCAACGCATATCTGACTGTGAAAAGACTGGCCTTTGAACGACAACAAGACCTGCTGAAGCTGTTGAATAGCTCAATCATGGGCGGCCAGGATGAACAGGGAAACGCACTGGATACGGATCAGACTGTTGTCGCTGATTTGATGGCTCGTGTTCAACAACATATCAGTCAGTTGCCGGGCGATAACGACTTGAGCGGAGCAGCTGACGCTTTGTTACGACTGCAGGCTACTTACAAACTAAATGCCGAGCAAATGGCTAAGGGTCAACTGCTGAGTAACCTAAGGTGTCCCCGGTTGAATGGTGAGTCAGATAAACTTTCTCCGTAAACACACATTCATGAATGGGTACTGGTGGAACTTTAGTTTACTTGTTCGATAATCTTCTGCACAAAACTGAAGAATTGAAATTGCTGTCTAACGTCTCAGTTGCCGATAGTGAATATGTAACATAATAGAGTGGTTTCTGGTGATTCTCTTTGATAAACGGAACCATTTATCGTGTGTCACTATTGCACAGGCTTAGTTGTAATTTGAAAAAAATAGTTTTGAAGAGGAAAATTCCAGTTACTGTCCTGACACAGGTCCAGGAATTTTTTAGTTGAATAAACAGATTACGAGTGTTCATTCGTCAATGACTGTATTTTTGCGTAAATTAAAAAAAATGTGATAGCAGTTGTCTAGATTTTTGTCTTCAGCAACTGATCGGTTTGTGAAATAAAAGCGAGATTATGCTGGCGAACGAAACATACGACGAAGCAGTTATCATTGGACAATCAACCGTCAAAAATGGTTTCTTAGTCGGCTGACGAAAGCTATTTCGAATACCCTGGGTGATTGAGAGTTTTCACCTGATCCGTATTTTTGGGTGCGAAATTAATAAGTAGCTTATGTCAGTTACTTTGTTAGTGGAGATTCGAATTTTGCGCGACTTATGATTTGGACTATTTCACTATCTCATTCCACAGTTAATCATAGAGGCACAGGAAGAACCGCATGACGTGAAATTTCGGGAATACCTTGTCACTTTGTTATAGATACTGTTATTTGTTAATTTCAATTCGTATAGTTTTAGCTTCTATAGCTTTACCGGTCTGCCCTTGGTCAATTGTAGTATGTTGTGGTGATTTTGTATGTGCACGACATGAAACACCTATTATCAGCCGAACGTCAGTGAGCGTTAAATTACAGTGCTTGCTGAATCTACTGTAATAAAGAAGGTGGACGTTTCCCTAAAGAGTCACCGAACGAACACTAACCCGAAATTACAGTATGGCTGTAACGTCCTACTAAGTAATCTTCGAAAGAATCACAAATTTATCTTCAGTTGCTTTGGGGTTTGTACAAGAATCCGGGAGTTATATAAGATGGTAAACCCAATTAGGCACTCCGTATCAAGGAATCAACTCCACGAGTCGGAATCGAACTCGCGGCCTTCCGCTCTCCTGACAGATGTTCCACCCCTGATTTAACTTGAACATGGCTCATGGACGCGAACGCAAGCGGAAGGGCTGGGGTTTAATCCCGGCCCGTGGCGCTGAATTTCGGATGCGTAATGCGTTCTGTAAAAGTTCCGGCTCCTCGTGTCACTTCATAGCAAATGCAAATCAATCCCCAAATCCTTTGGATGTCATTCAACTTTGATGTTCACCTCTTTTGAAAAATGACTAACGTGGCTAATCCAGATACTAAAACCAAGTTAGTTGCTACATGTCAAATGGTCAAAAATTTGCAGATTATGAACAGCTTCTACTCAGTGTGTTTGCTCCAAAAGAATGTTTTACAGCAAATTTTTGGAATTTGTACTACAATGTATTTTGACATCTCACGATTCACATGAAATATTTTCTGATGTCCCTAGCACACCTTTTATATTTTATTATTATAAATGATAGCTAAACCTTTGCGATTTCATCAAGTTGAAAGCGACAGTTAAAGGTACTCGTAAGCCAATACTTTCCCGATAAAGTTGGTATGTGAACAAAAATATGCTGGTTCACGTGAGTATGGTTTCCCAGTCGAAGCTGAAAAATGATTAAAAAGAAAACCGCATCGTGACTCCGAGTACATTGTAAGTCACTCATTTTGAAATTAGTCTGAAGAAACCGCCGAACTTAGCCGATAACTTAAAATGACCACCTCAAAGTAACGAGGAACGAGGTAAAAATAACAAACTTTTTAGTGCGTGCTGCGCTTGTGCAATGAGATAATTTTATATCCTCTTTCTTATTGTTATTCTGCACAACCCTCAACATTTAACAATCAGCTGCACAATGTATGCATTTGGGCCAACGAGCTTATGAACAAGGAGATTATCTGCGTGCTGAGGAGTGGTTCCGAGTGGCTTACCAGCGTCTGTGGGAATCCGAAACCGGAGGATCTGCCGAGGAACGAGGTGATTCGGGTCGGGTCCGGGAAAAGCGTGATGCCAGTCAGCAAGGTTCCGAGGAGTTTATAATACCATATGAAGTCATACCAACAGATATGCAGATTCTGGACCATTTGGCCTATTCTTTAGGACGTGTAAGAACCGTAACAACTACTGGGTTTAGACGTTTCTTTCGATTCGGTCATCAGTGTGTTGTGATTTATTTCGCGACTTTGTGCACATCACTTAACACGTAAGCCGAATGATGTCTTATTAGTCCATGAAACTGTTATTGCCAGGGTTAGATAGTGTGCAGGTCGTAGGTTTTCCGGTTTTCAACAACAGACTATTACTCTAAAAGTAAAAAGATTATTTTCATGGAAATCAAATTTATCTGTTGGAACCAGGACCAGTCAGTTATTCGGTGGGACGATGATATGCTAGGAGAAGTGTTGTGTCGTTTATATACGTTTATATTATGCAAAAATTATCAGAAATCCTACCCATCTTCCGCCTTATTTATTTGCAGCAAGGTCGGTACGCAGAAGCTCTGAACGTTACTCGTATGATTTTGCATAAAGGTAAGTCTAAATTTATTTTTACCTCTTTTTTCAACTTTTCACGTTGAACTATTCACCTTTTGAATTTCTATATGGGGGTCCTGGCAACAAATGTCGCTACTGGCCCAGCAGACTTGCTAATCTGCCGCATTGTGGATGAATACGGATTGGGAAACCGGAAGTTCGTGCACCTAGTATAAATACCGTTGCATTTCAATAAAACACTGACTGCAGTTTTCAAAGGTATTCAATGATTAAAATCTACTTGGAACTAAAACGAACTTGAATCTGACGGATATCTTTAAAAACTATCGGAAAATCACGCGAATGACAGAATAATGTAAGATATCTGATGTAGCCATGATTAATGTGATGTGAATGCGGTAAATTGTGTTGAGTTCGTAAGTCCCAAAAAGAAACCGATCTTTTCGCGTGTTGTGCCAGTTTGCTTACTTCACATGCGAAGTCGCTTGCCAAAATACTCGCTTTTCTATCTATCTGTATGGCTAGCAACACTTGCCAGGATTTGTCATTTTACATAGTATGTCCGCAGGTGTTTAGTGAAACATGGATAAAATTCAACCAGGTAATCAAATATTGTACGTGGCTTATTTTAATTAAAACAATTTTATTTCAAATTTGTTTCCTTGTTTAAGGATTTTAGGGTAATCTTGGCCTTCGTTTTCAACTTTACACAGTATCTGCAAAAATTAACTCCTTTCCGGGTCCATTCTCTTGTACAGGGACTGAAATTTTCTTAATTGAGGCTTTGATGCGCGTTTCGCAAACAGTCCTTATGACACGTTTTTCTCATACTTGTGGGGGAGAACGTCTGACCTCAGTAAGTTGGAAAGGTGCATCGGGTGGAAACAGATATTTTGCCTTATGAATATGTCCAGATACATTTGGGCTGTCACAACTTTTGAAAGCAAAAATCTGGCCAACAGCCCGATTGGCTGTCGAACGTCTGTCTGATTCGGCTGTTCGCAACAGCTATGAGCAGAAACTGTTCGAGGAACTAAGAACTCCGACGAGCTGCAATGTGGACGAGTAAAGGGGTCAAATCAAACAGGCTACGGATTTGGTAGCACATTTCGCCTGCGGTCCTAGATCTAGCGTTTATCAAAGACACTGGATTTCGCAAAAGTCGCTGGGTTTAATGGAGCAAAAACACTAGCTGCCTAACTGCAAGGAAGTGAATAAGACGTGTCGACAGCTGCAGCATCAATTGACGATAAGCTTGAGAATAATCGTGAAAACTGGTGGGTTCAGGTGGCCGAAAAGATGGAGGAAGCGGTCGCTTTAGGTAGCAGTCAAACTGTTTAAGCTTATGCGTGACACTGGCGGGCGGCGAACTTTGGTTAGTGAAGTCGTGTGTGATAGAAATGGATAGCTCATCCATGGAAAAACAACAAACGCTGGACCGCTAGGTTGAGCACTTCAAGACTGAGTTTAGCTGGCCCTAGACTAACTTATCTAGGCCGGCGTCTTCAGCTGCGAATCATTCCGAGGTGTCTCCTGACCACCCCCGCAACGGGATTGGAAGTAGAGTGGAATGAATACTCGACCTCTGAAGAGGGGAACAACAACTGGTCACGACGAAATTCCTCCAGTTGTTTTCAAGTTGGGTGGAGAAGTGCTGATGAAATCACTTACCTCCTTGTTTCATGATGTTTGGGACGAGAAGCGTATTCCGTTGTCGTGGGGTGGGTCATTGATTGTACCCATGTTTAAGAATGGAACATGGAGTGACCGCAGCAACCATCGTGGAACTAGTTGAATTCCGATGGTCGCTTAGTTGTTAGCTTTGATAATGCTGCACCGTTTGACACCGATTCGCGAGAATAATATCCGGGAACAGCGGGCCAAATTTCGTTTAGGTCGCGGTTGCACCGACCAGATATTCATTCTCCAACAGTTACTACAAACGCGCCATACGCTAATGGCGTCGCGTGTCTGTTGGAATTTGCGGACCATACACAACGTGCACTAGACAGACCTTCGGGGTCTGTGCCTGGATTCGGCATGTGCTTTACACTTTTGAAAGTGTAAAGTGCTGTTACAGGACTGGACGACAGTAGTCTCGAAATTTATCCTGGATGAAGGGGAACTGATGTTTGTGGACCGTTTCATTTACCTTGGTAGTTGCGTGTCGAACGATGGCAGCTTGGCAGTAGAGATAAACACGGGTCTATCGAAGGCTCGAGCGGCTTACGCTGGAATGAAGTGCCAGTGTCGTCGTCCTGATATTTCACAGAAGTTGAATAGTCGTGTGTACTGTGCCACAGTGCGCTCAGTTCTGTTGTATGCTTTCCAGACATGGAGTGTGTGTCGGATATGTTCGTCGGTTAGAGGTTTTCGACCATGGATGTTTACTTGGTATCGCTTGGGTTGGATGGAGTGACCGGGTGAGTAATGCATAGGTGAGAAATCTAGTGTTAGGTGCCAGTTCTGAGAATACTGTATCTGAATGTGTGAAGCTTAGTATACTGTGCCGGTTGGTTCACGTGTTGCGTATAGCGGACATTCGTCTGCCGTACCGTGCTCTATTTTGTGTTCTTCCTACGGAGTGGAAAAAGCCGTGTGATGATCAACAGATAACATGCCAGTGTGGAATGAGAAAATGCATAGTGAGCTTAGGTAAAGTATATGTTTTGCGTCTTTGTGGTTGGGGTCCTCATGACCCGTTAACTAGCTGCCTGGGAACACTAGAGGATACTGCGTTGAACCGTGGACAGTGGTGGTCGAGTTTTCATTTTATGTCGGATCAGATTTATTGAAAATGTTGGTCTTTACCATTAGACTGCCCTCCATGTGTTGGCTGTTGCAGTATTCTTGTCTTTCCCGCACTCGCTGTTCGCTTTGGATATTCACTCTTTTTATAGAAACATGTAACTCTGAGGAAGGCAACGATCAGTGGGTTTTGCCTTGCTGTTTGTCGCTGCACGGTGATGAGGATGATGACGATTTTAAGTTGGTGATGTTTCATTTTTGGTTTGTAAATTTTTGCGAATATTTTTCTTTCCGGCATCCCGCAAAACCGAGGTTCGTTTCTCTCACATCAAAAGCGTATTGGACGGGGAAGTTGGATTCTTTGTTTCCTTCATGCGGAAAGCAAAGTTATTCGTGATTTGTGGGAATATCTCGCTGGTTATGATGAGTATCTGTAGCATAATTGTTTTCGGTTCGCAACGTAGGATTCAACGATGCGCTGTGTGATTTGTTTTCGTGATCAGTAACACACAGTTGTCACAGCCTTTGGGCTGTGGTTCACTTTTCTCAAGACATGCCTAGAAACGAACGAAACTGGAATGATTGCCCAGAACAATTGGACGTTAAACATATTGTATTCTTGTGGTGCCTGTGTAAATGTGTATTTGCTTGCACTTGGAAAAAGTTCCTGCAAGTAGGATTAGTCATCGTGTGTTCAATAAACGCTGTCTCCGGAACAACATAATCCCTACTTCTATCTGTGAAACCACCTAATAGTTCTGTGCGATCTATGAAAACTGTTTTAATTGCCTCATGCACGTTTCTACGACAACGATTTCATGACTGTATAGCAAAGTTAAGTCCCGTGTTATAGTGTACGAAACTTGGATGACTGCTTTAATCAATTGGTTTCACCAAATATCCTCCATAGCATCAAAAGTATCATTGAACAAAGACGTCTACATGCCTTTAAAGTTTACCAAAAAGTTCAGATAATTAGGTGCCACAGGCTACTTCACAAGCGCACGTCCGGAATTAACCCCCAGCCAGAACCAAGTACATTTCATGTAACCACTCCTGAAAGTTTTGTTAAAAACTTTAGGGATCTCTGACCTCGGCAGAAATACAACGGCTACAGGAGGGTCTAAATTTCGATATTCTCAAGAAACTTCCGACACCTTAAGAAATGGTTCCTCCGCTGGAAAGTGCCTCGTTAAAGTTTACGGCCAGAAGATGTTAACTAAATCAGTTTCAAAATGTGTAATATTATCAAAAACCAGAAACCAATAAAATCAAACTTGTCAACAGACGAATGAAAGGCGCTCACTTCATTAGGAAATAGCAAGTCGATCTACATCACGCAAGCAGACATGGGGAATATTACCGTCATTCTAAATAACGCAGATTATAAATTGGAAGTCCGGCAACCTTTGGATGATGGACCATATGAAAAAATTGAAGAAAAGAAGGTCAAAACCTTACTGAACGAAAATAACGCCCAGATAAGTAAATTACTTTCGCGCTAAAAGACAAACTTAAAAAGTCATTATGGATCACTTTGCACCCCAAAACTACCGGGCTTGGAAGATTCTACGGGTTGCCAGAACTCCACAAACGTGAGATACCTGTCCGTCCGATTGTAGATTACACACCTTGTGCAGCCTGTGCTAGCCAAATACACTAGTGCGCTATTGAATCAGTACCGAAAAATGTTGGCAAGTCACATAGGTGATGCCTTTAATTTCCCTCGAATTTTGCAAAATATCACAGAGAAAGATGAAACTACAGTAAATTATGTTGTGACTTATCTTCACAGAGCGTTTCTATTGAAGACAGTTTGGATGTATTACACTCCATAATAATCGATGACGCGAATATGGAACACAGATGTTCACTTAACCCAACTGGCGTTGAACAATGCGTTACTTCCGATTTCTTTCCGATTAATCATGCACTGTACGGACAAACTGATGTTCTACCCATAGACTTTCCTGTACCGCTCATTGTAGCAAACTTATGATTAAGTCTGGCCACGTTCTACAGTCCACCACTAATCTATGTTAGATGACATATTTGCAGCCGTTAAAGTTGAACATAGAGTTCAATTTTTCGCATTGCCTCAAAGGTCAGTGCAACCCAATTAAGTTTAGAGTGGAGAGAGAACACTGAGACAGTTATTAGTTTCCTTGACTGTCGGCTGATAGTGGACGACTCCTACAGATTCACAATGGGAATTCACAAGAAACCCACAGACTCCGATAGATCCTTGCACTTTAATTCAGCACATCCCCAATGCGTAAAACGGCCACTAATCTCATAACTAGCCAACAGAGTGGACAAACTATACGACGATGATATCATTCGCAAGCGAGACATGAAACGCTTGTACGCAGTCCTTCGGGAAAACGGTGACACAAACTGGCTTGCATCTGTTAGTATCCCATACAGATCGGGCACATTGGAGGCCATAAGAAAGATGTTTGGCTCGTATGGTGTCTGTGTTTTCTATTGTATAGATAACACATTAGAGCATCACCTCACAAAATCAAAGACTCTTAACGCCTACAGGACAGGGGCAGTTGTATCCATATGATTAGCTTTAAAGATTCTCCAGATCAATATACTGGACAAACTGTAGATAATTGAAAACCAGAATCTTGGAAATCAGAAGGAAGGAGAAATACAAGACAGTAGACCATACGGACCCTGAAAGATTAGAGCGCGATTCTCCATTCGCCCTTCACACTATATCCGAAGGCCACACCATTGACTACAATAACACTAGAGTCCTCCAATATGGATTTCACACAGACATTAAAAGCCTCAACACCAGGGCCCTGGCAATTATCGCTCATTTTATGTCTCAACCGGAATGATGGTGCAGATTTCAGCTATATGGACGGCGCTGGAAACCCTAATGGATAAACATCCAAGATCAGCAACACTTATACTAGGGACGGGTATCTGGCACCCAATGTTACACTTCACAACACCACAGAAAGACATGCGAATACACACATAAACACATAAACGCACCTTGTTTAATATGCAATTGTTCTAGGCTTTCGTTCCAATTTCGTTCGTTTGTAAACCACTCTGAGGAAGGTTATTTGTGATAGCGAAACGTCAAGCCTGCAACTATTTCAGCCACATTATTTTACTAATCACTAAAAGTTTACATAAGATGAATAATTACAGCAGGACGTGTTTATAAATATTTTTTGTTTACTATTTTGTTGTTCTTTTTCTCCCTCGGTAGCTCCTGGAGATTCTAAAATTCTAGAGAATGAAGCATTTTATCAAAGCCGCATTCAACTGGGCGAAGGGATTATCGGACCGGCACCACCACCAGAACGTGAGTGGCAACGTTACTCGCGAGTTTCCTTTTTCTTGATAAGCTGAGTACCTATGGAAGTGTTTCATGTTAATTTCTGTTCGCTGATAACGAGTTGGTCATTATCGCCGGTATCCTCTGAGAACTTGACCACGAGACGGTCGGTCTGCATTTTCCCATTAGTCCAATCAATATGCTTTAAGTGTTTCTCAGTAAGACATGGAAGTGGAAGAAATGAGATGTCTGCTGTGCTATCAAATCACCACTCGCCTGTTTGTTCTGTCTTTAGCACTCTTCCTCACGTTCGTATTAAATCTAGTTGGAACAACCAAGTCACAGAGTGGAAGAATTTCTACTCATCTAATTACGCGAAACCAGTCGGAAATGGATAATTCTGTTGTAAACGTTTCACGGATTAACGGTTGTAATATTCACATATATCGGTGATAAGATCGAGCATTCTTTATGCCGCTAGCGTGTTTCGCGTATGGATGGATGAACACAATTGTTTCGGGAGCACGCGCTCCGTTTCGGGGTTGGCACTGCTCGTCGGAAATGCGCGCCCAGGCATTGCCACACTTGTGTATTCCTTCCTTAGGTTGGCACTAAAATCTTATTTGAATCGTTAGGAATTTGCATCGCACGTTTTTCTTCGGTTAGGCAAGGGTAATCTAAAAGGGGACACAAGACCCGAAGGTGAGTTTTTGTTACCATTTGTATGTTACATGTATTCATCATCCATGCACGCTCGTAAACATTGGATTCCAGTGCCAAGACAGAACAGCCTTGAAGTTTCAATAAAAACCATTCCATGCTTAAAACTCTTATTTCCACGAAATGTATTAATTCGTTCCGGACGACTTTATCTGATATAATTCACATATAATACGGGACGATCAGAAGAATCGGTTTCCTGCGACCATTGCATAGTGCTTCCATGACATATGTGCACAATCGGCTGTGGTTAGTTCACGTTTGCTGTAAGCGACATGAACAGGCGGGTAATTAGGCTGGCGTAATTCCATGGTCTTGGCTATGCTGACATCATGTATCAAAACAGTTAGTTTCCTATTGCAAATCCTCAAACGCAGGCGAAGTCGATTCAAAATGGATTTAGGTTTTCTGAAAAACTGCTCATTGGTCATTGAATCCCACGTTAGATTAGATTTTATAAACGTTCTGTGTTTCCAGTTTTGCTAATAGCGGGAAAAATTAGGAGTTAAAACTCTATTATTGGTCAGCCGTCCTGCAGAAGTAGATAAGTTATTCGATCTTTTTATTTACCAATTGTTTTTACGCGTGCGCTGAGAGCAGCAGATAACGGAAAAATATCCGGGTAATAGCTCAATGAATTCGGCTAACATGTTAACATGGATAAGTTAAACCTAATACATTTTAACCACCATTAATTTTCTAGTACTTGAGCGGTGAATCTACAACTAAGATATTTTAAAAGACCTAAGTGATTCCAATCAGTCGGTCGATCATAAATATGCGATCAGTGTATACATGCTCAGTTTTTCCATCGATTATTCAAGTCTTGCTTGCTTGTAATGTATTATCCATTATAAAACTATTAAATCATCGTGTCCACTGTGATGCCCTGCTGGACTATTCTTCCATAAGAACTATCAAAATATGATCAGGAAACGGAAAACTATCAAGCGGTTTGCCGAGGGGAGCAAATATTCCCTCCACCACCGGCATCCTCAGTCTATTGTCGATACTATGTGCCTCATCCTCATTATCTGATCGGGCCGGTCAAAGAAGAGATTCTTTTCCCGGATCCGCGAATGGTTATGTGGTACGATACAATTCACGATGACGAAATTGCGAGAATTCAGGAACTGGCCAAACCAAGGGTAAGTGATTCGGAACATTGCATCCATCGAGTGCACGGGACTTTTTACTGTGCTGAATAGCATACCACCCATTATCTATGACTCTCTCCAGTTGATAAGCTATCCGGTGATCTATTTAAGATACACTGCAGCAGTTTATGTGGGACTTATGATCGGATTTGGACATACAAACAAAAAACTATAAAAAATTCCATATTTTCCAACTGAACACTCAGGTCCGCATGACTTTGAGCATTTTATCTGAGTCATCGAAAACTAACCGGTTCAGCACTACAAGGCCTCCCGGAAATCACCGATAAGACGCTTAGCTTGAAACTCAACGCTGATCCTTCGACCACTGTAAAACTTCACAATTCTCGTTGCTTTCGTTTGTACGTTCTGCGGAACAAAGTTATTACCACGCTTTTGAAGCAATAGCGAAAATGTACGTTTGAGTATCTTTGTTTAGAATCTTCGTCCCAGAAGATTGTGCATTGCTTTAGGTTTGTATGCCTCAAAATTAGGGAATTTTTATGGCATGTGCAGACATCAAAACTCCAATAGTTCGGCTACCTCAAGCGAATATTTTCATGAGAGACATTGACTATGAGTACAGATATGTCGGGATTGAGCAAAGGCGCGTTACCAGAAGATAATTTTATATCAAAGTTGACAGGCGGACTAATGGTTACGGAACATCACAGTTGGTCACAGAAACAGTAGACCGAATGACTCTTGATGAATAAGGATTATATAAGCTGTTGAGACTGTCAAAGGAACTGGCGGATTTAGTCCTATGCCCCTATAGGTTTTGAAAAGAATACCTGCGTCGGTGTCTGTAGTTCGCGAATGAAAAATTGTGTATTTAATCTCATGGGGAATTGAATTTATAGAACAGGATGTGCCCTAAATTCATAAAAAACACAATTTGCTGCAAAACCCATTAGCGGGTATAACAAAAATAAAGAACCTTGACAGGGTTAGTTCATTGAAGATTATGGATTAGAGTTGGCGCGAAGTTTTGTCTCGGGATTTTATGAATAAACTATGGAAATGCTGCAGTGTTTTGTTGCTCCCACAATACAACGTGCGCCTGTTTTATCCCCGAACTAAGCCAGCATGTACACAGCGGATTTTTCTCTTGAAACTCAGTAGGTTATTGGGAGCACTGTATCAGTAATACGAGTTGACTGACTTTGTAGGTCATTGGTTTCATAGTGTCTCGATTGAAGCACATCTTCTGAACAGATGCTGATGAACAATTACCGTTGGAGACATTTAACGTAGGAAAAAACGAAAATATTTTTCCTTGTTGAGGATTTAAATGAACGGTCCAAAGATGTTAGTTTGCTTTGCGCAATATACCCAGTTTCCTTTTTTTGTGTATTTGCATGGCGACTATCGCAATTAGTGTGGGCGCTTTTGTGATCAACAAAGACGGTCATCAGTGGAGACCACTTTCACGTCACACGGAAAACGAACATGCTTCAGTTTATTGCTTATAGAACACGATTTTAGACAGAATAAACTTTGCATCATTCCACATGGACCACTTGAAGTCATCTTTTGCAGCAACAGCGGAAGACTGCTCGATCAGGCTGAAACACTGATCTAAGTTCGGACTATTTTGGGCAGCCTCTGCTTTTTATCTTTGTGGTGATGGGCTGTCTAACCAATCCACCTCCACTCATTCGACTATTGAATTATGTTTGCAACCTTACCACAATGTTCGCTTTCCATGATTATGAAAGCCATCCCCGTCGCTGGAGTAAATACTATATAAAAATGCAGTGAAATGATCACCGGCACATGGTGCGAAAGAAGAAAAATATTTTCAGTCCCATAATTGTTTATATATTATGCAATAAATGTATTTTATTTCAGCTGGTGGCTGTCGACTGTTGATGTGTTTTCGAATGAGGAAGTGACCGACGATGGAGCGAGTCAATCCGCGACCTTTGGGTCCAGACGCGGCCATCGTTGCTGTGCGGATTAGGAATTTAGGTCCTCTACAATTAAAATAAGCAGTTCTTTAGGGATTTGAAAATGCTCCAACTTCCGATACTTGGTTTTTGATATCGGCCATCTGATGTAATTCGGCGGACAGGGTATCGCCAGCTATATTTTGCGAATACATCTGAGTGCAATTTTGAAGGTTGCGCTGATTTTTCCCACATTGCAGTATGTGTACTTGCCGGACTAAGAAGACCTTGCTTGCAAGTAGTGCTTTCAAAACTTGCGCTTTTGTCGTTTGGTGATTTTCGTAAAGTATCAGCAGCATATCACTATGCCGACGGCATCATGGACATTTATATCACACGTAATCCGATTAATACCCAAGGCCGAATATCTCAGTACGTTGCTACTTCAGTGACAAGACTCCAGTTCTTTCGAGAATAACTGGGATATTTGACAGTCAGTGCTGTCATCACACCGTCGATATTTGATACTGGAGTACTCCATTATCAAGGTTTACCAAAAATCGACTTTGTTGACACGTGGAGCTTTGTTGTTTAATGACGTATTACTGGGTAGTTAATAGTTCCTTACGCATTTTTAGCCAATCTGAAGGCTATGAGAAGTGCATAACCATTACAGTGAACCAGAGACGAATGTTTAAGTCAAACTAGGCCATTAGGCTGGTTTTCAATAGTGCACTGATTTTCAATATCGCGTGACACATGACCCATCCGTCACTGGTTTTTCGGGGCCACTGGTCTTTGTCCATAATAGTCATTAGCTCGATCTTTTTCAATGGCGAATTGAATTTAGACACTGTGTGAAGAGATATCAATGTATAAGTTTGTCGTTTAAGATTTAGGATGATAAATTAGAACCGCTGTTTAAGCAACCAAATTCCGGCATCTTCAGACCAGTTTTTGATGTTACTTTTGTGTTCAACAGTTGCGACGCGCCACAGTGAAAAACCCGGTAACTGGTCAACTGGAATTCGCGTTTTACCGCACAAGTAAAAGGTGAGTGTCCAAATAAAGCCATAACGAGCCGTTTGTTTATCTTCTGAACTGTATCACATTTCACTAGTTGTCACCATTTAACTTAAGGGACATTACCAGCGGTATGTACACGGATTCATTTGCCCGCTGGTACATTTCGTTCGGGAGGTGAATAGAGCATGGGCGATTGGGTCCCGATGCTACACAAATGTATGGAAAATTACTCAAACCTGAATACTTGCAGGCATCCACATACCTGCAAGCTCGATGACGGGTGCAAGACTGTATCTCAGGTCTTAATACTAGACACTCATAACACGTTGTAGAATAGATCTAGGACACCTCTGTCTTGCTGCTTATTTGTGTGATAAGAACAATTGATATTTTATGTAAACCGGTCAATTCAATGATTATCCACCCGCTCAAGTGCATGTACAGCATGACTACTTTAGCAGAACGAATGGATGATTGTCTCTATGGGTCTTAGGTCTAACGTATGTTGCAGCTTAAGCCACTCTTAATAAATACCTTCCAAATGGATTCGCCTCTGGTTTTGCTACTTCCTAAACGTTCTCGGTCTATCGTTGAGTAATATCTGAATCTATATCTTTCTAAAATTTTATAGCGACTTAGCAAGGAGACTTATCCTTTTTGTCTCACGAAAACATTTCACTTCAGCTCTAGAATAGTAGTTTCTTCTCATTTGAAACGGCGGAAAGAAGCAGAATTTGGTATACAAGCAACGAAACATCAGAGGTTTGAGGGCTGACACTTTAGATAAACTTCGGGACTAAGCACCTTTTACGCTGACCTCTCTAGTCCTGCGTTGCACTTCCGGAATTTCGCAAACATGACGCAGGAGCAAGCTTCTCTACCTTCGAGTAAAAAGCCTACACAGATCATTTACGTGCGAACACCATTACGGTCCAATTTCTTTGTATAATAGCGAACCTATTTCCTACTTTTTTTTTTACTTATTTGGCTTATATAAAGTTGAAAGGATCTCTGCCACGGAGATTTTACAGTCACTCGCGTACCCGACTCACTGGTCCAGACGGCCTTCAATCAGAAGCGTTCAGATGTGAAGTGAGCCTTTTAATTTAACTGATTATTTTGGCAATCGACTACTCACCGGGGGCATAGTCCATTCCTGATTGTTGGCAACCGTTTCGATATCTAGACAATCCCGTAACCAGACAAAACACAAGAAACATCATCGAATAATGTTATATTTGCTATTGTCAAAACTGCCGAACTCTGCGCGCTGCGACGCTTTCGGACCTTATCTAGATACCTATAAAATCGTGCACTCAACAATTGATGCAATGGCGTTCTTTGTGCATCGCTCGGCTAAATCACCCAGTAACTCGTGTAAGTTAGATGTTTTCTGGCCAATTACATACTGATATTTGACAGTTTTTCACTTTCCCAAAGAAGCCGGAGCCGTTTGGTCTTTCGCATAAATGCTTACCAGATGAAAAGTCGAGAACATTGCACCACAGCAGGTAGAAATGTCACTAAACATCCGCAAATCCAAGCCGGGGTATTTTGAAATGTTGCTTTCACTATGCATTAGTGATTTGTCTGTATCCCGCACAGCTTGGATTTTGAGATATGTTAACGATGCTGTTTTGGTCTGATCTGCATTAGACTGATCTATTTTTGATGAATTTGTTAAAAATCTCATAGTTTCTGAACTGTTCTAGTCATTTTTATCTTCTAAATGCCAACAGATATTTTAACTACTCAGTCGCCGTTCATTTTAAACATTTTCATCCACGAAGCTAATACCATCGAGCGGATACAATGAGTATAATAGCACAACGTTGCATTGTCTTGTCTGCCTTGATTTCGATATACTAAAGGCATGGTGGGGAACCTAGGTCTTATGTCTTACAGCGTTAGAAACCCGCAATTTAACTTTCCAGAAAGTGTCATTTTCACCTTTGTGAAATTGAATGTCAGAGCTCTACCGTAGTTGTTCCATGTGTACTTAAAAAGGATCGTGTTATTTGTACAAGACTCATTCGTGGATGCCCGAGGTGATCCCTTTTCGGAGGCGTGAACTAGCTACATAGTAGCATCCGCTGCATTTTAATGAAACATCTTATGTTTTGGTCTCATTACATTTTGACTTCCATCTTGGTCTGTCCCACGCCTAGTCAGAGTCCATGAACAGACCTGTTGCTTGCAAATTACCTTTATCCAATGCTT
>LUCM01008295.1:28668-49899 GCA_008360955.1 Fasciolopsis buskii | reverse complement strand
CGCTGTTCTCTGAGGCAGGTACTGAATGGTTGGAAGATGGTTGAAGATGGCTAGCCGATAAGTTGGGGGTGAATGAATGAAACGTTGACAGGTGGAGTTAGACTACCGGGTTGGGATGCACGAAATGCCCCGAACTGTTGGTTGGGGACAATAGTTGATGTGGCTCAGTGTCGCAGTTGCTGGCGTTCTGGCCGTGGAAACCTTGCTTCTCTTCTGTAGTTCTCTGACTTCTTGTTTTGTCGTCGATCTGTCATTATTGCCCGTTCTTCTTTACGTTTGAAAGGGTGTTACTGGGTGGTACCATGCAAATCGATTACTCTTGGGTGCTAAGTGGTGTTTGTTGAAACTCCCACTAAAAGCCGCACAATGGATTTCCTGTGATCGGTTGCAGTTGTATACCGTAGACATTGTCCGAGTGTACGTGAGTCACGGAATAAGGATAGAAGCACCAATTTGCGCTGGCCCTCGCATTTGAGATCACATTTGCTCGCTCGCTCGCTCGCTCACTCGCTGATTGATTCGTTCCTTCGTTTGCTTGGTCACGCACCCAATCACCAATCACCCACTATCCTTTTTTACTGTAACCATAACCACCTTGTAGACCGATTACTGCTCATTTTTTCCTCATATATATATATATATATATATATATATATATATATATATAAAGTGTATATGTATATAAACTCCGTCCAATAATTGTGTAATAGAATATTTGGAGTTTAGTATTTTTGCATGACAGCTGTAACAATACCGAGACGTGGTGTTAGTGGTCACGTTGATGGAGTGGGCAATGAAATCCTCACCGTTGGTTGTATCTCAATTGTCATCAGTTTTTGGAACTCGTAATATGCATACATCTTTGTTCAAATTTTAAAATTCGCGTTTGACGGCCACCATCTCACAAGGATGGTTCATTCGTTATACCTTAGGATACAGAATAATAGCACATTTTTTCCTAACAATTTCAGCCAACTGTTTTATTGATGTGAAATCTGTTCATCCCAAAAGTTGAGCTTCCTCCAACACGGTCGGGTCAGTCTTGCCGCTACCCACAACTGAGGCTGCCTCTATTATAGTGCACTCTTCGAAGGACATCATTTTCCAATACCAATTTCCCTACAACTTTAGCGGAGTACGAGTAGGACGATTTCAATTTCAAGTGCTAGCTGTGAGAATCCAGTTTTTTCGACAACCAATGTGTTTGACCAAGCTGCACACTGTTGCATGTGTGTTGCGCCCATAACCACGGTGTATTTTGCTGTCTGGATAAGTCATTGACTGCACATATACCAAGGCGATCAATCGATCTATTAAAAAGTTATGGATACTTGAATCTTTGAACCGGACCAAGTAGAATCTATAGACTTCCGAGTTTGGGATCGACGAAACGCGTCCATTGGACGGTTGCTTAAATTCGGGGCACCATGGTCTAGTGTTGCAATCGAGCGACCTGTTCGGCGTTCGATGATTCTGCTCCACATGTTCAACTCACGTGCGAACTGACGGATGATTATCCACTGTTTGTCTCTCGTTCAATTGGTACACGTCTTGTGACTTGTAATGTTTCTGCGTTTGTGAGGGTCTATTCTATAACGAAAGTTCTTTTATTCCACCAGCCCATACAGTGTTCCATAACACATTCAGTGATGCACTTGCATTCGAAATGTTTCCTCCTCCACGTAGTTGTCCAACTTATTAGCTTGTAGTTCATATTGCACTATTTCTCATCCTGTCTTTCGCTTTTGGGTAGATGGTACTGTGACATAGTAACCGAGATCAAGTTAGTGATCGCGAGAACTGATCTGCACCGAACTGTTCGTTCCATACATAAAGCTGCCGTTAACAGTCATTCTGTTTGCTGTTTACGCGGTAATAGAATATCTTCCGATAAGGGCCTAATTTGTGTAGTAACCGGAAAAATATCCGAATCCCGACGTGGTCGATATTTGTGTTAATCCCGTTTGCATCACTATTGTGCATAGATTAGGTAATGGTAATGCCGATTGTGCTATAGGTTGTTTCTAACGCATCGACTAAATCACTGACGAGAGACACAGAAACAACTGAGTCGAATAATAAACTGGTCAAAATGGTTGGTTGTCTGTGGACTACACGGACAATATATGCGCATATATGCTAATGTTCATAAACCGGAGGGTCATGCAAAGCTTTTCGCAGGGTCATCATCATCACCCTGTCCTCGCACGGACATTTACGCATAACTAATGACACGGTTGTGTTGGCATTTCTGGCGTGGTTGAATCGAATGCCGGTAAATGTTGTCTGCATCGATTTTAGTTGCAGTAAATTATAAACTGCCAGCAAATTTATTGTGCAGCTAACACATGTGCAACACATGAACAAACCAAGCTGTTAGAAGCTAAAACAGAATTCGATTTGGGCAATTCCAAACTTCCGAACAATATGTTTACTGATCTTTTTAGTTTGTTATGCTAATAGTCGTTTACTTCAGTTCCAAAAAGAAGTAAATTACGGCAGATTCTGGATAAACTAGATATTTCCTTAAAATTCCCTGTCCGGTTGCCACCAAGATATACTGAGATACAGAAAATTTAGTAGCAAAATTTGATGTTTGTCAATTTGCACTTGCCTACACATCCCGAATCCACCGACGTCTCTAAAATGTCGCACAAACGGGGGTGAGGAAAAGTGCTACAACTTTTTAAAGTTCTGGTATTTTTGCTGTTGTTGTTGTCGTTGTTATTGTTGTTGTTGGTTTGATACACGTGACAATCTGCGCGAACGACAACAAAATTCGAAACATTTGGTGCTGTTTATCCAATTGTATCGTAGAAAAAGAAGACCAATGCTGTGGAATGTTAATATTTGGTGCTTACGTGAAACTAACTGTGAATTATATACTATTGAGTTATAAACCGCAGTGAACTGGTATAGAGGTTAAATTCAGTGCAGCAAGCAACTGATGTCATCCCCATAACAAACGCATTGTCTGTTAATGATTTGTGTATACAAAGAATTGGGTTGCGTAACCGGATTGGCATTGCTTCAGTGAGGGCTAAAATCTTCTGATCAGTATTGTGTAATAAGGATTTAAAACAGGAAATGTGATCAACTGTTTGATTAGTTGTTTTCACATGTTTCACGATTGATGACCGTGGGTCACGATCAGGATAGGACTATTTGCACTCCAGATGCCCTCCAGTAAGAAAAAGCTTTCTTCGTGCAATACTCATTCCTAACGGTTACCCGGCAAATTCCATTGACATCTACAGTGGACAAAAGCGGAAAGTTGACCCAATCTAGAATGCAATGGCGGGAGCCGTATACATCGGATTGGCTTTCAACGGAGACCATATTCTCATCAACTCAATTCAGCCCTAAATTGCATATTCCCAGCCGCAGAACTTCACCGTTTGCCAACCAACCAGTAGGATCATTCTGAACCAACATGGATCTACTCAGATGTCACATTCTGCCTCACATCTCGTGTACCAGTCCACTTGCAGTTGCGGTGACATTTGCATCGTCAGAACAGACCGAAAACTTTCACAGCGCATATCAGAACCTATTCCCAGCTCTGTGTACACAACTGCTACTAACATATATTTTGGCGTGAATTGTTTGTTGTACTGAATTTAACCTCTGTGGCCGTCCACTGCAGTTTATAACTGAATATTATTTAATCCACAGATTATTTTACGTAAGCGGTTGAAAAGAGTAATGCAAAATGTTAATATCCCACAGTATTGGTCTTCTTTCTCTACTACTCAATAAGATTCCAGTCGAAAAAGGCCTGCAGAATGTATTACCACCTCATTTACTCGCCAGTTTATTCGGAAAATTTCTTTTCTGTATTTCTCTACTCTGAAAAGACGGTGTCCGATACGTTGCCGTAATTGGAAACCATGTTTCAAGACACTGTAGCAATATTATGACCTTGATTTTGTAAGAAGCGGAGACAAAGTGCGTAAAACAAATAGTTCTGTACAAGCAAAGACGTTTAGGTCAATTCCAACACAAATTAAAAGTTGGTTATTTTAAAAAATTGTCGACGTTTTTTTCTATCCAGTTTCGATGATAACAGTTGACAACGGTTTCTCCAATAGAAAGCGCAGTGTTATCACCACGTGGTTAGTTGGTCTTCGTGTTCCACCGACGGGAAGAATAACTGAACTCCAAATTTCAACAAGACACCATTCAAAAAACGGTAGCTTTTGATCTGTGTATTATGGGCTTAAAAACTTTTCAGAACAACTAGCAAACAGCGATCCGCTCCGGGACTCAAGACGGAGCTGCATACCACTGGGTGCATTCCTTGGTTGTGGATAAGGGAGTGGTCACCACTTTTAGTGGTTAACCGCGAATAAGATGTGCTCACTCTCACTGATGAACCGGCTACGACGAAACGGTGTTGTCGAGGATATGTTGGGTTTTCACCGAGCCAAAGTTCGTCCTAAAGAATATTAAAAGAGTCCGCTGGTGGCAACTGGATGTTGTAAGTTTGGCTTGCCAACAAACTAAGTATATCAAGTTTCAATGACCTCGCAAGATCTTCCAGAAAAAAGTGCATAACTCGATGGACCGGCCACCAGTCCGTCTGGGATAACTATTTTTCTCTATGTTTCGAATACATCTGAATGCAGATCGTGTCTCATCGGAATCATGACGATAGACGAAGACAATGAGTTAGAAGATGAACGAGAAAGAAACAATGTGCAAAAGTTGCCACACAAACAACCTCTCCCACGTCATCGCCCATCCATCGGGATTTGTGGTTCCTTTTTTATTATATGTTTCAAGCATGAGTTTATCGGAAGAAGCCTGTCCCATAGCCGTAAAAAGGGAGGTGGGGAAACCATGACCCGGAAACTTGGAGTGCCGTAAAACCACATAAAGCCTCATATTGGGCTAGGTGTGATAACGAGCCAGGCAACACGAGTTCTTCTGACGAATTATTTTTTTGAATGGTGATAACTTTCTTCTCTTCCATCATGGTTGTTTCCAATATCTATTGTGAATGACATTCATTTGTACGGAAATTCTTCTAGGTACCATTCTACACTAAATTCTCTAGATCCTATTTGATTATAACGATAGTTAAAGGCCCTGAACTATACCTTTGGGTATAATACTTGGCTAGGTCATTTCCGCTTTCAATAGAAATGGTTTTGTTTGCTTCCTTCCGTCTACCTGGGTTTTGTTAGAGAGTAATACCATAGAGCTTCTACATGTGAGAAGCGTCGGATAACGCCGGGAAACGAATATGATAACAGCATTGCGTACAGTTTTGTTGTGAGATTGTACCACTTATCGTTTCGCCCGATTTACACTTTTAACAATGGCTATTAGTTTTGAAGTGACCTGTCAACCGCTTCGCAGAAGCGATGGCTTTCCGTTTTAAAATTAACGCTGCGTTGCCCTAATCGACACATCCGAAGACAACAATGTCGCAGCATCCACTTTTAGCTTACCGATTTGAGTCACATGAGCTTTGCCAATTTTCCACCCATATCATTTCACCCAACCAGTCATTATTGTTCCAGTCCTAATTAACTCGAAAAGTGTCTAGTTCACGTCCTGCTTATTTTCACTGTTTCATGTGTTTTTTGTACGCTTTTGTCCAATTTTCACGGACGCATCCAGCTCAAACTAGCCTTCAACAGGAGCGAGTTTTGTCTGGCGATTCTCAAATAGCATGTCCCTGAATGTAAAAAGTTCGGACCAGCCACCATTGGAGTCAGTTCACTTTCTGGTACCACTAGCACTTCAGTTTCCTCCAGATCTTCAGCGAACTTGACCCACTATGCGTAACAATAATGAACGGTTATATTAGTTACGTTAATGCCTCAGTATCTGTCGGCTGACCAACTACTTCATTGGATCGTGCATAGTCACCGCCATTGGGGTGCAATATAGTTTACTCCTCACTGTTCGCTCTTATTTCTGGCTGTTTTTGTAAAATTTCATGCATCTCTTCAGTATCAGATTGTTGAGTATCACTCAATTGTATTTTCAATTCGTTATCATACGTTTCCTCTATTTCTAAAGGGGACAGTAAAGTCAGGCCAACACAGTGTTATTCAATAGCCGAAGTCGAACAGTTATAGGTGGGTTTCTCATAGCCGACGTTCATTACATGGTCCGTTAGTTTGTTTGAACTGTCACGTGCGATAGACTTTCTCATGAGGCGTTTTCGTTCATCTATTTAATCCAAGTGACGAATATAATTTTGTCGCAACCTTGATTTTCGGCCCCGAGTACTGGATCTGGTGATCCAGAATAGTAGTGACCTGCTACGCAGCACGATAAAGCTAATGGTTAGACCATTGCCCTTCGGGTATGGGTTTGACTTCCACGATTTCGTTTCTTTACTGATCCGATATAATCTTTTAGTCATCTGTGCTCCCATTCTGCATGGTAGTATCATTTGAACTTGTGTTCATAAGCAACGTTGTACTTCAAAGTGAAATGAAAAAAGGCGATGAAACAAGTGTGGATTCAAATTGTACCAAAAGTCTATGGTTCCATAGAGTTGTCCAGTCCAAGAAATGGTGTAAAGGTATAAAAACTATAGATAAAATATTTTACCGAATCGGCCATTCATTGCGTTAGGCTTTTGAGATTAGGTACGCGTAATCTACTCCAGACGAGAAGTGATGAATAATCAGGTAATACCACGAGGTAGTTGAGTCTGGATTCTGTGGTATGCATGACTTTTGTTGACAATTTTTCTCGTTACCTCTTATATTTCCATTCTTTCGGCTTTTGGCTAGATAAGATTACGGGTTAACAACAACGATCGGAGTAGAGAAGCGCAAATTTTATACCCGTATGAATTGTAATGATATTCATCTTCAATCCTTCAATCAATGGATTGTTGCCTGGCTTCGAGAAGGACCACTGAATTGGTCTTCCCGAGAAATAGCAAAGCAAATATGCATATACTTAAGGAAATAGTGAATTCGGGGACTTGAGACGAAAACATCTTTTAGTAGAGGCGAGATGAGTTGTCAAATATAGCATCACAAAACGGTTGTTTTAGCCCCTGTTGCTATTATTACTTTCCTACGATGATGCTGACGCAGACGGGACATCACACTTTGGTCGCAACCTATTACCCACACCCCGTCTTACCGTTTCACTGTCGCCGAAATACCATCGGGACCTATTGAGACAACTTAACTTACTCGTTCTAACGCGATTTTCACGGCCAACGTCCAGATTTTTGCGTGTTTCTGCATGAATAAACAGACCGTAGGCTTGATATTAAGACTGACTGACGCATTCAGACAATCTTAGACTTTTTATTCATGCTCCGGGAATGTGATGCACATTCTCTTATTCATTCAATCGTGTGAATAGTATCTCTTGCTAACTTGTAGTTTATGACATTTTTCCTCTGTAGTCCTGTCTGAGTGCACCTTCTTTCAAGCTTTATTCGACTCAACAAGTATCCAGTCATCTGTCTTTTTATTTATTTCATCAACAGATGTTCTACATAGCGGGTCTCTTTAAAAAAAATAAACAAAAGGTTTATGATGGGTTGAATCTTCGGGCATCTCATGTTGCCGAGTCGTGAATAGTCGTGTTGTATTGAGGTGTATCGGTTTACCATGGTGGAGGATGCTGTTTGTCGTGGTGCTACTGTATTCAGCCTCCCCCGGCTGAATGGGGTAGATGGTAACTGGATGCAGTTGTTCGTCCGGTCCAAATCGTAACCGACTTTGTATGTGTGTATGCTTGTGTGACTTTTTCATTCATTGAAACTGAACCAATCTGCTTCTTTGCGAAGTCTGACATTATTCTTTGCTTGCAACCATATTGGTCCGAGGTAGAAGTTGTCGAAAAACGAAGTCGTTTCGCTATTGCTCTATTCTTTAGCTAACGATTTAGCCTATTTTTCCCCGTCTTATTTTCAAATAATGAATGGGAAGTTCTAATAATTCTTATACTGTTATTTGGTTGTGTCCTCGCCGTCGATCAGGTATTTCCGATTCTCATCTTAGTTTATTCTGGGTTCACTTTATTCGGCAAATCCACGTATTATTCCTTGTTAGTGTCGTGTTAGTCAATGAACTTGATACTAACCCTTGATTGAGATTGTAAATTTGGAGCGACATGTGTGTGTGTGTGTGTTTGTGCATGGGTGCTGCATGAGTGGTACTCCTTCGATTCGCATAATGTTCCTAAAATAAAACATGCTAAAGTTCCGAGAACGAAAATGCCGCTGATTTCGGTGTAGGTCTGACTTCGTTCCGCGTGCCATGTTCAGTGTAGTTCAGTTTCAACAGTCATTCATCCAGCACTAATGTGCTCTGGTTGTGGTCGCTGCCTCACAGACAGCATCATCTACTCATACAGAAAAAAAACGGAGAATAATGACAAGTCGACGGCAAAATAGTAAGTTGATGAACTATGCACAAGAAATTTGTCGATCGCAAGAAAGTCACTGACTGTGACACTGAGCCATATCACCTATTGTCTCCACCATCGCTTCGGGACATCTCGTGGATCCCAACGTGGTGGTCTAACTCCACCTACACAAACCAATCCACTGGTTAAAGTTTATATACAGTTAGAAGAAAGATGTTTTTATTCCGGTGTCTGGATCTCTAGGGGTGAACGGGAAGCCTGCTGCCAAGTGCATGGCCTGCTTGATTTTAGCCCATTTTTCGTCAGCATTGTTGTTCGTTGGGGTCTTTTGCTTCTCTGTTAGTTTCTGTTCGTAACAGATGCAAACACCTGGATCAGACAGATTTCTTATGGTTTACTTCGATGGTCATTGAGCTGCAACGAAAACCGCGTTAGAACTAGCGTATGGTCCGACTTTACGTATGGGAACTAGTAGGATCTGGAATTTTGGACTGAACTGCTCCAGCGACAGCCTACTACGACATAGCCCATCTGAACTAGAATACCTTTTGAGTTAAAGCGCCATGTTGCTTTGTGTCGTGAATCGTCTCAGGAACTCGTACTGGACAGGAATAAGCGAGTGTCTACATGAAATCTGGAAAACTTATCTTTGTTACCTGTACGCCCAGCGGGCGGGGCGCAATGTTCATTTGCACAAACTTCTAATGGATTCATTTTTCTAAATTGTGCATTAAGATCACCTGCTATCACTGTGATGTCACAGCGTTTGCTGCTGCAAAGGAGAACGAGAGTTCGTCACGCTGCTCGATGCAGTGGGCAGCGCGGTTCTGGTTATCATGCTTGACGACTTATGCAGTATAGAATTGTTTGTAATCGTATCATTTACGGTCGACGGGTATTGCTAATGATTCCAGCCACTAGGCAGAAGAACGATTTGCGTTCTCAACCAAAGTACTTGATTTTGACAAAAACCTGTCTGCAGTTGAGCAAGGAATGGCTCATCTGTTTAAGTCATTTCTTGTTATGTTTATTGGACAGTTTGTTATGCACGTCCACTTATAGACTCCCTCGGTCGAGGTGGCCAGATCATGACTTGGCGAGAAAGTATGGAAACTTTGTCTGGTCGATTGACACTAGTAGATCGAGTTAGACTACCGGGCTGAGGTCCACGCGATCCCACGATGGTTGGAGACAATAAGCAACATAGCTAACTGCACCAGGGTTGCGTTCTTGCGTTCGAAATGTTTGCTTTTGCGTACTTCTGGCTTATGATCATAGGATTTTTCTTCCGCTATTATTCGGTGCTTCAAAGTGTAAACTAGAATCAGAGCACGTTCATACACAATTGTACTAACTGAAACCGATATCAATCAAACCGACAGGCCAACGGGCTTTCAATTTCGTCGTTGCATCTTGGTGATAACATTGCTACTAACAGACATTGCGTTGGATTTCTACAGCCGTGGTTATTCGGGAGCATTTTGAGTGTCGTTCAAAGCGAACTGGCATATCGAAACCGGAAACACTAACATTTGGATAGGATAACTTGAAGAGCGTTATTAAGTGAGAGTTAATCGGTAATAGGTTGAAAATCGGATTATTCATCTCTATCTCGCAATCTTATATTTGTACAATAAGTGCGTTCTTTTCCAGTCGACATTATCGGGCACTATTTTGGATTTGTGTATCGAAAGTTTTGTCTGTTAGTTAGACTTTCATTCTGTTGCCGGCGGAACTACTTCATGTTATTTGCATTTATTCCGCCCCAATGCTTCCGTTGAGAAAGTTTGACATTCGTTTGGAAATCGAAGCTTCAGCATTACGTATAATCTTTGACTAATTTCATTCACCATTCTGATTTTGTTTTTGTAGATGAATTAGTGGATGGCTAAAGAAATACACTAACCATCCGGTTCCGATATTGTTTCCATTTGTATTTCCCCCATACCAGGCATATACATCAAACCATGGCTTTTTGATGAGCGATTAAATTATCGTGAAGCGATCACCTCGTTGGAAGAGTTTGCTGGATTTTGTGATGAAGTGAGTTATTCTGCGGTTGTTGGCTTGCTTTCCAAGTGTTTTTCATATTATGATTGCTAGTTTTGTCTGTTTATTTTTTTCATGCTCGCTTCAACCCGTACTAAATTCGTTGATAAGTAATGAGAATAAATGCTTTCGCTCTCTAGGCCCCTAAGTTCGCATTTTTCGTCTGTTGCTGCTTTGGTAATAGTGTGCAATAATCATCCAGGCTCGTGACCAGTTGAAACCCGTTAAAACCCTACTTGTCTGTCCGTCCAAGCCTCCTAGTCATAGCGTTTTTCTCACTGGCGCAATGAACCTTAGGGGAAACGGCAGACTCACACCAGTTCCAAACAACAACTGGCCTCACTGTTATTCGCTCTTTTTTCCGCTGTTGCCATTGTGTCGTTGAACTTTTGTGATGATATATCCCGGCGTGTAAATTTGCTGATGAGGTTCTGAGGTCCGAAAATCGATATCTAATATTTCGTGCCATTCTCGCAGAAGGTACTATTCCGGTATCGTTGGACGCCCGTGCCTTCGTCGACCGTTGCCAATGATAGGTTGAAACAAGTAAATGGTTTCGTTTATCTAGGGTAGGTTAGAGCCCGCTTACCGTTCTGCTGTCCAAGATATTTGTGACGTGCTCTTGACGGCGCTCTGTCGCTGAACAGCAAAATTATCGTGAGGCCGTTCATGCAATCTTGCTGTGTGGATGTGAACTCCACCCCCATCCATAGGGATAATACTAAACAGTTATTAGTCTTTAACAGTCATATACAATGAACGTAGACAATAAACATTAGGGCTGAACGACCCCTACCTCTGAGTTGACATTTCGCGACATCATCTTAGATGACGGGAATCTAACACGTCGTGTGCATTGCAGCTAGTCGGAGGAAATGTCGAATTGTTAGCCTCTTTCCTAAACGCCGAACACGGATGGTTAGATATATCGCAATTGATAACGGCAATTCACATTTTTTCCAGCACAACAAAAACACCGTATAAAAGCGTTTGAAAGCAACCAAACCACGTGCACTTCTTTTAGAAAGCTGGTTGTTTTGTTTCCCCATAATGCATTGTCTGATTCATTATATACAGTATCTGGACGAATGAACAAAATTCCATGCACACTCCTAACGCTACAATATATATATACCACGCCAAATCTGTTGCTGGCTTCCGTGATGATCGCAGCGTTTCACGTGTTTACTGTTTTGGAACAGTCTGTGTGCAGTTCACTGAAGGTAAATGGTTCATGGGTAGCTGGAAACGATTGCCCCAAAATTAGTAAAGCTTGCAATAATCTTTGAGTGAATAAAAGTGTATACTCCGCACCATTCTATCCAAAAATCCATTTAGTTGTGCACATCATAGTCGTTTTATTTGTTCCCATCTCATTTATTGTATACGGCGAAAATAAATGTATGCTTTTCTTTGAAATATCCTTAGGAGACTCACAAATGTTGTTCTCTATGTTTGTTGGTGAGAAAAGTTTGTCCGTCCATTGACGTACTTCTCAATGTGAATATCGAAAACCGGTAACTTGCAGTTTTTGTTCTCTAGGCTAGCTTACTTGAACCAGAAAATAGACAACAGCTTTGATTTTCCTGACTAATATTTAAGGAAACCCATTCACGTCGGTCTATAGATGTTCACTAGTCCAGCTTCCGCTTACAACCTAGACATTTTCATTCGGACGTTCCACATATGGCTGACCAGCACGTGTTGGATACGACGCTATTTCTAGCTTGAGTCACTTTGCTCCGTCCAACCACGTGTCTTCCACACGAATAAAAATCTCACAACATTCGTGTGAATCTAGTTGCCGGTAGAATTGCATGCATGTATGTACACATTCGCTGTGCCTTAAACTGGGTCTGAATTGTCAGTATGTTGCCATGTCATTCCGTTCCAGCTGGGAAAATTATTCCCCCCAGTCGACCATCTTGTTCTTCATTAATTGGAGATTGGGCTTAGATATGCTAAAGTACATTATAATGTATCTCCGTTTTCAAATTCGTTGACATTTTCGGTCACTTCACGAGAGAGAGAAATCGGGCACGCTGTCCAGATTTGGTCACGTGATCTCTAAGTGCTCCAGCGGTTGAAAATACGGTGAAGGTCGAGTTTGGTGTGTTGATCGCTGCCCATAGATAGGGCGATTTATGTAACACTTTTCTTGCCGCACAGCTGGATGCCCACCATAATTTGAAATTGGCGTATTTTCGTGTCATATTCCCGTGTACATATATGTATGGCTATTCATTCAAGCAGATGTACCATTCGGTATGTATTCCTAATTTTAGCGCATTTTATGCCAGGGTTGAAGCGCCCTTTGGCACGAAGCTTAGGAGCAATTGCGAACACAATATAATAAAAATTGCCGATAAAAGTGCGCATTGATTTGGGTTCATTTCGAATTTTCCCACGGTCAGTAGTATTTCATCGAAATGTAGCGGTTTTCTGGTAGTATTTGAATTGAAGCCCGTCTATCTCAGTGGTCGAATGGTTTTCTCGGGTTTATTGAATGACTTCGATAGAAACCAATGTTTCAGCAGGACTAGGATGACTTAAACCGGACATTTTCTGACAAACAACCGGTTAGGTACGGCAGATAAATTTCGGTACTTTGTCGATCATTTCTCATCAGACATTATCGAATTACGTGTTATCGCGCGTGCGGTAGATCTGCTTTGTTTTTGCTCTTTTGATCTACTGTTAGCTCCAACAATATATTCAACTATTCACCAAAAATTAATCACACACTGGAGGTGTTAGAGTGGCCCTGCGGTAGGTGTCAGAAGTATGAAAGACACGTTTACCCTATGGTTGTTTGAACGTTGGCATCTTCACAAGATCGCTAAAGGCAAAAGGAGCATTTTATCATCGATGTTGAAGCCGAAATTGAAGTATCGATACCCAACAGTTCGTGTTTCAGGAGTTGTAATTGAATCCAATTAGGCGGGTGTGATTGAGGCTTGTGTTTCGCTTACCAACAGGTTTACTTTAATGTTGATGTTGGTTGGAGCTTTATGAAATGGTAAGGGTAAATGTTAACTCAAATCAATGAACTAACCGAAACAATATGACTTAGAATTCCCGTTGGGGTCTGCGAGATAGCTTATAATATTATGTAATCCGGAGTACATGACAACCAAATCCGGGGCTCTCAGATGTCACGTTAATGTCTGCGGAAACTGCATTCAGTCAGATTAAAATGAGAGTAAGCAGTGTATGCCAGGATAATTGGAACACTTTCCGATCTAGTTTCTACAGTGATAAAAACATGAAGACCATTTTACATCTAGTGAAAGTCAATGGGAATTTCCTGCCGCCTAATGAATACACAGAATATTTTGACAATAGTAGCAACACGAATTCGTTCACCTCAGTAAGGCATAATCCGTCTCTTTTACTGCAAAGCAGCTTCAACACATCATTTTTCCCCATGCTGTTGAGAAACGTTCTGCAGATTTCACGACAAATTGCCCCTCTCTGCTTTCTTGGCAACCTTGTGGGTTTGGCACTTCGACAAGCCTCCTTGACTAAGTTAGGCTGGAATGAAGACAACAAGTGGATCGTTTCAAAAGTGCATCTTACCAAAAAGTGACCATGGGGTTTTCGTTTATCACGTATGGATTGCGGCGTTATTTTGTTGAAGAGATGCTGTCTCATCCATCTTCTTCGGCAAAAGGAAATGTCCAAGTGCGATTTTAGAGCTCGTTGAATTAGGTTATGGTCCACGATTGCCAAGTGAATTAACCCGGCCACGGAAAATGTACCCTGACATTGGCCGATCATTTGCCCATAAGCTGACTTCCAGAAACCATTCCTTTCTTGTGCTCATGCCAATTTTAATCTAAAACATCCTACTGGCAAACAGTTAACTTTTTTCGTCATTTGTATATCACTCCCTTCTCTAAGCTTCTCTAATCGGCATAGCTACTACGAATTCGCTAATGATACAAGCCATCGGTTGTACGGGTCTTCGCGAAATCGATAATCCAATTTTTATTCTAGTCTCTCTCGTGTTACCCGTCATCTTCTATGGGAATTGGCTAATTCGACGTTTGGTCTTTTGACTTCCAGGTGTCATCGTCTCTTAACAAGCTACTGGGTGGAAGCTACGAGAACGAGGTAGTAATCGGACATCGTTTTTGATGTCCCAGTCAACGTTTATGTTTTTAGAGAACAGATAACATTGTTTATGTCGACTGAAATAGTCACTGACACTACGCGTGGCATTTCTATATAATCGGAAAATCAGTCACTTCCGCTGCAGAATCATTTCGATTTTTAGTCCCAGTTTCCCACGTAGGCGTACGGTGGAGGTGAGCGCTACTTTGTCGTCTTTGTCCGACTCGCTGTCACAGAGAACCGGCAATCAGGACGGGGATAATTGGGGCTATGCGAAACTCCATTAGGCTCTGTTGGATGGCAGGCATCACTGGTTTAATGTTGTAACCAAAGTATAATTCAAAATTTTGATGTAGTTTCCACTTTCGATTTTGCTTTTGGACATTTCCTCTCTAGTCTTGGCGATTTGGCTATGATTCTCGATCAGCGTTTTTTGATCTGGTCTCTGAGGCTTCGAAGCCGCTTTCTCATTTGTTTTGCTTGATGGTAAATGTCGAAGAAATTAAATGATTATCATTGTCTACAGTCAAACGTTGTCCGTCCAACCTATTTGCACTAAACTGTTACAGCTACACATTCGTATTATTGCCACTATTCTAATACGCTTCTCACGTTAACAATGAAAAAGGCTACCCAAGGTAGCCGAAACGTCAACTTTTCGATACACTCCGAACCTCGCTGGGTCCACGTCTGTTAACCATGATCAACAATAATTTTTGTCTGTACATCATGTTTTTTGATATCTACGTAGTCCGGTGAAATGGTCTTGACCTGCCAGTGTACATCTTCACATTTAGCAGTTGTTTAACTACTTGTGAATTCTTTCTGAGTGACCAAGGTGTTTCTGTTGCAATCTACTTTTCCCAGAATCATTCCATCTGGTCTGATTGTGCACTAGTTCACAAACTGAATAAGTTGAAGTATTAATTGGTCCTTTCTCGTTTTTTCTTTTTCCACGACTACTTCATTAACGGGCACTACAGTCGGCTTACGCGTAATTCTTTTCGGTCAGTTGTTATTCCGTGAATATATATATATATATATATTCTATTTGGCTTGCTGCGCCACATGAGCTGACCTGTTTTCGAACTTACAAGAACTCAGTTTCCTCATCCATCTGTCTACATTTGCTCAGGTTGCCATTGTCGGTCCATTGTTCGCCTGTTCTCTGGCTGGTGCTATCTTCGTTCTTCTGGGCTTGGTAAGTTCATGTGACTGCATTTTCTCTGTCGTTCTAGAACCGCAGGCCCCGAAACTTAAAACGATATGTATCAATTAGTAATGCGGATTTTTTTCTAACCAGGAGCCGGGTTTGACGTCGGTGAGCAAGTGGCTTTTTGTATAATAAATCTCAGCAACAGGTTACCAGTCCAACTACAGTCAATAAACTCCGGTGATAAGCAGTTTTGCTGGTTACCGCGCTTTCCAAACCGCGGGTTTGAAAGGAATAGAATGCACTCGATGATGGTAATAGTTATTACTGTTACCACTGCATTTGTTTGATTACCTACTCCAGATTAAGCTTGCCCAACCCTTTTGTTTAACGATCTTCCGCTACTTTGTAATGAAAACCTGAAAGACCCCAGATAGGTCGACCATGGTTTATTCTCCCGTTTTGGAAAACATTGTCTGTGGTGCACGAAATGCCACTAGTCCCACGTGGTTTTTTAAAATCCAACTTCTGCGAAATCCAGTAATGAAAACCGGTATATCGTTGGATCTATGTGCTACTAGATTGGGAACTTGTCCAATTTGGATCGACTAAATAAAGTCGGCCAATCCCAGAAAATAATGTCCCCGAAAGTTGGGAAATGCTACTAACCCATTTTAGGCGCACAACTAAAGCGATAATCCATTTACGAAATAGAATGGCATGTATTATTGCTAAATTCAAGAGATCTTCCAGCAATTCTAACGACATAACTATCGGTCTCAGATGCGAAATCCCTACTGATCATAGAAAATAGGGCCGCAATTCGTCCGGTTCATTGAGGATACTTCCGTACTGTTTTACTTGACTGGGTGATATAGACTTCAAACATTGTTCACTCGGTTCGAGTACAGAATGTGGTTAAACTGGTCCATGATCGTAAATTTTTTGGCACAGTAGCTACGACCTAATGAGATTGGTCGCATGAACGGTCGTATTGTCACGTCGGAAAGTCGTTGCTCGGTGTAGAATCTCTAAAGTCACCGTAAAAAGAAAACTTCTTAGCTTCTTCAAACAACATTCATCTGAGGTCTTTCTTTTCGAGAATTGCTAGCCGCGACTTTCTGTCTACAGAAATGGCGTTCAGTACAACCGCCTAGCTACCATCAAAGGCACGACGACTGTCGTTCAGCTTGTTCTATTGGGCATGATGCCCTAGCGTGAATCCATCAGGGTTGTTGAGAGTAAGTTCCTTTTCATTCAAATTTTCGGAGCGCGCAAATTCTGGCTTATTTTACTTGTTCTTGAAAATGTTTGTTAGTCACTGTGAAAGTACGAATCTCATATTTTCTATAATGACGGGCTCCGCTCAGATGGTTACAATTGCCGCACATGCCGCAATCTAATCTTCAACTGTAAAGCAGCTCGCTGGAAATCTGATGCGTTCGGAATCTCGGTTGTATGCATCGAGTGTAAGTTTGCTTTTTGGACAACATGAATGACTACCTTCGAATTCTAGGTTCCCTCCCTACCGATATTTCCTAAGGCCTTTCCAGAATTCCTGAATATTTCTACCAATTAGGAATTTTCACGGTAGCTCGCCGTGTTCTTGGAATCGAGCCTGTATATGCAATTATTCTTCTTAGTAAACTTCGCATCACTCTTATCTTGAGATGAATACTAAATCTATAATCTTAACCGAATTACCTGATGCAGCTAAGCTTCGCCTCGATTCATGGTTCGTTTAAATCTAGCTGGGTTTGTCGTGATTAGGCATTCCTGAATGGGAATTCGCTGTAGTTCAAATTGATGTCGTTTTTTATCACTCATTGAAAAATGGAATTGCTAACCCTATTCAAGTAAATCATTTATGTTAAATCTATTAGCCTTAACTATCTTTCGAATTTACTGGTATATTGAACATAGTAGTAGGTTTATCCATCAGCTTGTGAAATTTCATCGATTTTAGTCACTTGGTTAACAAAAAGTTGCAGAAAAAACTCAAGTCTAGTGACATTTTGTTAATTGGAACGAATAATCGAATGCGATCATAGGATTCGTAGTCATGTTCACCGATTTCACTGCCGAGGATTCTAGTAATTTGCTTTCTCCTATGCATGCCGAAAGCACACAATATAACAGTTTCCTATCGCCATTCTGGTCGTCACCGAATTTCACCCATTCACATCGCATGTGGTTGTGTGCTAATCTCGAACCTAATAGTCGTGATTTTTGCTTCCCGTTTCCATTTGCACTGTGTCTGAGAAACAGAAACTGTCAGCTATATAACACTCATACTGGGAGAGCTTGATGAAAATTGACTCCATCTTATGCTGTGCTAAGCTCCGCCAGCATGTTAAGATCCTCTCGTACTTTCCCATGCTAGCAAAACTTCCCCGGGTATGTGTGGTCGAATCCCGCCTTACTCGCAGTCGACCATCACTTTGGTGGCTGTCCTATATCCCCCTCGTTGTTCGTTTGTGATTGGTCGTGTAGCAAATCCTGGGGATCAGGTGATTTTGTTCTTATTTCATTATGAATTCTTTTCGGGGTTCGTCGCGTATCAAGTGCACATCATCCTGTTCTCCACACTTAGCGTTACACGCTGGATCCGCCTCTGAAGGATGTACGGATTACTGGCTAATCACATTCACACTGTTACAGTAAATAGTTTTGAAAATATTCGATTTTTACCGCATCCCACTACTTTTCTCACACTCTCTGTCTTTCCTTTTTGATGCCGTCCGCGCTAGACTCTATTCATCGGCTCGCTTTCTGGATTCTATACACGACTGAAACTGACCAAAGAGTTGACCGATTTCAAACAGAGTATCGCATTGCGATCACCGAAAAATCACGATCATGCCGCCTATTTTTAACACACACTGAATTAAGGAAAACATCGCTGCTGATCGATCGATTGAGGTGATCATTGGTGTTGCAGCTGCTGCTCACTGCCCTACTACTTTACTGTTGTCCAAGTTACCGCCCCGAGATCGCCGTTGTCTTCCCTGCCCGTTTGAAGCACACATTCTTCTGGATTTCCCGTTTTATTTGGTTGCATTTAGTATGTAATAAGTAATATCACTAATAATACTAGTACCAATGATGTTGTGCTAATCATGGGTTTCTTTTCCCCAGGGTTTGTATACTATTTTTTCTCGATGTCGCCCGTTCGATTCCCATATTTTCTCTATTTTTACCGTACAATTCCATTCTACCTGTTCTCATCGCGCATTCCGTTACGCTTGCCAACAACTGCCCCTCTTCCCATTTCTGCAAAGATTGCGCCTTCAACGGATGATGTTTCGGTATTTGTGATCGAAGCACAGATGATCTCCTCGTTAGAGCCATAAATTTATTTTTCATTCTCTCCATAAATTGCCGTCTCCGTTGGCTGACACCTCTCAAATTCCGTACTGATCACGTCATTTGAAGCGCAAAGACAATGAATCTTGATGTCTAACTTCATCTTCTGTCTGTTCGTTCGTTCTGATAACCTGTTTCACTCAGTATCGAATTCTTCCCATCACCTTGCTGTGCCCTGTCGTTCTGTTTTATCTCGTTCCCGTTTCAGCCCATTTCCGTCTGTTCCCCGTGTAACTGTCGCCTTGATAAACACTCCGTTTCTTATTTGACTCTTTTCAAACAGTTCCATTTCCACACGACACAGTTAAACTGGATTATCGTACTTCCCTAATCATTGCTTTTTTATCGCCATACATTCTCGCTTTTCCCCGAATTGTTTGATGATCTCATTCTACGCGCTTTCTTTGTTATGCTTTTTCCGTCCTATTTACACCAATTTGATTGATGCAAAACAACCTGACGCTCTATTCATCGGATAGTCTTTGATGTGCCATATCTCGTCTTTTATTCTCGTGATCCGGACCACACGATTTTCGTTCCCAATTCGCTGGTCTGTTTGTCAATCGACCGATCGATCGGCTATCAAGCAGTCATTGGCCAGAGATTTCTAGACGTATGTTTAGCAAAGTTTAGATCACGCTTTTTGCTACAAAATTTTGTTTTGCTTCTCTTTGTTTTGCGCCAGTTTGTTCCAGTTCTACCCTATCCAATGCACAGTCAAATGATTGATTATCAATTTTCTTGCACATCCTCTCTTTCTCCATCTTTTCGATGCGGACGATGTGGTTCTGTCTTTATTTCCTTCCTTTTTTGTCATTATTAATCATTTCGGCTGCTTAGTTTATCCAAATGCTTTATGTGGATCACCTGGTCTTTTCGTTCTCTCTCTCTCTATTTTCTTTTACATCTCGATCTACCGTACATTGTTGATCTGCATTCGGTAAAATGGCGTAGAGGAGTTCATCACAAATACTTCTCCGTCCTCGATTCCATTCTCTTTATTTTCTGTTTGCATATTTTGATTGTTTTTTTTGTGGTGCGGCAAAAATCGAACGTTATCAATTGATTAAGAAATGTCTAGTCTTCACCCTTACTAAGTTTTTCATTTTTACTTGCTATATGTACATTGGTGTCGGGCAATCTCAAGTCCACTTCTTTGTCGTTTTGATATCACGATCACTCTATCGCTGATCGAATATGAGCCATAGTCTTGCTTCCTCCTTTGTCAGGTCGATCTGTCAATTAGACATGACAGCAAACATGGACCCGTACTTCTCATGTATTGTTGTCCGGCGAGGTTACTGTTTAACGACGAACGTTTCTATATTGACTTCCGTTTCGCTCGTTTGTGGACATCTTTGTCGCCCAATAGTGGGCCGGGTTTGGGATCATATCCGGGCAATCTTTGCTCTTTTCTCTCCCCAATGTTTTCTCAGCTTTTCTGTCCCTATTATCCTCCTCTTTTGTTGCTCATATCACCCCTATCCCGTTCTGTCGGTTGATTTGTTGCATAGTGCATAATTACCGTGTGGACTTGTGTATAAAAAAGTCAGAATGTTCATTGTTGTCATTTTTTTCCTTTGCTATATTGGGATATTTAAATTGCTTGCAATAGCAGACGTCATCAATTGGTTGCAGACAATGCCGTACTGTTGAGTTCGAGGACAACTCATATATATATGTATATATAGGAGCAGGAAGCAGTATCTGGATGCGTGAAACAAAATTTGCCCGGGAGCAGCACGAAGCGGTTCGCGGTTATTGTCGCGTCGTCAGGTGATGCGCGTACCCGTCTCTCTTGTCCAACATCTACATACTTGTTACACTCGAATTGATTGATATTCTCACCAGAATCGAATCTGTGAGCACCAGGAGTGTCATGGAAGCTCTTCGTCGAAGAGTCCACCATAAGAATATAATATATATATTATATATATATATAATATAGTATGATATATATATATATATATTATATATATAATATATTCACAATTAGACGTTGAAACGGCTCGACATGCTGGTTCGCGCCTGTGTTCGTCGTTTCCTTCGTCTCGGCATACGCTCCCACAGACTTCCAGCACTTGATTAGTGGAGAAAGACGAATTTTACCGATATCCCTCCGTGCACTCTTGTTCGGAAGAAGCAAACGCTCTGAACACTTGTAGTTGGTAGCAGGTGACTTTATAGTG
>LUCM01008295.1:11112-23666 GCA_008360955.1 Fasciolopsis buskii | reverse complement strand
TTATATATATATATATATATATATATATATATATACATATATATATATATAATATTTGTGAGCAGAGCGACGAAGTGTCCAAATTGCCATCCCTCATGGTACCAGACAGAAAATCTCCACGAAGTCCATCCTAGTAATATGTGAACGCTCGAAATAAAATTTCCTCAACGGCACATTCACTACTGTTGAAGAAGCGTAATCTACTATTCTGTTGCTTTATTTGTATTGTATATTTTACACTGGCATGGCAACAGGCGCAGTGCTAACGCAAAAAACGGATAAGATTGTATAGGGAAACGGATGAAAGAGAAGAGAGACAACCAGAAGGATAGCCGGTCTTTTTGTGGGCATGACGTAATGTTCACGCGGCTGATTCCGATTCTTAAACGTCTCTAAGTTAAGTTGATTGGATTGTCTCTGCACTGGTTTTGAGTTCAGTCAGTCAGAAGTGCGCAATCCGGAGTGGGTCGATGCTAACGAATAAGAATGCCGTATGGCGTCGTGCGGGACGGAAAGTGGATTGTACTTTGTCTGGGAGCGAGGCGATGCCGTGCTGATCAATGTGATCGCAAAAATCGGCAGAAAATACTTCGTAAAATTTATCTGGACTCAGTGGATTGTCTAAATGGTTGAAGTATTCAAAGGATTGCTGTGGATGTGTGGCATGTTCATTTGGAATACTCGTAGGAATCAAGATGCCACAGACATATCGGAACGCAAAAGGCAAACCATGCAAAACTCCTTCGATGAACCAGTGGAACGTCTGGGCCGCATTACACCGTCCAAATGATATCCTAATAAGTTCAAACAGACCGATTGGCTTCATGACAGTCCTTTTGGGGATATTTTTTTGGTCATAGGTATTTGATAGTTTGTCTTCACGAAGTCGACCTTTGAGAAGAATGTTAGACTCAAGAGGTTGTTGATGCATGAGTGGGATGCAATGCCGATCGGAGGCAGTTGTCTTGTTGAGATCACGGTAGTCCTAAGAAGGTCTCGAGTCACCAGATTTCTTTGAAGGAAGGACGAACTATGCCCAGATTAGTCATGCTCAAGTTCTTGTCTCGTAACCGCAAGTTTTTCAGGGTATCGACGACGTGGACGGAAATACACTGGCTTACTGGTGGTGATAGTGCGGTCTCTCGCCGAATGGGAAACAAGACCAGTGAACTGACACGGAAAGTCTTTCAAAATGTCAGCAGAGGGCGGTTGCCTGACTGTCGGCCGGATATTGAGATAACAGGTGAAGTACTCCAGTATCAGGAATGAAGAACTTAGGTATCTTGTCCACCAGGTGGCTGCTAAATTGAAACGTGCCAGGAAACCCTCACTGATGGTGGATTTTTTTATTTTTGTTTGAATGAATATTCACTGGAAATTGCCGCGAAGTTCTGAATTATGACGAATAAGCCCGAACCAAACTTTGCGATCGGGGTGTTTTTGGCTGCCTGTAACGTAAGCTCAGTCTGTTTGAGGCGGTAACGTTTCGCCGGCGTGATGATACTGATATTTGCACCCGTGTCGATGATGGCATGGGAACTCGTGGAATGCTTCGGGATCTAAAACAAATCAATTTGAAACGGCACGTCAGAATTAGTCGTCCGCGTGACTGGCTCGTCCTTTGATTGTGATGGTTTGCGGAAGAAACATGGGAGAATGCAAATGGTTGGGAAAGAGCTTTCTTAATGAGATCCCGAAGAAAACCGTGGATACCATTTCAGAAACGGTGGAGAATTAGTGATGAATAGTCATGGATGCAGTGTGCACGCTTTCTCGCGATGCTATTGATAATTTATAGTAGTAGGAGGTTCTCATATGAATCTCCAAACGATTCTTCTTGCAGTGTCAACGTGCAACTCGCCATTGAAGATCATGGGAGCACTGTATAGCTGGTTTATCCTTTTTAGGAATCATGAGTAGTGCATATTTATCGCGCCCTAGTTTGGACACGAACCTGGGACGAACAATTGTGAGTCGAATACCTTAAACATTACGCTAACCGGGCTGATTGTCAATGGTTCACCGAACATGAAAACTGATGTGACACTCACAACCATCATTGGATTTTGGAGATCACCGACCTTTAAACGCACTAGATGAACGACTCCCGGGTAAGAACGAACTTCTCTGTAAGAAGATAAAATTTTAACGCAGACCAGTAAAGGGCTCTGCTACCTGGTAGTTTGCAGTAGTAGGCAGTTGTTTAGGATGATCGCCGACAAGGATGAAGACGTTGTACACTGTTCCCGTCATTTTCCATGACAAGTTAGATGTTGACGCCATAGTTATTCATTTGGAAACTGCTCTTCCATTGTTTCGCAATGGATTCTAGCAGCGATGGATTCTTTAGTGACTCCATCCACTTCTGTTTGATAAAATTGGGAAACTTTTTGCGGACTCCTCGCGATGATTTCAAGTGTCCGGAAAAGTACAAACCAAACCTCACAAGAACTGGGCTTTTAATGAGAATTGTATACCCTTAATATCCAGTGTAAGGTTACATTCACCGTTGAAAAACAGTCTTCGTGGTCAGGGTGCAGTTCAGTTATTCCTCTAGTGTTCGTATCCCACCATTGTTGAGAGCCTAGTGGATGAGACTGCGCATTTAAACTTAGATATCACGTAAAACATTCGCCTCCCTAAAGCTTTTAGTCCCTGGGTTGCATGAGATCGTACCGAGTCGTATGATGACTAGTAGTGATGAGCGAAGTGTAGAGAAACACAAATATTATTGCACCGTGGCAGTCAGTGTTTCACTTTTCTATCATTAGTGCCAATTATGTTTGGGACGGTACTTGACATGTTGCCAGTAAGCATTTTAACGAATGTTACCGGCATGTCTTCCCAGACCGGGGATAGGGGCAACTAAAGACTTTGATTAGTCGGTAAGTTTCTTTTAACCAAATTCCGAAAATTTTCAGTAATCTTCAAAATCAGGAATCAAGACAGTAGTTGAAGGGTGCTAATTTGCTTCCACTCATATAATTTTTAACGTTTTTCGCTCGTTGAAGAGCGGAACGTCTTGTTGCTACCACCTGCCAGGACAACCAACGCGACTGCGTTATACATTTTCAATACGCATTGGAATGGACTTGGATGCACTACGATAACTGACAGTCTTTACTTATTGTGCAAAGCTTGCTCTTAACGAGACCCATGGAGCGGTAGCTTCGTGATACCTATCGCAGCGAAGCAAATCTTTTCCGGTAGGATGGAGAAACACAAATGCAATAAATGCTATTGGATAACAAATACTTCACCAATAAGGTCGCCCGATCGCATTTGTAGTGCCAGGCTTGCTAGAGTAAAAGTAAGCAAAATATAAAAAGTATGATGAAAGTAAGAACGAAAGTGGCCTGGCCGATAAAAGACTGAAAATTCAATCAAACGGATAAAACGGATTGCCCCGCAATCAGGGTGCATTGTTCCTTAGTGTGCTTACTGAGTGCGAGCGAAAGTGTAATATTAATAAATACACGCATTTGGTGTTGCACCCAAATACCTTGACGGTTCATCTATGTGGTGCTCGTAGGACTGGAATACCAATGCACCGATGTTTCTTAATTAACTCGAGTGATTTAGAAACTAAATTTCTCATTTCAAAAATTATCCGTGACGGAAGATGAGCATCACTACTGACTCGGTTTTGTAACTTCAAATCCACATATTCAGAGTTATCAGTTAGTGAATATTGTCACCCTTTTAATCGTTTTTCGAGTTTCCCTACTTCAAATTAAGGATAATTCGGGGCATTTGCACAAAATGGTCGTTGAACTGAATTCATTTCCACGTTTTATGCGTGTTGACGTGAGAAACGAAGGTGTTCATTCCCGACCTCCTCTCGGTCCATCGCATCTATACGCATCACACTACTACTACTACCACTACTACTACTACCACTACTACTACTACTACTACTACTACTGCTACTACGAATACTAACATTATTGCAAATAATAGTAACATTATTCAGCTTACAAGCTGCCGTTTCCAGCGGAAACTGCTCTTGAATCTGCTAAATATGAAGTTCGAGAGATCACAGATTAGTGACAAACTGGCGTGACTTATCAAACTTGATCTGGATTTGTAAGTCGACAGTAGTTCACGCGAAATTTACGAGTATTGCAAAACCAAAAATACGGAAAGAAGGCAAGACTGTTGGATATCACAAGGTAACATGCGAGACTGTTTTCAAATGGTCTAGGTTGTTTCAGGGCATGATAAAACGAAACCGACCAGTTAGTCCGATGAACAAAGGCACAAGTACTGCGAAACCAGCCAGCCGGACAGCTGGAGGGGAAAAGTTTTACGAATGCGTCATTTGACACGGTAGTCCGTTCCCGTTCCCAAAGAGGCAAGACCAATGTGCGAGATGAATCACAAATGGGATCAAACTGGTGCGACTCATTGGATAAGAACTTACTTCCTGGGACACAGTCCAGTGAGCTTTCAAATAGACAGTCAACTTGCATCGATCGAATTCGAACACAAAAGTTGGCTTTGAGAGATGTTCGACCGCTACGGATTCAAACACGGATGAGGTTAAGATGTTACTTGCTGAATCCTCCATGCGGATTTAAACGGTGACAAAATATGCACTTTCAAATAAACAGTAATAAAATTTGTAAATGTTTTATTTCGATCTGAATCACTTGACTCCGATTGCCGTGGTGACTGGTTAGACGATCCGCCGTTGGTAACCCTGTGGATAATGACCAGATTCAAACACGGAAAATCCCCTGATCTTAACTTCCTCTGTCCGGAATGCACGCTCGTTAAAAAATCTCGTTTACATCTCAAAGGTGTTAAATTAGACAGGAAATCCAAATACGAGATTGGGAGTTCCGAGAATGGATAATCAGCTATACGTTCGGCAAAACGAATAAAGCGGAAAAAGTGATTGTCTATCGATGGAGGAGAGGTTTGTAAGCCGAGTTGCTTGTTGTAGCACCAACCATGTATAGGCGAAACAATAAAAGGGCGAATGGGATCAGTGAAACTCAGACGGGACGAGTGAGTTGGCATCGACCACCCTAAATCGTTAAAAAATATGGGCGTGATTCGTAATGAATAATTGAACGTCTAGTACGCGTATTACATCCCATTCTTTAGTCAATGTCTTTTAGATCGTCGAAAATCCTTAGTATGACAAAGATCGATTTATGTACACTGCACACACGGATTACGCAATTAGGTCTGAAAAATTCCGTTCACCCGGTTGCTATGGTAAACATTGCTCCCCATAAATTTCTGATCACGGGGTTTCGCTTTTCGATCGCAGACGTTCCGAGTCCAAGTAATTCAATTCTTCCAAGTGTTCTATTCATCGCGAGAAATTCATCGTTAGCGTAACCACTAAGTGACGAAAGCGAAATCAACAATTACAACACACATTGATTCGGATGAAATTAAACTTCGATTTTGATTACTTGACCATACGCATTTGACGCCCAGTGGACTGACATCTGTCGTGTTTACTTATGTCTCCCAGACTATCTTTCCATTTGGATTCTGTTTGTATGTAACTGAAACTTGTGCCCACGAATACGTTTTCTGTTCGTTTGCCAATCACCTGTGCCTGATCAAACTACCCGTGTGATGCAAATCGAAGTTTCTTTTGGTTGATTTGTTCAGACAGTCCCAAGCTCTGGCATGTCCCTGTCAAGCCTTGTGATTGCTCAACTCAGAATTGGGACTCGTAAGTGTACTCTTCTTAGTCATGGAAGACGAAAATAAAGGAAAACGATTCTTGTCTTTTGGTGGTCATTTTGTGTTCATTCACTCTTCTAGTGATTTTTTCCCAAATTTGGTCGACGCAGGATTCCTTATTGCTCATCCAACTGAGTTGGAACGTTTATTTTTCGAACTGATCATTGGGTTCAGAAATAAATCTTCCCGCGTTCTTGGCAGTTCGCGGACGAGCGTAATACATTTAGGTCAAGGAAATCTTGCAGCTATTTCAGCCATGCTCAGATGCAATAATCCCTCGTCCGTATTTTGTTCTTTGATCCCTTGCTTCTTCTAATGTGTGTGTTTTTGTCTGTTTGACTCCTCACGCAAATTTTCTCGGTTAACCGCTGTCTGGGAACAAATTGAAAAAGTGAAACTCTTTGCATGTTCCCTAACCCAACGGCAAAACACTGAATGTAAATGCGATATGAAATCACGGCAAAAACCCTATCGACATGTTTTTATCGGATGGGTTGAAAATATCTTCGTTCACGTGCACATACATAACTGTATACATGTACAAGTGCGTATGTATGCATATCTCTATTATATATATATATATATGCAATAACCGCGAAACCGGTCGTGTGCTCACGGGCAAATCTTGTTCACCCATCCAGATACTACTTTCTCCTTCTATATACACATACGTATATTCTGGGGCATTCTGCCCTCGTTCCTAAGGTTCGCTCAGCCCAACTGACAAAGAATTATCAACGAATCACAGTAGTGATTCTTCTGTGGACTCTTCGACGAAGAGCTTCCATGCACACTCCTATTGCTACACATTCGATTCTGGTGAGAAATATCAATCAATTCGGAGTGTACAAGCATGTGGATGTTTGGACAAGAGAGCATCGGGTACGCATACCTGACGAGCGACAATAACCGTGAAACCGGTCGTGTGCTCCCGGGCAAATTTTGTTCACGCATCGAGATATTACTTGCTGCTTCTATATATATACTTAATATTTCACACTGTTTCGTAACAAGCATGGTTTAAGGGCAACAATATCTGAGTAAAAGCTGTAAAAATGTCGAGCAGACGAAAGGAAAGAACAGTGAACAGCAAGAAGGAAAAAAATGCATTTTTTCGCATCCCCACCATAAATATTTTGCCATTATTTTTATTAGAGTATATAGCATTCACGCCATCAAATTCGATCCTGAATCCCATTTCTCAGTCCCTCATTCCAGCGACAGTCCCCATGTTTTTGACTTCAAACAAAATGCCATGATGTACAGTTTGGTTATATTGAGAAAAGAAACCGAGATACCCAATTTATGGGTGATTGTGAATCGCCATATCTGCAGGAACATTATGAACTTAGTTTGTAACGACGGACCCAGCTAGCTATTGTACGGATAGGTTATTGAATTTTGACCAGAGAAAATCAAGGTAAGTGATTTGTTTTGATGTAATAAACGGTTGTTTTTGTTTGCTCATTTTAACTGTTCCATCCCCAATTTAGCGAGGACAAGAGACGGACGAGATTGTCGATTGACGAGCCAAATCCATAGCACAGATATGTATTGTGTTTTTTGCATTTTACAAGAACCACTTCTCATAGGCCGAACTAAATCGGAATCATCCAACGCCATCTTTGGTTGTGTCTCTGGATCATTGCATTTTACGTTATACGAAGTAGTATTTGAAAACGGCGCCCTAAATGACGAGTTTAGAAGAATGCACTAATTTTGATTGAAGGTTCTTCTGTTAGAGGTAAGAAAATGTGTAGCATTTACGGAAATTATGTCGTGATCATTCAAATGCCACCAAACTGCTAACTGTTTGGTGGTGGTAGAGAATTCTAACTCCGTTCTCTCGTCTATCCCTGTTTGACCTACCCACTCGCGGTCGTTTGACCATCGTTAGCCTAATTACCGAGATTTGTCTCGGATCCTGATCGCTAGTGAGGGGCACGGAACTCGGAAGGAATTTATGGTCAGGCAACAGGGTCCACAAGGCTGTCCAAGCGGCTTACAAATTCAGCCGGCCCGCCGAGAACTTGTAGTTGTAGGAATAATACGAAGTGGACAAAAACAGAAAGTGTCGATAAACAATGCGTAAATTAGTCGAAACCCTGACCAAACCGAAAGCAACAGAAGGCAATCTAATCAGGGCGAGATTAGTCAAGTTAATTGGCTGAAACCGTGATTTATTCGGGTGATTTTGCCACTGGGAATGTTGTTCTCGCCTGAAGAGGTAAGCAATGTTTTGATTCTATTCTTTCCATCATCCTCATGCACGCCTGGATTGAACGCTGACTCAACAGGATTCTAACGTTGCCTTGTTGATCGGATGATAGAATGTGTCCATTACGGCAGAATGAAACAATAAAATTAGCAGTTAACGTTTCAAAGTGGCACTTCATGATTCGATTAGCTGAAAGTCGAAGAATTTCAGTTAATGTAGTTTCAAGAGCATATTATCAGTTAGCCAGCCAGCCAACCATTCATTTATTCATTCATTCCGTTATTCATTCATTGATTCATTGATTCATTGATTCATTTATTTAGTAGCCAGTCTAGTCAGTCAGTCAATCAGTTTGTTAGTTAGCCAGGTAATCAGCTAGTTCATTGGTCGGTTTCTAATCCCCACTTTTCCGTAGCACCTTTTATCTGCTTTTGAGATTCTGATTTTGTTTACTTCAGTTCTTGATCAATAGCACACAGTTTGTTTGTTTTAATTGTTGTTGAGATATATCTTGTTAACTTCCGGTTGGTTCATTTGTAAGTTTCTGATATATTTTTTAATTTTCGCTGTCGATACCGGTATGCAATAGTAAGCAAACGAGCGCCAACCTTCGTTTCACTGGCATCACTATTATCAAAGATTGCTTTTGACCATTATGCATTATTTGGTTTGATGAACCGTATCTAGGCCGACTATCTTCCGAGTACAAAATGGACCTTCGAGTAATTCTGATTTTGTGATAGCTTCAACGCGCACCATACTTTAACTCAGAGATGGTAAAATGGGTGACACAAAGCCTCAGTGTCATTGTTTTTTAAACATAATAGCTGATTGGCTAATCAAATAATTCTTCCGCAGACCAATGAATCACTCAACCAGTAAATCAAATGATCTGTCGATTAAGCAGTTGAAAAAGCACAAAGCGAAGTAATTAGTCTTTTGGGGATTTGGTCTGCCTGCGAGCTACCGTGGATGTGGCTCTCCGGCACGAGTCGACTCGTGGGGCTGGTTTTCGGATGCATAGCGCGTAAGCGGATTGCCCATTCTACACAACTTCTGGCTCTTCGTTCCACTCCAAAATAAATGCAAATTAATGAACCAGTCGCTTATGAGTAACGCTTCTGAACTGGTATCGACAGATTCCAACAACCGGTGATTGTATGCTCACTAAACGAATTGAAATTCCTATCTCTTAGGTTCACCCAAGGCCTGTCTTTCAATGCAAACATGATCACGGTCTCACTGAGTGCTTCTTCTCGTAGGAGGCCAGTCGGATTACCACTTTTCTAGTTAGTTTTGTCGTTTATATTCAATTACAATTGTTAACTGCATCACGGACTAGTTTATGACGCAAAATTTCGGCAATTGTTTTGTTCTATCTGCAACCTATTCTAGTGAAGTGGATTAGAAAGCAATGCTAGACAGACTCTCAAGGGCTGTAGCTCGGCTCGGCATGTGCTTTGTAAATTCAAAGTGCAAAGGGCTGTTGCAGTACGGGAGGACGCCAATGCCGAACGTGATACTGGATGGAGAGGAGATAACGAATGTGGACCGTTTCACTTATCCTGGTAGCTGCTTGTCGAACGATGACGGCATGGCTGCACTAGTAAACATGCTTATATCGAAGGTTCGAGCGACCTACGATGGACTGAACCATTTGTGGCGTCGGCCTGATGTTTTACCGAGGAACGCTCGGTTCTGTTGGCCGGCGGTGGCCAATCGGATAAGATCGTGGAGTTTGGACACGAAGATCTCGTGTTCGAATCTTCCCACCATTCCCCGCTTGGCAGCCCATTGTTGGTCACGGCCCTTTTCCTGAAAATGATGTACATTGTAATTTCATCAATAAAAAAAGTAAAAGATAAAAGATGGTTACGAGACATTGAGTACGTGTGTCGGAGATGTTCGCCGCTTGAAGGTTTTCGACCACCGATGTCTATGCAGTATCACCAGGAGTGGATGGAGTGGTCGGGTGAGCAGTGTGGAGGTTAGAAATCTAGCACTAGTCTCCGGTTCTGAGGACGCCTTATCTCAAAGTATGAACCTTAGTAGACCACGTTGTTTGGGTCACTCCTTGTTCATGACAAAATATCGTCTACCTTAACGTGTACTATTTTGCATTCCTGCCACGGAGTGGGAAAAGCCATGTGGAGGTCAGTAGATGACGTGGCAACATGGAATGAGAAAATGTGCAGGGAACGTAGCTAAAGCACGCGTGGTTTGATCGCGAAAGATCCGTCAACTAGTTGGCTGGAGACACTGAAGGATATGGCAGTGATTCGTGAACAGTGGCGACCATGTTGTCATCTTCTATCGAATCAGGATGATTGAGAACACGTGCGTTTGTTTAGTAAGAATGTGTTCCGTGTGTTGGCTGCAGCGGCATCTTATTTTTTCCCACCTGTGTAGGTCCACTCCCTGTTCCCCTTGGATATTCCCTCGTTTTATAGAAACGTGTAACTCTGAGGCAAAGGCCACGGTCAGTGAGGCTTGCCTTGCTATTTAACGCTGAACGATAATGATGATGATGACGCAATGTCATAGTGCACGAATGTGTTTCGAATTCCAAATTGTTTGTAATTTTATATTGTTTATGAGTGTCTGTGAGATTCCTGGCATGCACGGATGGACCGGATATCTGTACAGATTGTTTTGACATGACTTATTAGTGTTAGAACTAATACGACCAAGTGGATCAGTTACCATTGTTACGTGTATGGAAGATCATCCAGTGCCCACCACGAAATAAGATGTTCACATGGCTCAGCAGCTTTGGCGTAAAGTTCAATAGATACAAAACTTCTTTAGTACATGGCTCAAAGTCCCAATTCAAGTACGCTAAGATAGATAACGTGTTGTTGACAAACCATTTTTTGACACCAGATTCGATTTGGACTTTGAATGAGTGGGTTATTGTGAAGTAGCGATGCCCGGTTTCTTATTGAAAGTTGCGATAGCATTGGTAACCATTCGTTCTTGTTGTAAATTTTCGTTTTTCAGTCCGTGTTTACTGGATTCGAAGGATTCACTAATCAAGCTGACGGTTAACAGATCTAACTAATCTAACGTGAATGACTTTTAACATGACCGAAGATGATGTTCATTAGTTTATCAACATGTAAATTAATCAATAAAACAAGTAATCACAATTGCTAAGCATTTTAATTTTATCTGTCTCATAGTCCTACTGACTAGGCTTGTTTAAGTCCCACCCGAAACCCAATGATTGTACACCTAACGACAAAAGGAAGCATCAGAAGCACAATTAGGCCACAACCGCTGATCGTGCCCTCATACATATGGGTGATCATCTGAACACGCTGTCACGTGACGCATCTACAATTACTCCGGGTTTGGAGACCGTGATAGGTCTTAGTTGCCGCGAGCACCAATCTATTTCGATACATTAGTGATAGACCCGATTGGCATAAGTATCATATTTGAAGTGGTACGTGAACTGGCAGAAATTTGTTCCCCAACAAGGGCAACGTGTCGATTGCAGAATGCAGTCGGACGGTGTACAATTTCACACACAGAACACGACAAGAAATGGGAATGAATGGATCATGCGTTTGCGGTTTTCCATTTTGCTGGATGCATGAAAATAACTAATAGACTCGTTGTTAGCACCCGTTTTTTTCTTCGATTGGTGATAGGAATGCTGGCACAAGTAAGCGACAGACCAAGTGATTCGAGGAAACGTCAACGAACGTGCGCGGATAGGATTCGGACGTGAATTGCAATGCGTGGTCATCCAATTTAGAGGTTCCAAAAGATTTGCTCAAGTAGATAAAATGTACTGACCTATTATTTGGAAAGCGAAGGAGTGTGATCAATGTGTTTCAACTACCCATGCCTCTCCCGGTCCATAAATAATACCTTAGACTGAATCGTAATTTCTCCTTCTAGTTTTATTTTGACAAGTTAGGCGCCCATTGGGCACTGTATGTGAGATGATTTAATGATGTTTATGCGGAAATTGGGGTTTAGAAGTAACTTTTATTCAAATTAAAATTTACAGCTTTTGAAATAGGTTGGCCAAATCATCTACTACCATCCTTTGGGTCCAGTATCTATTCCCAAACGACAAAAGCCATAAGAAATAACTAGTTTTATTGTACCACGTGATGAGTATTGCATCCCTTTCCTACTCCGGCGTATCCACCACAGCTACTGGCCTCTTGTAGTTGTTGTCTGAGAAGTCCAGTAATCCGATATAAGAAATCTGAAATCAGCCAACAGAATGACGCCTGTTTAAGTTGGAACTGAAAAACGGGGAGGACGACGATGTTGGATTTTTGGAAACGGAAAGCAACGAAACTGGATTGCCAAATACGTGTGAATTTTTTATTACCGCAACAGGGAAGCTTCCCCATCAACTGAACAAAAAACAAACGCTCAAAGGAATCCCATTACCTTTGGTCTTCTGTTTTCAACACTGCGTCTCCAATACACCTGAACTAGTATCTGATAGCCATGAGAATTGTAGCTAACTTTTAGTGGGCTTCAGGTTCATCGTATCACCAATTCGTCCGTTGTTGTCCTTCCTTCTTTTTATAACACAAAACAATATTTTCATGAAATAATTCACCATCTGATATCATCGTTCAACTCGGCATATCACATG
>LUCM01008294.1:92746-189160 GCA_008360955.1 Fasciolopsis buskii | reverse complement strand
CACGGACGTTCGAGGCCTTTAGCTCTGTTCGGAATGTGCTTTGCATCTTCGAAATGTAAAGTGCTGTTAGAAGACTGAACGTCAGTAGTTCCGAGCCTGATACTTGTCGGGAAGAAACCAATAATTCCACTTACCTCGCCAGCTGCTTGGCTAAGATGAAGGTGAGTACGCCTACTTTCAAGCCTCAAGGGGTGTACACTGGTCGGAAGCACTTGTGGCGCCGACCTGATATTTCGCCGAAGATGAAGAGTTGTGCTCACTGCGCCTCAGAATACTCAATTCTGTTGTATGTTTGCGAGACATGGAGTGTACCTGACAAAGGTATTCATCGCTTAGAGCTTTTTGATCGCCGATGTTTGCGTATTGTCGCTAGGATTGGATGGATTGACCGCGTGAGAAATGTGCAGGTTAGGAATCGAATATTTGATAGCGGATTAGATAGTACGCGATCAAAGAGGATAAATCTTAGCAGATTTCGTTGATTGACTTAGGTGTTTCACGTGGCTAGCACAAGTCTGCCATGTTGTCCTGCTTCCCGTTCTTCTCTCGGAATGGATGAAGCTTCGCGAAGTTCAACCAATGACGTGGGAGCATGGAGTGAGAAGATATGCAGCGAAATTGGGTGAAGTAGGTGTTTTGCGTTTCCTTGACTGGGGTCCGGAAGATCCGTCAACTAGTTGGCTAGAGATCCTGATGGAAACAGCACAGTACCGTGAACATTGGCGATAATTTCGGGCAGTGCTTAAGACCAATAAGAAAATCATTGTCTTTCTAGTTGTAAAAACACAAATCTCGGGAACCGCGTGCACGTCGATTGACACTCAGTGATGCTGGAACTGCTGTCCGCATTTAATCATACAAAACCATTTACTCGAAGCACTTTATTAGCCAACCGAAGAACGTTATGTTCTTAGTCTTAGGTTATTTTAACGATTCCTCAGATTTTTAAAAAATCACTCCGTTTGACCGTTTTTATTAATAATTGTATATGCGGTTTTTCTTTTTTGAACTTCTTATACCGCTCCGAAAAGCATATTTCCAAGAGGACGAGGTTCAGTCAGGTGTAATTTGCTTTTGTGACGTGCTTGATGCATGAGTATAACCGAAAAGGCATACTCCACCGCGACTAGGGCCTCCTGCACGAGTATGGGAAAGAAGACCGGCAACCATCACCCCGAAACTTAGCGCGGAACAGAGCCACTCCAAATTTTCAGTGACATCAGTTCGGTCTTAATGCTGATCTCAATATCTATAAGTGTAAATCTATCCCGAATGCCTGAAAGAAAATGGCTTCGGGATTTATTTTTTTCCAAATGATCCACCCGTGTGTCTAGATTAACACTTCTAGGGGAGCCTTTCAAATGATAGGTCCGTCATAAGTGACGCGTTCGTCACTAGGCCCGTTCTTTGCTGAACATTTCAGTTTGTTTGACACGGTATGTTCTTATGCACTTCACAGAGGATATTGTTTTAGGCAACGTGTCGACGCTGAGTCGGAATGTGTTGTGGAATGCCACACTCTGGGTCGTTTTTCCTTTCTTTCCGAACGTGCGTCTAGCAATTGAGTGAACGAATGCAACCTAGCTGGGTGAGAAGTATATATGCAGATCAGGTGGAATAAGCTTCCGTCACTAAAAAAGGTCAGAGGTTCGAATCTTGGATCCGCCGGTCGCTTTGGTGACGGACGGCAACTCGCTGTCGTCCTGCTCGTTGCCACACCTGACCTAGTGAGACCCCTGTGTGGTTCTATGGCTTTTCACGTTTCACGTTTCACGTTTGCTGGCTCCCCCTCTCCCCGCTTGTTAGGCCCTAGTAGCTATGGGACAAGCCCCCTCCATTACATTCACGCTTGGAGCACGTCATAGAAAATGCGCTGAAGTGGTCGAGGCGTTTTGTTTTCATTAGTGACATTGGAATGCTAACTTCATGCGTCGAATTAGTTAGTCAGAGGGTTTAAATGTAATCATCCAATCGCGCCTGTTCTAAAGAACTGAAAATTCTTACGGTCAAATTCGTATTTCATTTACTGAGTGCAAAGAACATACGTTGTTTACCATCGGCCACCATATATTTAGCAAATTATAATTCGCTGCCCCTTTCTTACTCACATAATGTATGTGTTTTTTCTTTTCTGAAATTTTTACCCTTAGATGAAGTATACATGCTTTGTTTCTCCCTTATAATGCTCTCCACGGATTTGTGGAGCCCGCATGTGAAAAACAAAATGTCCAAACGAGAATTCATTCGTAATACCCGTCACGTTACTCGTACCGTGAGAGACGATTTTCTGGGCCACTTGTATGACAATGTCTACATGGTTGGACACGTGGTGCTCAGTGACCTGTCTGGGCCTCCCACTCCTCAACCGGCCATCAGATCCATCTTGGTCTAATTGACTTGCTTAGTCTTTTCGTGTACACTTGTGATTTGGCGCCATTCATTTCCATATTATCCTATTGCCATACATCCCGAACTGTGAGCTATTCTTCAATTTCTCTCTCTTTTCTCTCTGTTTGGTTACTGCCATTCTTTTGTTCACATTTGCTGATTTGTCATCATTATCATCACTATCGTATTTTTCAAAGTGAATCCAACCCGGTTTTCCTATTGTATTCTTGCCGAGCAGCGCATCTTGTATCCATTAACGCTCCCGCATATCTGTTGTATCGATATGCTATAGAGTTTACAAACCCGGCTGTTTTCGTTCTTTCATACCAAAAAGAATAAAAAGAACAGCAAACCGTTGAGGTGATAGCTGAAGCTGTTCTATTCGCTATGGTTAGATCTTTGGCAAAAAACAAACCCCATCCATTGTTATTCCGTACGTACACTGCCTTATCAATTATTTCCAGGTTTCGCTTCACAACAGACGTGTACCGGAGAAGGTTGAATTGGTTTGACGATCGATCGAATGGGCTAGAGGTGCGTCAAGTAGGCGAGGAATTTGCACAAAGGAGACGGGATAGCGCTCAAAATCACATGCCAACGTTTGATTTGTATTGATTAGACCTGTTTCCGACTAAGTGGGGAAATGCGTGGCAATCGATGGGGATGCGGAGATCGGGGATCCAGTATACAGGGTTCCAATGAAATTGGTATTGCTGTACGGTTCCGAAACATGGTCGTTTGTAACAGAAGATATGCGAAGGCTTTCGGTGTTCGTCGTAATATTGGTAGAACATAGTGGAGACTCTTGTGAATAATTCAAGAGTTAGGCGTAAGGTACCGGGTCAATGGATCCAGAATCGGAGTAGGTTCAGATGGTTGGGGCATGTTTTGGGCATGTCCACAGAATGACTGCCTCGTTGTACACTGCCCCGCGAGGCTAACACAGTTGGCGATTGTAAAATGGTTCGAGATAGTCTGTCGATGGTTTGGGGAGATTGTGAAAATGTTAAACAATGGACTTGCTTGCGTATGTACAATCGGGCCACCGCGTTGGGATCCGTGAGATCCTCCGAAGCAGTGGCTGGAGACAGTAAGTGATATGGCTCATGGTCGCAGGTAGTAGGATTCTTGCATTCGAAGCCTTTCTTCTGTATAGTTCATCAGCTCACCATTTTACAGCTGATCTTCACTACTCCTCGTTCTTTTTAGTTTGAGTAAATGGTGTTGTAACCAAAATCGGTGCACGTTGGTGCAGGGTTAATTGCTGTACTGTATTCGGGATGCAATAGCGCATCGTGTCGTACGAATTACGCTTTGGCACAATCAGATACACGACCTTAATGATCAGCCACCCACACTCTCTCCTGGTCGTTCCTTGGTACGTGATTAAGATGTAAAAGTAAAACGCGTCATTCGTGTCAAGTGCCACGCTAGTCGGCCTTGAGATTGGTTGTCTGATGAGTTGTGCCTATTGTGAGCTTTACCGGTTGTTATATTTTGTTTGGTAAGTTCTCATGTTGACTTTGATGTTTTATCAAACCGACCTCGATATCTCAGTTTTAAGTTCTGGAGTAACAAGCCTCTAAAATTTGGTCATTTCAACTGTTTGGTTTCATTTCATCTACCTGTTGTTTGTATGGTTGCTGTACTATACATGCGTGCCCCCCCCTCAAGACAACCAGTGAGTTTTCATGGTGAGAAAATTTAAGGCCTTCACAGATTGTCGTATCACCAGCGTCTGCAGAGAATTTTAAAGTTGCGCTCGAGCAGTCGGTCCGAAGGTATTTGGATGGGACGTAGGGTTCTGCGTGGTTGCCGTCAGTCGTTAAATCAAAAGCTTCTAGCTCATGGATTTAGGTTGCGATCTCATGTTTGCCATATCCCTGGCTTAGATTGTTACCGTCGAGCGAGTGAATGTCCTTGAACATTCCCATTGGATCAGCGTTCCCCCGATTGGTTTTGTTTTGATCAGAAAAGCATAGAGGTGAAGGAAAATTCATGAGCCAAAGCCCAGCATGTTCATTGAGCAACGCTTACCCGATCAGAATTAGGGTGGCATTCCACAGCTTGCTCGCTACGGCAGGTAATTATAATTATCTAGGCAATCTTTCTATCACTCGTGCAGTAATTTTGAGCTTGCTGGGTTTTAGCCAATATCTCTATTAACTCCCGGTAGTGAATGGCCTTTTTTGGGTAAGCGTACTCTCACATGACATGTGATGTCGAATAATGAAACCGAAAAGGGTGCGAGTTGATTATAATTTCACCTCGGACAAGTCAATTCCACAAAGGTAGACAGCGCCAAAAATGTCCTCATAAAGTCGTTTGACTCTTATATTTCTTGTAGCTTGCTCGGACTTAGTTGTGTTGCCTGTCACGTGATATTAAGGAAGCGCTCTAAGCGTCAAATGCAGATGAGACATCCTTTCACAGCGTGACTGCCTCATCCGAATGGGACTTGTCACGAGTGCTCGTTGGCTTTGGGTCAGCGTGTGTCGAGTAAGGGGGACTGTTTGGATTGAGCTTGCAATTTTTCTAGGTGGGTATTCCGGAACGGCAACAACAGAATTATCGACGTTCACAAGGGAGAAGTTCATCTGGTGGGTTAGAAGAATGTGGAAAATGCGTTCCATTGAAAAAATACTGAAGATCGACAGGAAATGAAAGTGAATCCGGCGATACGAGCATGACGAAGATAAAGTATCTTATCCGGAGAGTGGCTGACAAACGATAGCCTACCGAAATAAGGTAAAGTTACGCATAGGAATCACTGAATGCAATTAGTGGTCCACCAGGACGACGACACGTGCTCACCTCGAGCGCGAGTCGATGTAAGGACGTTGACGGGACATGATAATTTTTGTAAATGACAGTTTGTCGTCACCCGACTCGCTACCACACCTGACCTGTCGGACCTTACGTTGCTGTGTGTCACTTAAGGTTTCAGAATCATGGTTACTGGTTACTCTGCGTGTAGTAGACCATGGCACTTATGGGGCTTGCCATAAAAATGTCTATCAAAATTCCCTAAGTAAAATCTAGGATTAACTGAAAAGAAAAGTCATGTTTACTATTTCATTTGAAGTTAAAAAAAGCTCTTACAAATGCGTGTGTTGGGAAACGTGGCATTTGTCAACCGACCATGGACAACATGTCTAGGACAATCGGGACCACTGTTAATGTCAACGGCAGGAACATGAAGTACTAATTTATCAATAGTTTTTCTACAACAGATTTTCGCTACTTTCGATTACGATTCTCATTTGTAATGCTTATGAGTGAGACTGCAGTTAACAGATCAATCACCTCTGGGAGTGGGCATTTTTGATGCTATTTACGTGCCCTCTGTTGAATAATTCATTTACGAATCAATTCGGCTCTGCTGTAGCCGCGACTTATGGGCGTTTCACAGTTAGTCAAATGACTCAAGCTGCGGTTTCCATAATTCCCTAACGAGTGTTCTTTTATGGTTTGACGATTCACCAAACGAAATGACTGCTTATGTAACGGTCTTGGTAGCCAATAAACTGTGAAACGGAAATAAAGAATGCGATCAGCCGGATTTTTAATCCCACAAATGAGTACACTTAGTTGGAATTAGATTTGTTTTTGAAGATCGTATCGTCTTATGCTAGTCATGTGTTTATGGAGCTTTTCTAGAAGAAAACACGTGACTCATATACTACCTTACCGACTCGTTGCGCTTCAATAGCACTGCTGAACACGTGGAAGAATTGAGTTGGAATTTTCATGGTAGCTGGTTGTCAAATATCGTGGACCAGTGTGACTTGTCGGTTTGCGGTAATGCACATACAAATTAACAAGCACTCATAAGCTGACACAGTTGATACGAAATCAGGCAGTGCTGAGCATGCCAAATGAAAGAGTTTGGATTGAACAGTATTTGGAGGTGTGATTCCCGATGTATCCATATAGGTTTTTGCGCATTCTGTTTTCTCCTTGGCCGTGTCTAATGTGACCTTTAGATTTCGTGAAAGGCTGGAGTTAGTGTATTAGACGGCATTATGTAGTGATTGATTCCTTCTAGACCCGGACTGCTCATTGAATTGTGCCTATTCAGATTGTCAGATCTAATCAGAGACTTTTTCGGTTTGGTTCTTTGAATTCAACGTGAGCTAAAAGGAAAACAAAACGGATAACCGCTGATATCCGTCATTTTTCAAAGTGTCCCAATTTCACGGCAGTCTGTCAAATCAAGTGAGGCCGGCAGACAAGCCTGAAATCAGGGGAAAACATGATGTTCTTCTCTGGTCATTATTATATAAAATTTCACGGATGTTATCTTCATGCTGCCACGTGGACAAACATGATTCAATGACCAACTACATTGCACCTGGAGCTCTACTTGATGATGCGGATGAACACATGTTGGAAAGAAATTGTCTGATGTTATTAGTCGTCTCAGCGTGTTATGTCGTTGGGTTGTATGTATGTCGGTATCGAGCGGTCTATCTTATGAAACTTTCTCGTCGACTGAATAACTTTCCAGGACAGTTCGTCGTCGTAACCGAAAAATCACTTTATTCTCATCTCTAACGACATTCACAGATTGACAGTTCACCTGTTCACCAATACGTTGCGGACTATATGATTTGTGCGGTGGTTCTGGGTTGAGGTTGGCGGTAGATTTTATGGATAGTTTATGAATTTTTGAAGTGACATGAGCACCGGAGTCGAGTGGTTGTAACTTGAACATCGTAGCTATCCGGGCCAACTGTCAACAGATTGAGACGTTGAATGTCCTTCCTGGAATGTAACAGTGAGGGAAACCGACATTTCGCATTGCTGTTTTCAGTTGCTTGCAAAAACTGTTGTAGAATTAAATAATATTTAGTTATCAACTAGAGTGAAACAACGAACGCAGAATGTGTGCTAGGAGGTTGTGTGTACGAAGAACTGAGTTACGTAATCTGATAAGCATGGCCTCGCTGAAAGTCAGCATTTTCTCGTAATTATTGTTTAACAAACACTTAAAAGATGAACAAGTTTATTTTGTGCTTGTTTGTTAACAATGGCTCCGCGGTCATGATCAGGATTATTGTTCATTGGTTTTCGTGAAATCTATTTCATCAACCACTGGGAAATATGTTTTGACACCCATTAAAAAGATTTCCCGTCCGTCTAGTATGCAGGCGCAGGTTATTAAGGACTTTAACACTGCGCCAGCGATATTTGTTCACCCGACCTCTTGCACGAAGAAGAAAGCCCTTTTTATGCACCGCCTGCTGGTTATGGTCACTCGATAAAATTCGTCTATATATATAGTCAACGAAAATCGAAAGGTAGCGCGATCCACAGAGCAACGAAGAAAACGGGGATTCAGAATGGCTTCAAAAAAACCACACTCAATTCGCTCATAAACCGAATATTCCCGGCGGCTGAGCTTCACGTCCTGTCAACCACTTGATGGATCACCATGAACAAACGCGAATCCAATTGGATGTCAAATTCGGCTGGATATTCGACATCTCCGTTTATGCGCAGTTGTGGTGATAATTTCATCGGCAGAACAGACCGAATGCCTTCTCAATGGATGTCAGAACATATTTCCAAGTGGTTGATGAAATAGATTCCACCATGGGCAGTAATCCTGATCATGGCCGGGAGGTCAGTGATAGCAACCAAACACAAACGTAACTCTTATTCATCTTTTTGACGATAATTACGAGAAAATGGTGACTTTCAGCGAGGCTATGCTTATCAGATTAAGTAACCCAGTTTTTCATACACATGGACTCGTAGCACAGATCCTGCGTTCGTTGTGGCGATAAGATCAGTTGTCTGCTGCATAGAATTCATCCTGTACGCCTGTTCGCTCCAGTTGATAACTCTATATTATATGATTCTCAAACCTTTTTTTGTAAGCGGTTCAAAGAGCAACATGAAATGTTTGAATCCCGCGGCTTTGATCTCCTCTACTGTTTATCAAAATTTAACACCGCATGTTATAGCAAGTATCCGTGTCTAGTTTTGTAAGGCATCTGACTCTTGCTTACACTACTCGATTCCCATAACTGTTAACTTCTGTGCACGAAGCCTTGGTACCCATATTTCCCTCTTTTATTCAACCTGTCACCTCTATCTCTAACTCAAAGTCTTTGCCCGCTCTGGCTACCTGTAGTGTCCCCATTGATAACACGCCTGATATTCGCAACGGTTCATTGTCAAATAGTGTCCGAAGTGGTTTTCAGTCTGCTAGCTCACATTTCCTCCTGCCTCGTCAGCTTCTGAATCGCAGATCCCTCTCATACAGGCTGGCCAACAGGCGTGTTTAGCTTTGACAGTGGACGGTTGACTCTCTTTCCATTGATGTCTGCTGCGTGGGTGAAACACGAATTCCGGGTCCAAGTAAAGTAATTCAACTAACTGCGCCTAATGTCTCGTCAAGATATTTCCTTCACACTTCAGGAGACGAAGCAGCTCAAGCTGTGGATGAAGGCGGTGTAGGAATAGTCTTAACTGAGAAGGCTGAAACAGCCTTCTTAGACTGGATCTCGGGTAACAGTGGCTTATGCGCTTTGAGAAAGGAGGAGTCACTCGGCATCCGGAAAGGTAGTTGTATTAAGTGCATTATATTTTTCCTCTGGGCATACGCCCTAAAAGAACTGCAGTGCTGACATGCAAAAAGACGAGTTTTATGCGAGCTCGTCACTCTTGTTCGGGAGAGCAAAGGCTCTGACACGGTAGTGTTGGAAGATGATTTCAATGCACAAGTTGGAAAACTTGATGCATCGGAATCCTGTTCAGGTGGGCACTGCGTCTTGCCTGTTCAACCAACAGATAACGGGTAAAAGCTTCTTCCGTTTCGTGCCGACAATAACTCATTTCTTTATAGTGCGATTAAGCGACCCAGTTCGCTTTTCACGGCAATATGGCGCTCTAACTAGACGGGTAGTCGGAGTCAGACCGACTGTGGAATGAGAAAATGCACAACGAACCTAGGCAATGTAGGTGTCTCACGTATCTGTGGTTGGTGCTTCGAAACACCCGTCATCTAGCTGGCTAGAGACGCTGAAGGATATGGCATTGAATCACATACTCTGGTGATCGTGTTTTCACCCTCTATCGAATCAGAATGATTGAAAGAGTGTGTTTGTGAAGTTAGACTGTTCCCTGTGTATGCTACTCCATCATTCTTATATTTTCCCGCTCACTCACTCACTCCCTGTTCCCCTTGGATATTCATTCTTTTTGCAGCAAAACATAACTGGGGAAAAGGCAACGGCCAGTGAGATTGACTTGCTGTTTAACGTTTAACGACAAAGTTGGTGATAATCCTCAGTTCGATGAAAGTCTTGTCATCGACCTGTTGTCCTTACAAGCGCGCGGAATTCTGGCGCTGCGTAGTGATTCGTCACTTCCAATTTACTAAGGCGCTACTGATAATAATTCGTTCATGTCGGATTTCAGTCTACATCGATTGTAGAGTGAGTAAACAGTCTCTTTGGTCTTTCTATGAGGTATACTTTTCCATTTGCGTCCTGATCTAAATTATAGTGGTCTGCAACTAGGCCCATCTCCAAGACATGCTCAATAAGTGTCAAATAAACCCGAAAGTATTGGAAACGTTATGGTGGTTCCGTGGAGCATTTTAGCTTTACCGCACTGTGATAGACAGCTATTGGATCAGTGAGGATAGTTATTCGTCGAGAGTAGAATATCGGGCTACCATTGTAGAGATGATAAGTGGATTAGGAATCATACTGGTCAGCCCGTGACACGGTAAAATCATAAAACTGTCCACTGGTGAGGTTCGATGTGTTAAAGGTGTTTTGCTTCCGTGCTGGATCAGCTGTCCAATGCTGCTCATGTGACGGGAAAATTTGAAAGTTGTAAGAGGTTGCTCTCGGGTTGGCAACCTCTTTATTTCATCTTGCTTGATGTATTGGGTTTCTCAAGAAATTCCTCGTGAGTGTTTGCTAAAACGGCCCCATCATGTGTACAGATCGGAGGTAATTTAGTAAACTTGAAAATACTACTGCTCTATTTGCTGTGAGTTCGTAGTGACTTAATAGTACATCAAACGTTAAGTCCCTAACGTCTGTAGACACTCTACCTTTCATGGTCTGTTCTTGTCTTATTGATCATATGGCTTTACATCCGTCACTTCAGTTGCCTGTTTGGATAGGTGGCTTAATTGGTGAGAAAATAAAGTCCACACCGCGAATTTCTTAAATGATATGCTTGAAGCATAAGTGTAATGGAAAGGACACGTCCCATAACCACTTGGACCCACCACACTGGAGAAGGAGAGGGAACTGGCAACTATGGCCCTGAGACGCGGAATGGAATCGAATAGAATCACATAACGTTACATTAGGTTAGGTGCGGCAACGAGCTGGGCGACAGTTATTTGCCGTCTACCACCAGTGGCCAGTAACTCTGGGATTCGAACCTCTGACCTCTTCGGTGACAGGCCCTTAATTCCTCTCGACCACCTATGATCGATGGGATAAACTTGGGACTGGCCAAACCATGTATTGATTATGTGCACAAAATTCACTTCACTTCGTCTAAACCATCTCCATGTCCCATACTATATCGAGACAGTCTTTTTTAACAGATATTAAGCTCAAAACATTTAGTGTTGGCAAACGTGTTTTCGGTGGTTCTTTTTCAAAATAGTGCAATCGTATTTATCTGACAAAATTGGGGTTAGGGGGACAGTTAGTGCAATATTCAGTCAGCTTATTGGTCGATGCAGAGGAGAAGGAATTGACGTGACTGGTGTTATCGCGCGATATTCGGTGACCTAGGTCGATAATCGATAAGATCCCAAAAGCTAGAGACCGCTGAAACAATCATTATACGTGTCGAGCGCGGGATTTGTGCCAAAGGAATCTAGCTCACCCCCTAGAACTACCCCGATAATAGACTGGTGACGTCACTAGCGGCCGCTTTATCGATCCAGGTAATCAATCGTCACGCGTTAACACCCACCACATTTATCCCTTCTCCTCTGCATCGACCGCGTGATTGGTCGACCATGCAACCGAATAACAAACGGACTAAATACGCACTAACAGTTCCCCCAACCTCTATTTCATATCAGATAAACATGACTGTAATGGTTTGAGAATAAATCACCGGAAACATATGTTCGCTATTACTAGGTGTTTTAATCTGAATTGTGGGTCTGTTTGATACTGTTAGAAATTCTACGTTATTACACCATAATTTAATGTTCCAGACGATTAAAATTCTCTCCGGGCTACGCGTTCACAAGCACTGTATTTTGCACTACTGTTCGCCATGAACAAGTACGAAATACCACGAACAGTGGTAATGGAGATCAATTATTCTTTCAGAGGGTGACTAGACGATTTGATTCAGCGGATTTGAATGCATGAACTTCACCATATCAGCCTTCGTCAGTCGGATTCACCGAATTCTCTGCCCGACTACTGAATTCCACCAATGCAATGCAGTTAAGTAGGAGAAAATTCTTTATGCAGTAATGCGGATTTGTTCATGAGAAAACTGGCAGTAGTCCAGTAGAGATGTTCGTTTTCTGATCGTGACGAACTAGCTACTGTAGCTGGAATACTCGGAGGTCGTACATTACCAGGACAGTGAATTAGAAACATTCAAACAATAGCTCACGATTGAAATGACAACCCTTTACAGCAGCACCATATAAACCAGATTGTTTCGAGACTCCTAATTTGAGCCTGTTCCTCTGTCTACCAAATTCGAGATTCACGAGGTTGCTGTGAATGAGAATCACCACGTTTCGCTGTCAAACGTCAACAGAAGTTTGAAGGTTTACCCGGTTACTCGATAACGATCGGTGAATTCTTAGAAGCGGAGATTTTCACCGAAGATGTGACAGGTGAGTTTTGCAAATGGACTGTAAACCTGCTTGTTTAGCAGTGCTACCTCGAATGGGTGGCGACGTAAACATCCAAACTGCATCCACGTGGTTGCGTGACCAATTAAATTGATTAATTTGATTCCAGGAAATTTATGTTTAAAAGTGTGCTCCTTTCGTGTTCTTCAGCAAGCGGTCTGGGGCGATTACTACCAGAAGTGAGAAGAAATTTTGAGGCTTTTCTTTTGCATGCAGGCGGTTCACTCAGATCAAAACTCGGCGGATATTCCGGTAGTCGGTATTTTCAACCTATCCTAATGTGGGTGAGCACTTAGTCACTACCACGTTTCACAGCTGAGCCGAAGAGTTATCATGACTACCTTTGAGTATGTGTGTGAGCACGCACGTACGCGTCAAGCTCACTATCAAATGAACGTTGCAAATCGTTCCAGATGGTTTTTAACGGGTCACCGGTGCTTTCGGCGTCTCAGCTTAACCCAGTACAGCAAGATAACCCGCTCTCAGTTCTACTCACGATAGTTCATTTGGCTACTCATGAGTAATCCAAGATTATTCCGTTCATCTCGGCTTTGGTCTGCGTTGCTGGCAGCAAGAGGAAAAGCTAAGTAAACATTTCTGATCAGAACATAAAACTAAGACAAACACGTGCTTCAGTTGAATCACTCTTCAGAACTTCTTTCGGCACGAGGAATCTTGATTTTTCTTTCTATTATTTGAACTTTGCACATTCAGATTTCTGCATTCGAATGGAGAAAAACAATTAAACCTGTCACTTGGTGGAAATTGAAATAGAAAACTCGCTATATAAATAATGCGTTCATCAAAATTAAGCTACTAGGAGAATAGGTTCAGATAGTCTCTCCTGGTCAGGATACTTGTAAAGTGGGAGATGGTGGGATTCCTGTATGTACTGGAACGGGAGTGTGTGGATCGAAAAGCTGAACCTGTGGAAGTATGAAAGAGACATTCTTGTAAATCATCGCGCAGGGTGTGACGGAGATTTGGAAGTTTCTTGCGTACACATTTTTCACATACAGACCAATACGGATTGAAGAGTTTGGTGGGTAAATGGTTCAGTGGCATGAAAGTTATACGACTAGAAATTAACAGAGCCCGCTGAGGAGTTTTTCTGCAAAAAACCTGTATAACTGACAATATGGTAGTGAGTAAAAATAGGATAAACACACTGATAAGTGAAATTGAATATGATTCTCGGTTTTATCGTGAAGTCTCGAAAGCTTCTTCACTGGGCTGATAGTCCTCAAATCCTTGCCACACAACAAGAAATGGAAGACGGGCACTCCAAGGCTTTATCGATGTTTCACAGAATCCACCCCAGTAATTGTTTCCGTCTAGACCAAAGATGGATAAGGATATCGTGAAAGAGAGGACAGGCCTTCGAATCATTTGGGTATGTTAATCTTAAAACCAGCTGGAACATGAAAATCGTAAGTGGATGATGACATTGTGCGAAAACTAAAAAAATAGTCCTTTCTTGATACTATCTGACAGACGGGGAACATCTTCTGCATATGCAGAAAAATAGCAAAAGGAACTACGTGGTAGGTCGCTCGTGCATCGACAAAACGATTTGGGGGTTGGTGGGAGGGGTTGGAAACAGCAAGCTGAAACACGCTTAAATTGTTAATCAGTCCTGTGCACCGCGTTCTGTTGGTTAACTAACCGGACATCCATGCTATTAAAGACCTGAGATCACCAGATTTATTCAGTTCATGAAGTCTAATAGACCATAGTTTGGAATCGATGGCAGATGAGTAGTCTAGGGAGAGCACCGCACAAACTTCAATAATGCATTTGAGGATTTAGACGACTGATTAACAGAAGGGTTGGCAGCACCCAAAGTGAATTCGTTAGACCTTCAAGCAAGTTAAACGGGAACATCGAGAGGATACATAGATGAACGCAAGCGCCTAAGTACAACATGCTATGCCAGTTTGAGACCCGAAACATTTTTGCTAGAACTGTGCATTTACCGGGTTTTGAAAAAGGAACGGACATAACGGATAAGCCCAATGATTTGACAAAAATGAGAAGTGAATAAGTCAGTCAAAGCCCCGGCCATATGAAAAAGAAAGGTTGAGGATAGACTGCTGCATGCAAACCCCGTGGTTACTTTAGTTTTGCAAGGAAGGTTAAACGCATCATCCTCAGAAAAATATGGGTGATTCATCATATTACTGCGCAAACTCAACTGCTTTATCATTAAATGAATGAATACGAATGCGATTAATGCTGGCTCCACAAGCCTCCTTTTCCTAACCACACACTGGTCGAATGTCTTGTCCTGGGGATTTTGTACTGTTTCTGCTCAACAGTTGACTAATTAACATTGCTTTAATGTGTTTAGTTTATCCCGTTGTTAGGTCGAAGATGCATTCAACCAGCGAATTCTCAAGAGATTTGTAGAGATGTCGATATCATCTCCTTACGGATTTCAGTTAATGTGAGCAGTCATGGTTAGTACAGAAGAACCCGTTTTTGACTTGAAAGCAGATGACGAAACCCGCGTTGATCACTTTTATGAGAAGTTCAAGTGTCATTTAGCATATGTTCAAAAAGAAAAACAAGAAGCCGAATAAATACGGTACTTCTGAACAAAAACGAAGTTGCCACGCATAAAAAGAATGCAAAGACAAACTTGAGTTTGATTTGTTAGGTTAAATGAGAATATCAGAGAGGGGAGAATATGTTTTGCTTCAACTCAGGCAGGCAGTGATCGTTTTTGAGACTGGTGTGCGCAATTTCAGGTTTACTGCTGATAAGTCCATCCGAAATGGACCTTTTGCTGGTTGAGAAAACGGCAAAAATGGGTCAGATCAAACGAAGTATTTGATTGGGTCAAGGTGTGATTCATATAATCGCGCTGATACCTGAATTATCCTGAAGCAGTCGAACATGAAATGTTAGATGTGTGCATCAAAAAGCACCTATGGTTAGCTTCACTTAAACTGTACTATGACACGAAAACCCCGGATGACACAGTGAGAATGTGCAAATAATCCCAAACTTGAAAGGTCAGGAGCAACTGCGATACCTTACCACACCGCATCCACTTTTCTTCTTGCTAGAAAATAGGTACTGCCTGTGTTGTTTAAAGTCATCGATCAATGCCAGCGAGTGTACAGCAGACGGACAGAGCCACGATTAGTATATACTGATCACTGGACTTAAATTTAGGGATGCAATACAAAAGGTGAATTTGACATTTTTGTGGGCAGGAAACGTTGTTGGTGTTAAATAATAGCGGAGCGGATACCCTAGACGGAAGGTTGTACTAAAGAACTACCCGCCAACCAGCACGGGTGCTTAGTTGTACGGTATTGTATTGTACAGACTTTTCCGTACAAAATAATGTCGCACTTCAGTAAAAAGCTTGAGGGTGAAAAATAGAAAAAATAATAGGAAATCATGTACGCGAATTACCTTGTAAAAATGTGAAAAACAAAACTCATCGATGAACAATCATAGCACATTATGATAGGTTGTTCAGGAATTCGACTAAAACACGGTCACGGTTTGTCGAAATTCGTACTAAGTATAAGACAGTGGAGTTCCTATGGGTATTGATTCTAGAGGGTATGGAACGAAAAGTGGATCATGTCGAACTATGAGAATGACACTTTGAAAAATCGTTGTGCAGGGGATGTGTGGGACCAAAAAGAATTTTGTGAGCAAATTTCTCACATGCCGATAAGTGTTGATCATATAGATTAAGGGAGAATTCAGTTAGTGGTGCGAAGGACACACGGCTAATAAGTGATAGTCCCTGGTGAAGAATTTTAAAGTCTTTTTAAGTAAATCTGGAAAAATAACGGGAGAACAGTAAAGAAGAATTGGAAAAACACATTGGTATATAAATCGGGACATGGTGCTTTGTTTCACCTTGCAGGGCCGAAGCTTCCTGATTTGAAATGACAAGCGTCGGAGAGTTTATCAGTAGTAACTCCTAGCTATTTCACAGAATCAACCCTTCTAAGTTTTTGAGCTGATGGAAGACGTTTCGGATGGGTAGGCTGACCGAGGGCGAGAACAGACATTAGATATGTTGAGATTTAAACCAGTTCATGCAGAGGAATCATTAACAGGAGATAGGTTGTTGGAAAAACTTTGAAAATCACCGGTGTTCGAAACGGCCTGAGAGGGAAACATCATAAGCGTACTTGACACGATGAGCTGGTTGGTAAGTCGCTGACGTAAGTAGAGAGAAGAAACGGTGAAAGAACAGCACCCTGTAGCACTCCTGAGTCGTTAATCAACAGTTTCGAAGTTTTACCGTCCGTTCTTGTGCACTGGGTTCGGTCAGTAAAGTAATCAGACAGCCTTGCTAATAAAGGCCTGGGACAACCAAATGTTTCTAGTTTGTGAAGTAGAAGAGACCTTGGGCCTGAGTCAAATGCCGACCAATAGTCTAGAAAGGCGGACGGATTTCATGGATGCGTTTAAGGACTTACAAATTTGGTGAATGAGGGAGGCAACAGCATCCAAAGTTGGAACCTGTAAGATTTATAGGCAAACTGAAAATGGTCGTTCAGGAGGCATACATAGAAAAAACCTTTTGCGCTTAAGTATAAGCCACTCCGGTCAAGTTGAAAACCGGAAGACGTTAAGGCGATGGGTCGAAGACGTTTTGCTAAAGCAATAGAACTGCCAGGTTTAGAGATGGGAATAATAGTGGCGGGTCTTCAACAGTCAAGCGATTGGAAGACGACGCTTAATGATGAGCTAACCAGAAGAAGTGAATTGCATCGGTCAGAGATACAGCATGGTACCTTTAAAGATCGGATGGGCAGAATATTAGGGACAACTTCCTTGTCGGTAATTTTAGCTTGGTGCGCAGAAGGTCGAGCACCTCTTCTCTCTTTGTAACTGTCATATCATCAACCCTGACTAAATATGGACTTGGGAGTATAAGTTTGAAAGATCAATGAAAGCACGATTGATGCTGTCGACATCCGCAGAAGTTTTCGTACGCTTCTTCTTCCCACAATGCCTTGCTAGAGGAATCCCTTGTTGTTACTACTCAAGAGTTGGCTAGTGACGTCATGTCGATGCTTTGATTTTAGCTTTATTAGGTTTGGAAATATTACCTACGCATTGAGTTATTACGGGATTTTTAGAAGTGCTCCTTACATCATCTTAGAGATTTCAGTTTGTGGGTGGAGATACGGCCATTCGAGACGAATAGTGTTTCTGAGGGAAAGCAAATAACCAAGATTATGTTGACCGAATCCGTGAAATGTTTGATGTTGTCATTGAGCAGGGGTTCAAAAGAGAAACAAGAAGATGCAAGTGAAAGGGATTTCTGAAGAATAAGATTGTTGTGTGGAAAAGTTACGGAGCGAAACTTAGAATTTATTGTGGTCTCCTGAGGAATAGGAAGGCTGGACTGAGAGTATATCTTGGGCTTTAACAGAAGCAGTCAATGATCGCTACTTGAAATCGCAGCAGGCTGTTCCAGGGAAAATAAATCAGGTGGTTGGTAATAACTCTATCTAAAATGGAATCGCCTCTGGTGGCAGAAACGCAGAGAGCAGTCAAATCAAACATAGTCAGTGGTAATGTAGATGCATGATAAAAAATCGCCCACAATAATATGCAGATTATCCTCAAGAAGAGGAACAATAAACACTAGAAGAGAGTCGACAAAGATGCGATATTTTGTTGCGAGCTAAAGCGGGCAATGTATAAATTCGTTATGATAGTGCTGGTATGGCGAGAAAACCTAGGGTGACACTGTGTCACGAGACAGTCAAATCCGTGTAGCGGGTACGTATAAACAACTTCGGAATTGCCAGACCAGAAGGAGTTCATATATGTTGCCACACAGCCTCCAATCTTCTTTTTGTCCGAAAATCTGTCCTGCCGATGTAGTCTGAAGCTGTCTATCGACACGAGTAAGTCAACGATATCCGGGTTCAGCCACAATTCTTGTGTGCAGAAGACACAAGGATAAACGTGGATCAGTGATTGAAGTGCTAGGGACAGATCCGACATTTTCGTAAACAAAGAGCGGATGTTGGTACTCAACAATGCCGCAATGGGCATCTTGGCCCAAAAGGTGCACTTAACAGCTGCCTGTCAGCCAGCATGAGTGCCTCTTTTAGATCGATCAGAAGATTCTTGAGGTGCAGCAATGTGTGATCCCATTCCGTGTTGAGAAGCGATACGGTTTTTGAACAAAAGTGATTCCGAGCGTCGAACGGAGAACATAACTGAACCAAATATCCGGCAAGGATACAACGAAATAGGATGACAACAAATTGTAGCGCAGCCAGTCAAAGGGCACGCACGCGATGGACGGAACAGTAGATTTTTGATGAGTAGGATTACCTGAGCCCGTTAGTAAATTGTTCACATGGGCTATCTGAAGCCACATTAGGCATCGCGGGTGGAAAAGGGATGTACTAAGGAAGACATCGCAACGTTCAGTATCGTTTTTTCTGTTCATTCAATTAAATCATCAGTAGTATGGATAAGGATGTTAGCAACCGAATAATCGTTGATCACGCAACTCCTAGGGCTAAATCATTGTACGGATTTTGAATGCTTGCAAGTCATTTGGTTTCCGTAGCTAAAGTGTGATAGGGTTTTGGGAATACAGGTGACCACTGAACCATCATTCAGTTAAGTAATTCAAATATCGGCTGTATGAAAACGGTGACTAAAACATAACGCCCACTCTGTGCTCTCATCTCCAGCTTTCTGTTCACGCGTCATGCTTAACGAAATTGAATTCCATTCCAACAAGCAAGTCCCCTGTCTTCTGCCACGATTAACCGTAACTATGGCGACTCCAGGGTGAATTCATTTAAACATACTTTTATTCACGATTTCTGTGTTTATGGTTGGGTAACTTAAACAAACTGTAACATCCACCTGTATAGTGAGTGGAATTATCTTGGACGAGCAGCAGAGATTAAACCACCATGGCGTCAGTACGCACACAAAAAAGATATTCATTTGATTTTCCCAGCACTCACGGTCCCTTTTCCTGGCCGCCTGTTGCAAAACCGTGAAGAGAACTGCCAAAAGAAGAACAGAGTTCAAAAGAATTTTCCTAGTCTGTGCCTGATTCTTTGGACAAAGACTAGTTATTCCACACTTGATGAATTATCTGTCTTTTCCTACTTACCTGAACGGTCATATTCAAGCGCTCAACTTGGTGGCTTTTGAATTTGAGCATTGCGGACACGGATCCGATCACTGTCGATAATTTCCCCTGCTCGAAAAAGTTTATTAGGTGGCACTATAATTCAGCTTCAGTTTGCACTAGCATCAACAATGGACAAACATGCTCGGATTTTGGATGTTCCCTCACGGAAACGAATAAAGTTGAAAGAAAATCAGACAGATTGCAAAACAAAAGGACGGCAGAGAAACGGAAATACCTTAAGTCCCAGCGCGCCACTGACTGCTGCATATAGCCATATCACCGAAAGAGCACAGTCGCACTGAGGGTCCCGGTGAAATTCTCAGAGTAATGGAATTCTATCGCCTAGTAATTGAAAGGAAGGCAAAGCGTTTCTACAACAGATATCTCACAAAATCTGGCAATGTTACGAAAAAAGGGTGCATAAAAACCTAAAGAATTTGGAAATCTTTTAGCCTAACCAGAAATAACAAGAAAGAATTCACAACCGCAGTGAAAGTTTGCTCCAGATCGATAACGGGATTTCACGGAAACTCCATTAGCACCTCAAATGCCTGACCGAAAACAAAGCCTTAAACACAGGTGAAGAACCAGCGATAGACAAAAGATCGTAATAGAAAACTTAAACGATAAACTACTGAAAGTCATATAAATCGTCTTGTTCCTGTTCCATATTCATTTATTTCGAAGTGCTTACACAAAATGGTAAAAATGAATAAACCTGACGAACATCACTTCGCGAGTGGCCACTCATCTTGTGTTAAAAATTCGAAAAAGAACGGCAAAATTACTTTCCCGATTTATCCACTTTGTCTCTTCTGTAGAGTCGGAAAATATGCATTGGTGACCGTTCGGATTCATTGAAGAAACTGAACGACAACTTAGTGAGGACGGTGGCTGTAGTACTGTCAACGGACTAGCGCAACGCTTTGTGAGAAAACTGTCCCATTGGAGGTGCCCCGCATGTCTCTTGCATTTCTCCCAAAAGTTGACACCCCTCTAATGGAAGGTAGATGTTTAGGTCTGACAAAGCCGGATGGATCATTTAAATCTGATTCACGAATCAAGACAACACCTTAGGGTAAAAATAATTAGTCAACAGATAAAGAAACTGCAAAGTGAACCAGTAGAGACCAACCACGCCCAGTAGTGACTAATTAAAATCCTGGTAGTATGTTGGGGGCCGGCGATAAGAGATGCGGAGGAAAGTTGAATCAACCATCGATATTTTCCCCGCAAGTTGTATTATTTATTCTTACCTAACTGCATCCTTTGGAATGTTTACTCCCTTTTGTTTCATTGCATCAATTTTTTCTGCTGTCTGTCATAAACCAGACTTTCATAATTGACAAGAGTGTGGATTTGCTGCTAACTGTCTTTTCCCGACACCAAAAGAAACACTGATGTGCTTTAATTTTTGTACATTAGTTAATTTGTTGTAAGTAGTATCGTAGCAGTTTGAATCCGCCTTTGCTTTAGACTGTGTAAATTTGGTCGCCACGCGGTACTCCGGCGTTCGCTCGAGCGGCTCATCGCGATCTTGCATCCAGTTCTTCGACTCAGCTTGCACATTCCCACTGAAAAGAATGCCCAGCATTTTGCAAAATCAGCGGGTTGTTTTATTCTAAAATGAATTTTCTGTCTAGTTTGTTCTACAGAAAACTTGTATCCGTATTTCCACTTGTTCGTTCACTTCTCATCACAATGTTTGTACGCATTCCCGTATTTCCACTTTCGGAAACCATCTTGCCCAACCTACTGGACGGATTACCATGAAAATTACTTGATAATTTGTACAGCGTAAAATGATCTCCAGTAACATGATCTCGTTCACGGGGAAGCAGGGAGTTAGGAGGAACCCGAAACAGAAACCAATTGACATGCGCATTCATCGAATCACTCAGGTTGAAAATCTATCAAAGCCACTCAGATGGTGTTGACCAACAAAGCGATAAACAGGGGGATGACCAGAAGCCCGGGAAGCAGCTGTGTCTTGTGGTGAATAGCGAATCACAGAAAAATGGATGATAGTGCGTGAATCAACAATAAATGCAATATTTATCAACCGATTACGGGCAAAGTTTAAATGAGACACCAAAGGAATCCAACAACCGACTGGTTCAGTTGCAGCAACGTCAATTTTTGCGTTGGATAAAACATTTTAGGGAGTAGTCTGGATGGCCACCTCCATGGTGAATCTCCACCTGTCTGCAAGTGAACCAATGCGAGTAGATACCAGTCCGCCATTCAAAATGGGCTTCATCAGAAAGGCAGGTGTTTGGAAACGGCACAAGACAGCTGGACCAGAGGCACGGTTACCATCTTCTTCAAGTTCGATAGCGAAGAATCCACATCGGAGTTAACAGAACCCGCGGGATCAATCTGACCAGCGAAACAGAGCCCGATGGACCGGTGTGACTCGGTGATTGCGTCGATTTACAAGAGATGTGATGGCTGTTGTTATGACAGTCATAAGGAAATTTGGTTCATAAATATCACATCCAAATATTTCGCGGGCACTATTCTCCACCGATTACCTACTAATCGGGAAACGTGTTTGCGTGCAAGTCAGGCCGGTTCCCAACCTGATTGGGATTGTATGTGCCACTTCTTCACACGACAGGTGTCAGGACAACAGAACAACTGCAGTAGATGCACGATCACAGTCTTTTTAAATCCGAAACCGGTTCTCGATTCACTCGTGACGTCATCTCTCGCTGGACTTTACTCCACTTCTCCAGTCCCTGTATTGGAACAATCAATGTCGAGTTCGTGCTTACGATAATTTTCTATTTGATTTCACCGCGTAAAGTGATGTTCGTCAGGCTTGTTGATTTTTGCGGTCTCATTGCTGTTTTCTTGATTATGCGTGGAATGTAGCATTTTATGTTAACAATGGTACTCATCAATGCTCATTTGGTCAGTTGTTTCGCCCGCGTTATTTTTTGCGGACGATTTGGTGCTTTTTATTTCTCAACCTAGTAGGATTCATTTATTTGTTGTCTGTTTGATCGATAATGCTGTGTAATTTGGTTTGCATTTTTCTCCGTCCATTTGCAAATTTCTGTTTGTCGACTGCATTAGCTTGAAGCAGAATCTAGTTTGTTTGCTGGAATAATTGGGTGAGTTGAACAGACCTAGATACCTAGATGGATGTGTCTGATCCGATGATGGCCTTTCGTATCACCTGGTCTGCCGGATTGTTGGTGTTTCGCCTAACATTCGACGAAATGAAGCATTTGTGTCTTTGGTATCACATGTCCGGCTAATCATCAAACGCCCTTTACGCTAGCCCAAATTAAGTTCAATTTTGCCATGGGGCTCAGAATGTGGCGGCCGATGAGATCGCAAGATGCAGAAAGAATTTAGGTGTCTGAATACTGTTGCCATGACAACGTTTGTGAATTACGGTAGAAGAATTTGGCGCGTAGTACTGATCAGTGAAATGTCATCTTTAGAAGAAGCCCTGAATTTGAATAGGTTAGGATTGTTTTAGTAGGTTTTGCAGGCACAAAAACGACCGCCTCGTTATACGTTACTCTCCCAGACCAAGGCTGGTACTGCTTAGGTGATGCAGTGGAATAGTCATCCGAAGGTATTATAGAAGAGAATGAAAAGCCTAACTAGTTGTTTGACCTTCGTAGACCCCTTTGGATTACGGGGTTGATGTCTATGGTACCCGTACAACATGTGACTAGAGACGCTAGATGATATAACTGACCGCCGCAGTCAGTGACTTTCTTGCACAGTTCTTCGACTTTTTTTCGCACTCGATAACTTTTTATTTTTCGTTCTCCTTTTTGTTATGGAGTGGATGGTACTGTGAAGTAGCTACTAAAACCAGAGCAAATCGCTGCGAGATTAGTCGATTTAAGTAAAATGGAACTCCTGTTACACGGAAGCGGACCGTATTTGCTGCAAATAAGAGCAAACAAAAGGTCGTTTCTTTCTGAATTCTTTTACTATTGCTTGTTTATTAAGTGATCTTCAACTGTGGCCAAAAACGAAGAGATTTTATTTTGTATTGGGAAACATATCAATATTTCCATGTAGATCCACCGGTAAGTTGGATGTAAGCTCAAATGTACCCTATGAGGAGTTAGGTAACGAACTTCTGTACCCAAAACCTTTCATCCATGCTGACCGTTCCGGGCAGATTTGGCGTTACGAATGCAATCAGATGACGAAAGTCAATAACATCAATCATGTACCAAAACTGGTATGCCCGTTTTACCAAAATGCCAGGCAAGTACCAAAATCTTGCATATTTGACAGGAAGGAAACTTGTCTTGCAGACGACAAACTGGTCAGCATGGTCACCGTAGCAACTAGTGGTTTGACAGTACCGCCATCCAAACTTATGGACCGGATAATTGTTTTAATAAACTGTACCGTGGGCCTATTCAGTGGCCCGCACTATATGGAAATCAACCTTTGAAGGATGAAAAATAATTAAATATGACATCATTTACCTATATGCAAATGATGCTATGGCTTATAACAACAATAGCAACAGGCAAGCCGTGTGCCGTCTGTATGTCATATAAGGTGGAAACAACGGTATATTAAATAGCATTGAAAGCAACAGAATAACTTACTTTTATCTGCAGTGCTCACATTAAGGGTTAAAGATATATATAATATATATATATATATATTATACATATAATATATATAATATATATATAATTAATAACTGGATGAGTCAGTAAAACTGTCCCGAACGCACACGACCGGTTTTGCGGTCATTACCTACCAGCAAATTTGCCTGGCCGATATTTCTCTGCTTACTAATTTACATACTATTGAATGAAAATAGTGCATTTTGACCTTTTATCGACGTCGTTTAGTGGGCTGAAACTGCCTAACCCACGTGATATAATCAATCTGTGTATATGAAATCTCTTAACGGACTTTCTATCCATCCGCATTTTTGACATTAAATGAGATTCCAATGGCAACATGCATTTGAGGTATCGAAGAATGTAGAAGAATTGAGAGAGAACTAGCGGGTACGCTTGCCACATAGGTCCCGATCGCCAGGAAACCAATGATGAATTTTCATGGCTTACATGCAGCATGAGTACAGTGGGATGCACCTTATTCGCTAGACACCATTGCACGTGGAATGGGCAAACATTTTCCATGATCCTGGAACTTTGAATGGCACAGAGCCACGTAAGGTTCCGGTAAGTCAAGTACAGTAATCAATCAAAAGACAGGAAATTGACATCTACTGCGAAAGTAACCGATGGAACTTGGATTTCTAACCTCCTACCTTTTAGCCTAATTCACCTGATCTCCGACAGGAACCCCGTGTATTCAGATTCATAATATTGACCACATATATATGCATACGTATATTTATATATGTACACGTGAACGTAAGTGAACCGTGATTTATCTCATTTCGTACAAGCATTCGTGTAGCATTCATTGGGGTATGACTTTGGTTTGTGCTTTGAAGTTATTTTCTGACATTTTTGAATTTCCATTTCTTCTGCTGCTGTCTGCTGCAAATACGACTTGCATCAAAAAACTGTCATTATTATTGGATAGTCGTTAGACTAATCAACTTTCATCAGTTCTACAATTTGAATGGAATCTAATTAATTAGACTGTGAACATCTCGACCGACTGGAAATGTACTGGTCATTTGTTTAGGAGTTTAGGTATATTCTCCGATGAATTCTTCCAGTACTCCTTCAGAAACTGAGCAACTGCATTTGTCTTCTGAGTTCCATGATTTTGGGTGTTCTTTCCATAGTGTTGTTTTTTCGAAATTTGAACCGAACCGCGGTCAGAAAATTTTGAACGATATTCAGGATAAAACTAACGGAAAAGGAATGTTTCTTGATTACACGAAGAACGTGAACGAGGGAGACAGAGAACAAATTTGGAAAATGTACGTTTTAATTAACCCAGGATAGTTATGTTATTTGCCGCTCAGGTTTCTCGTCTCCACGACACATCGACCGTTGCGCTTGGCATTCGGACGCCCTATGAAAATGCTATCTCTTCTGCTGATGCATTCAGATTACCATGGAAAGTGTGCTTTTTGTGACTAATAGACATTACAAACCGATTGTATAATTCTTTTTCATACCAGGTCACGGTCTGCTGGTGTTTAATTGGCCCATTGTTCTTCTTTTCCACGTTGCATTATGCCGTGCACTTCTGAAGCAAAATTAAGTTTACTTTTCAGTTGATATCGTTTGCAGGTTTTCGTTTGTCCCCGGGCTACCTGATTTCTAGCCATCACTAAATGATTAATAATACCCAGCGAACGACTTGTTATTTCCTGCATGGCGCCAGGATGAATGGATATAACATTATGGAAATTTACATTTGTCAATCAATTTAGTCGAACAGCTGCATTGAGAAACGTCGACTAATTGGTAGCCTTCAAACGTCGACTAATTATCACTTCTACCGAGAAAGCTATTATTCATGAGGAATTAGTTGCATATCGCATATCACATGGAACAACACGTTCTCAACTCTCTCCCAGTTTGCGTTTTTACAACACTGATTCCAGAGAATCTATTTAATATTCCATTTGGTTCATCTAGTAAAAACCGGCCCCTTTTCCCATAGTCTCTGTTTTTCACACACCAGTGTTTATGTATGTGTGTATGCGTGTCTACAGGTCCCACGTAGACGCACCGAGGAATAGACATTGCTGCGATTCAGGAAATCCTTCGGCTTATTTTATTTGTTCTCTTGAAATAAAGGGAAACAGATTTTGAAGAACAGAAAAAACTAAAGTCACGAGAACGCATGACTTGCTTTCGGAAAACTTAACTTTCACTCACTTCGGAGCATTGAGCGTTTGAAAATTTTGTTTATGGAGAAAAACCGATGGTAAATGCAACAGTTCAATCTGGAACAAGCTGCCATTTGCTGATTGTTATCGCTCACGTCAGTTTGTCAAAGCATTTCCTTTTATTTCGGTCGAAATTTTGCAATTTTTGGGCGAAAAAATTCCGTTTGATTTTGTTTAGCATGTGTGACTTTCAGTTTCACTTTGACTCCAGACTGCACTTTTATGTTAAATTCATGCACAAAACTGTACTCTTTTCGTTGTTGCTGTTAGTTTCGTTGTTGGTACTGATGGAGTTTTATGTTCCTAGGGAAGAAGACCCGTTTATTGGTTTTGCAAAGACTTTAAGAAACAGACTAATACAGCACGTAGTAACTAGGCACGTAGAAAGTGGAAACGATTTGCTACCAAAAGTTCATTGGTAACGCATAAGCTATTTGTATGCGGAATATCCACAGTTAACAAATGAGTACAAGATTGTCCGAGAGTATTTCGACTGAATAAGGATAGGGCATTATGTACCAGAGTGGTCAATAGTCTGGCTAGGTTCATGGGTCGAGTTTTCATGCATGTGTGATATCAATCAATCAGCCTTTTCGTCGCACGATTATTTTGGGTACGAGATAACCGGGAATTAGCCAATAAGTGAATCAGGACTAAATACCAGGTCAGGGGATATAGTGTCTTTCAGGCCGTGGTTGTGACTGATCACGGAAGATTAGATGGCTGGTCTCTCACGTAACCGAACACATTTGTAATTTCCCTGTTCGCTGATGAGCCCGAAGCAACTGCCGGGAGTTAACAAACAAAAGGCAATCAGCTAAGTCTTTGGGTGTTTGATTTAAGGGCAGCCTAACACTACTATTACATAGATCATTAAACCTTTTATATTTTATTCTAACGTTTAAATTGAGAGCTCTTCCTAAGGTTTCTAAAGAAAATTTTATTTGGCGGTATGGCAGTTGTGAAGTATAGCTCTCGCAAATGCTCCAAACTCCTGTAGATGCGGCAGCGATCTACCCTAATCAGAACCAAGTAACCGATTTTAAGGAAATGTGAGACATATTCAGATTAAAATCTGCACTATTACTACGTCCTCTTTTGGTTATACTTCCAGTGAACAGTTGGCACGATTCCACGCGACGCATTTGTATTCAAGATAAACTAATCGCCATCTATGCCGCGCGCCCCAGAATGCGTACATTAAAGCTTGACACAGTTGGCAACGGAGATTATTGAAGGCATTTTGTTGGTTATTCACATTGGGCAGTTTTTCTTGTCTCACTGCCACAGATGATTAGGCGAGGCGGCCATTTTGGCTAAATTCGGGATAAATCGTCGATAATAGAAATTCAAGCCGAGCAATCTGTGGACTGGATCGACTACTGACGGGGTTGGCCAGTTATTTCGCACGTACTGTTATTCCCCAGCCAGCTTGCATTTCTGCCGAGAAAACGAAATTTCATTCCGGTATGATTTTATCGCAGTCCATTGGATTTTATCTGACCGTAGGAAATAAAGCTTGGTGAAATCTTAAGTCAGTCCAAGTTTGGTTCTTATAGTGCATCTAGCTTGCTGTTTTGAGTCATTGGATTTCTTATCCCATCCGCTGTTATCAATACTTCATGTGCTTATGAACAAGTACCTTCTATGGATCTTGTTTGACAGAATTTTAATTACAAGTACTCTGGAATATAAGTTAATCGCTGTGCTTGTCATTGGTTTTCTGAAGGTCTTCAAAGGCTCCTATTGGTTGCAATAAACTGTAATCGATCCCCACAAGCATTTAAACAACAGTCGAATATATACTACCGTTGGTAGACAAAAAGCCTCCAGTGGCCAAAGCAATTGAGAAAAATTGATTTTTAGTTTGAGGTCATTTTGATTCAGGTCCAGTTTCAGTTCCGAGTTACAAGTTTCAAAGCACAGCGCGCAGACCGGGATCCGGAAGGCTTCTTATGAGGTATTCAGATGACTTTCACAGACTCACTTTCCATGCGTGTCACAGGAATTTGCATCCTAGCACCAACATCATCGTTACCATCATCATAGCAGAGTGAGCCCCAATGACCGCTAAATTCTGCATTGGATTAGACATTCCGTCAGAATGAATAATTGTGTACGAGTGGACCTACAACAGCAAGAGAAGAAAGGAATGCCGTGGTAAACATCACACAGAATGCAGTCGAACTGTAGAAACGAATATTTTTCAATAATTTTATTGGATAGAATTTGACAATACAGTGAAGGCTGCTCATTATTTGCCACCATATCGTTTGGAGCCTCCGGTCAGTTGGCTGGCGGATGTTTCGTGCTCCAGCCACGAAAACTTAAAACACCCGGTTTTGTTACGCAATGCAACAAGAAGTTTCAAATTAGTACAAACTGAATTATCATTTGTTAAGTCCCACGATTCTGACGAATTTTCGGGTATTTAATCTGCCCGGCAACGACGTCATTCCCCCAACAATCGAGAAAATACTCTAATGAGAGCTGTAAAACCAAATATAACATACATTCTAGGTGCGAATTCGCATTGTTGTATCATTCTCTATGAGGTTAAATGCATTCGGTTTTCAGCACGGCAAATTCAGTCCCTCGTTAAAGTATCACATAACCGTATAAGCATACATACAATCTAGGTCCCTGGTCTTTATTGAGACGCCGAATCAGCCTGCTTTTCACAGAGTCAGTCAACCATGCCCATCCTTTGAATTGAAAAAGAAATACTGAATATTGTTTCTGCCCCCGGGGAATGTGTGTCGTCACGCGCTAGACTATTTCTAACTCTGGCTCGTTTTCACTCACTCCATTCCGAGGTTGTGTGAAACCACTTCCTCAGTTTAGATTTCCAGCTTCTTCTCTCCTAATTTCACGTCCCGGGAGAGTAAAGCATAAAGGAGCCTACGCATACAAAACAAACGGGTCGTAAGCCGTCATCTGGATTCTAATTTTGTATTGAGCGCTAGGCTTCGGCTTATGAGTTTTCCGATAACATCTCAAACTTTTCAGATCAGTACATTTTTAATATCCTTCAGGTTAATTTTGATTCAGTTTATGTTACATACGATCGAACATCAAATCTCTTCAACGTTCAATGTCAGATCACTGCATACCAGATCGCTGGTGCGGGTTTCGTTGACACTTGGACGTAATAAGGAAAGTGATCCCGAAATTTGTGATCACAGTTCACTCGGCGCTATCTGTTTGATCATAATGCTCCTAAATCGGGGGTTTTTTCCAGCTTTTAGCTCCGCGCGTAAAATCAAGCTGATTAAACTTATCCGGTTGTAACCGGTAATTCGATTTTTCGATTATACCGTTTTACTTTGATCAACCTCGTGTGTACGCACTAACCATTTCTCAATTGGGTTCAGTCGTGTTTACAGTATTTAGGTGCATGACGCGGGTATTCGGTGAAACATATTCCCAATAGGAAAGCTTTGTAGTGAATCCTCAGAACTGGCGATTCTCACCGTCAACAACTCAAAATGTCTGTTCGATCTAAGCTCATATAGAAGCAGTCAATACGATAAACAGACGTGACGTGATGGAGGGCCACTTTGGATTGGGAATTAGAAACTACCTGGCTGGGTAGTTCCACTTTTCCATAAGCCAATTTTTCGTTCCATAGGCACTTGGTAACCCCTGGTAAACCTGACTACAACACGTCTTTTATACGGTGCATATACGATCAGATTCGCCGGACACTACGTATCCCGCAATTTTTGGAGTTGGTTGACTGAGTCACGTAAACTGGAATTACGTGAAATGAAACAGTCGTTTAGACTACATTTTTTAAGTTGTCTTGGTGGAAACTGTGACTATGACGATGTTGAAATCAACAGAGAGTGTGTGATTGGTTAGCATTTTTCAGACTGAATGGAGTGTGTTTATGCGAGGCAGCAAAGAAGTTCTGTCTGAGCATTGGAAACGTGAACTGTGGCGTCTGATTACCAATTTATTGATGTTTGCTACCTGTCCAACTCTTCTATTCCGCAACTTACACAGCACTCCAGTTTGCCACCTAAAATCTAACTCCTGCGCATGGCTTCGTCACGTGCAATTCCCACAGTGTCTTGTTCACTCAGGCAATTTTTCTTCCCCAACTCTGCACGCGTCAGACGTCCCGCAAACAGACAAAAATTAAGCAACAGAAATTTTGGTGACGTACACGAAAAAAGAGTACAGTTAGGGGTCAGACTGGTTTACATTTTGTGAAAAATATCAACGAGATGAGGTTCTGGTCTAACGCAAACGTACGTGAAACTTCATTGAAAGTGAGTCAAACGAATCGTAAGAAGCACGTCGTTTTCCTGAAAAAATTAGACAAGACCAAAATTCCATACTACTAGCTGGGAGAAAATAAACAATCCAGAACTCCTCGGGATTACATTCCCATCTAATTACTCACTGAGGTGTCGAATAAGTCTTGCGCGACTTATTGATTTACATTACCAGCCAGTTCTCAAAATATTTTGTTTTCTTTCCATGAACATGCAACAAGTACCCGACGGTCCATCGAACCTTCGATTCTCAACAGTGACTTCGATGCGGTCCTGTAATAATCCCCTTTTAGTTAGAAACGGCGATGACCTTGAAATCAGTCCCTCAATGCAGTTGATTTGCAACAACAAAACAAAGAGAAACCGTGACTGAAATTATCAGGGTTAGAACACTGTTTCGCCAACTAATCAATTATATTATGAAATTACGTCTTTCTTTATCTCTGCCTTGACATTTTCGAGGCTAGCTGAAATTCAGATTCCAATCCTGACGCATTTCAGCCTTCACAATCAACCGAACACCCAGCCTTATTCCTCTTAATGCAATTCTTGACTGAGTTCTTCCTGATATGAACGTTGATCTTCCTCGATTATCTGCTGAACGTCACCGCCCCATCCGTGCATTTTCCACCGGGGAATAACAGTACGTGCGAAATAACTGGCCAACCCCGTCAGTAGTCGATCCAGTCCACAGATTGCTTGGCTTGAATTTCTATTATCGACGATTTATTCCGAATTTCGCCAGAATGGCCGCCTCGCCTAATCATCTGTGGCAGTGAGACAAGAAAAACTGCCCAATATGAATAACCAACAAAATGCCTTCCATAATCTCCGTTGCCGACTGTGTCAAGCTTTAATGTACGCATTCTGGGGCGCGCGGCATAGATGGCGATTAGTTTATCTTGAATACAAATGCGTCGCGTGGAATCGTGCCAACTGTTCACTGGAAGTATAACCAAAAGAGGACGTAGTAATAGTGCAGATTTTAATCTGAATATGTCTCACATTTCCTGACAATCCGTTGCTTGAGAGAGCGGCTTTACTGTACTGAACAGCTGATCAATACATTCATGAATGCTTCACCGTGATATCTTCGTTGATAGGATGCTACATCATGGGGAATAAATAAAACACACTGTTTGTACAGATTAGTCTCATCTACTGATGACCTGTAACTAACTGGACAGGATGAACGATAAAAGAAAAATCTTTCATTAGATTTAACCGCATAAAAGCGGAACGTTTTGATGATACGACGAGGCAATCGAAATTGAACGCAACGCGAAACCCCGGTGGTTGGTTCACCGTTGATTGCTAACTTTGTGTTTCCAAGATCCGGGTATGGGGGTCTATCGGTCTGTACGTGATGTTCAGTCGTTTTATGCAAAATTAATTGCCAAGTGTGAAGATAAAACATTGAAGAAACCGATCGTTCTTTATTCTGCCCACGCTATCTCACAATGTGCAGAACCCTAGTCTATGCGTAACAAAATCCATCTTCCCGAATTGGCACCTGAAAAAATGACAAGAATGAATTTGCCGCCGACGATGTGATACATACATTTATTAAGATTATTCGTAATAATTTTGGTCACCATCCATTCAGTGTAGTGCACTTAGTAAATATGACCATTTTTGTGCTAAAGCACTCGGTACAGTTTTAATTGTGAATGATTTGATGTTAATAACACAGCGTTGTTGGTGGATGCAATGCGCCAACGCTTCGACTACCGTGGGCAGTCTTTATCAAGTAAAGTTTTAACATTATTTTGATTGCAAAACTTGCTTTGAGAAAAACTACCCACGGTAGTCGAAACGTTGGCGCATAACATCTACCAACAACGTTGTGTTATTAACATTATATCATTCACAATAAAAATCAATACATAGCGCATCGATTTTTCGATACATTCCTTACATCATTTGGTCCTGACAGTGCAGTTTTACTTTGAAATCAACTTTGTGCCGAATTTTATCCAGTTTCATTATCTCATATTTTCCGCGCTAACCATCGGCTGATTAGAGGTCCACAAATGTGCATGATAATCTGACTAAGCTTACGGATCGATTGAACAAAGAACCACCAAAACGCTAAACAGAAATTAAGCATGCAATAATCCGTTTCGAAATTCGTTCAAAATCAAGCATACATTTCTCCATGGCTGATTCCACCTTGCCCGAGGTGACAAATATGAAAACCATTTCACAAGCTACCACTTTATACTTTCTTGTAATGTCTGTCTGTGCGGAGATTGTGTATTGAGTCAGCTCTGAATACCACTAAGTGAGGGAGTAAAATAACGGCTTCAAATCATTAACTACCTGATGTGAAACTCCGAATGATTCGAAAGTAGAAACATTATAGTTTTTACGTTATCTATCATAAGATAAATAATCAGTGTAGATAGTTCACAAATATTTCACGTTAGCTGTCGAGTGTTTCGCCGTCCGTCTTTCTTTCTGACCACGTGCAGATCATCAAGGCGTCGTCAACGACCGGCCACCCAAAAAGAGCTGCTTCTCGACCTCTTCCGCCACCCACGTGGTGAGAAAACAAAACGTGCTCCTGCTCCCATACGGAGGATGAACAATTACGTATGTTCTTGCCCTCACAGTGTACAATCTCTTAATTGCACCTGTTGAATGCCAACATCTTGGTCCGCAAAAACATTCCCGGGGAGACCTTCATTGCTGTTGTCGGTCATTAGTAGTTTGGACGGTCCATAAGGTCGCGTCAGAACCCACTCATACAAGTCGTCTTTTTGATGTGAACAGACTGCAACAACCTTGCTGCGTTCATCCGAAAGTAGACCAGGTGCATTTTGCCTTACAGGAGTTGTGATTGTTTGGACGTTTATCGTGTTAATGTTAACGGGAAAGAGAGAGATCGATGAAACACACCCTGGTCACAAAGTGAATTAGGGTGTATGAGTAGTGTGTGAATGACCAAATAGAATAAACTCTACCTAGGCATTTTATCCACTTCTGGATTGTTGCAACCAGAAAATATTATTCTGGCAATCGGAAAATTATTATCCGTTCGTCTAGTTGTGATCCACTTTCATTCCTACCGTGCCGCGCGATATCTGTTCCACTGGGACATTTATTCGCAAACTGAACTTCACAATTACGGGTAAGGCAAAATTCCGCAAAGGATAGATCATCAGTTTTGTCTACAAAGCTTTGAAAACGACGCTTTGGAAACCTGAAAAAGTACAAATGCACCAAGGACGTCACATCAGGTAAGCACTTTGAACTGCACATCTCAGTTGGTGTCGGGTAAGCGTCCTCATCGGTGCCACTTTTTTCGGTATTTCTTGTGCCCTGGACAAAGGGGAAAGACGAAACTGTCCGAGGTTGCACTCGGCATTAAGGGTAAAAGCTCATCTTCGTTGACAGGATGAAACCATGCGGCATTTTTGCACCGGTCGACATTGACCTTTCGCGAACTGGGCTACTAAGAGATTACTTTTTCGAAAATCAACAGTTCATGTACTTTCGTACTTGAGTCTCCAAGAATAAAAAAACAAATGATGTTCTTTCAGGCCTTACATTGCTATCATTCGTTTTGTATACCTTTCTGATATTTAGAATGAATGGTGGAGCTTTGCCCCCTACATTTTCGCCAGTAATTAAATGTGAAATCAGGATGCGAGCTGATATGACTGTGTTGTCCAATGGACACAACTGAGGAAACAGAACACACTGAACGTCAACACTGGAAGCCACGTCACACCCCATTGAACGAGACACTAGACGTCAATATAAGATCGCACAATGAAGATCACTTATTCTGTGATTATGATCACAGTTAGGCCCACCCAGTTTTTAATCATAAGCGTGAAGCCCGAATTGAGATTAGGACTAGATCCTCGTTCCGTAAGCGAATAACAACTGTGCCATTAGGTGGAATATTATTGGGAACAAAGTACCCCGTGCACTTAACTGGAGATATCAAGAATAGCAGCAAAGGTTCGTTGGAAAACCCAGACCGCAAGCAACCAAAGTGGACTGCGTTAGCCGCACAGACTGATTTTATATGTATGCATATATATATACATATATATACATATGTATACATACGTATATTCTGGGGCATTCTGCCCTCGTTCCCAAGGTTGGCTCAGCCCAACTGACAAAGAATTATCAACGAATCACAGCTGTGATTCTTCTGTGGACTCTTCGACGAAGAGCTTCCATGTACACTCCTGATGCGACAGATTCGATTCTGGTGAGAAATATCAATCAATTCGGAGTGTACAAGTATGTGGATGTTTGGACAAGAGAGCATCGGGTACGCATACCTGACGAGCGACAATAACCGCGAAACCGGTCGTGTGCCCCCGGGCAAATTTTGTTTACGCATCCAGATACTACCTCCTGCTTCTATATATATATATATATATACATATATATATGCATATATATATACATATATATATATAGAGTCGGACCAAACTGAATAGCCTTTGGAGAAGCACACTATCCAACCGTTTAAAAGAGGTTGACAAGTGAGCTAGAAAAATTGATGAGACTAATGAAATTATAATGAGAAGTAGCTTAAAAATGACGATTATTAACAAAAATCAAATGCTGCTACAGTACAAGTGAAGATGAACCTAGTGGTCGCACTCAAATTCACCTTTTATTTTTTGTCTTTGATAAAAGATTTTTGATTGATTGTTATTAAATTTAGCAGCTAGCAAATTGTTGCACCCAACTCCGTTTGCTTCGTGACTTCCTTCCGATTTTACCGTGACTGAATACGAGCGNTGTGATTCTTCTGTGGACTCTTCGACGAAGAGCTTCCATGTACACTCCTGATGCGACAGATTCGATTCTGGTGAGAAATATCAATCAATTCGGAGTGTACAAGTATGTGGATGTTTGGACAAGAGAGCATCGGGTACGCATACCTGACGAGCGACAATAACCGCGAAACCGGTCGTGTGCCCCCGGGCAAATTTTGTTTACGCATCCAGATACTACCTCCTGCTTCTATATATATATATATATATATATATATATACATATATATATATGCATATATATATACATATATATATATAGAGTCGGACCAAACTGAATAGCCTTTGGAGAAGCACACTATCCAACCGTTTAAAAGAGGTTGACAAGTGAGCTAGAAAAATTGATGAGACTAATGAAATTATAATGAGAAGTAGCTTAAAAATGACGATTATTAACAAAAATCAAATGCTGCTACAGTACAAGTGAAGATGAACCTAGTGGTCGCACTCAAATTCACCTTTTATTTTTTGTCTTTGATAAAAGATTTTTGATTGATTGTTATTAAATTTAGCAGCTAGCAAATTGTTGCACCCAACTCCGTTTGCTTCGTGACTTCCTTCCGATTTTACCGTGACTGAATACGAGCGAATCTCCGTATTCACCGAGCATCATTCCAAATGCTGTTCGATTTCGTCAATACAGCCTGCCCAATTTGTTTTGTTCCGATGCCACAAGGCTTGATAAAATTTATGTAAAATGATATAACCATGCACTGCGTATGGGCTTCACAATTAATCAGCCAGCCGCATTTCTACTCCAGGCACGGGCCCATCCCGCCGGAGATTTATTCGGCCCATTGATTTTTGTATGACGGCTGATTGTTTCTCGTCTTGGTGGACTTCTCACAAAACTTGTAATTCGTTACTTGAATCTACCAACAACGCTTTTATTAACATCATATCATTCATATTAATCGATTCATTCGTGGAGCCCGTTACCATCATCGTATGGATGCATTCGTCGAGTTGGTCGCAACAAGTCACCACCGGCAGACATGGATGTTCTTCCCAAATAGTTTAATCAACAAAAGCAATAACTGGCACACAGTTGATTTCAAATCACTAACATTTTTATTGATTTTGAACCCAGTCGAGAAGACTAATGGACGATAGTTAACAATTTCAATTACTGGCGAGTTAGATGAAACAGTATGCGCAGAATGAATCCACTGACCCTTTGGGGAGACCATATCCCGTAAAGTTTACAAGTCAAAGGATGAAAAATTAGTGTTCCCCATATCTGAGTTGCAGTGCTCAATCTACAACTGAAATCTGCATCGCTTACGACTTTCGTTGGTGTATGTCTAAATAAATAGGTTGTTAGCTTATTCGAAGCGCTTGCATCACCCATGAAAAGGAACAAACTAATAGAACGATTATGACGAACGGTAGCCTGCAGAGCGTCTCATCTACTAAAAGCATACGCGGGCAACTTTGCTCGTGGAGTAAAAATTTAGCAAGGTGATGAAAGGGGCCGAGCAGCTAGTTGCCTTGTCACGTTTACCGGCTCGGTTTCGACTAGCAAACTCATTACCCAAATATTCAAATAGCCCTGGTGATAGTCCCAGTTGGTAATCAATGTTTCCAGCCGTTGGTTATTTTGTTGTAATAGCCTGAAAGCCTGGCGGTGTCTACAATTTCGATTTGATTGCCCACACAACGTTAAACTAAGCATTGTCGGACACACGAAGCTTCGTGTAACTTAGACTTACCATTTATTTCAATGGTATGGTTTCAAACTGAAATCAGATGAGAACCAAAACCGGTGGAAATTTTTGCACAACTATTATCGTGGATCCGGATAACGACCCATCCCAACAGGACACATTTGTGCGACCGCGCTGAATTTTCTATGGATCATTTGTCGCATGTTGGATAATTTAAAATTGGGCGTTTGCTCATAAATAAAGGTGGAGTTCTCACGTTAGATTTTACTTAGATTCGAACAATTTTGACAAGAGTCTGAAATAAAGAGACGGGCGGCGTCGCACTGTTCAACATTACCTAGAATAACGCAAATCTTGGTGAAGCGTTGAGTCAAATCATACCCTAGTATTCGTATGCATCTTTTCTCCATGACTTAACACGTTCCTGTACTCACACAACAGCTTACGAGTTATCCGATATCCCCCAGATGGTCAAGTTTTCCACTAAATGACCAATAACAACTGAATTTCAGAACCAGTTGGTTCCCTTGATTTTGGTAACTATGAGCTGTTTTGTTTCTGAACTTTCTAACGAGACTTTGGACAAAACTGTGCATATCATCCCGATGGTCTATGTGTCAGAAATCGAACCTCCAATATGAATAGAGATAAATATTTACTCCAATGGAAATATGATTGTTGAAATAGACTGGTGCTGATGAAATCTAAATCGAGATTGCTAGACAAGCTTATGGTAACTGAAAGGTACACATTTCTATATGCTTTTCAGCTGCCATATAACATCCTCCGGTTAAACTAACTGGTTAGGCTAGCGCACGAAAGCGAACATGAATGAAATGAGATCGTTGCTACCAGCGTCACGATTTCGATAAATATGGCAACAGGTGGGCTTGCACGACTATCGCATCATGTTTCATTGTGGTGCGGAAAGACCAGAAAGTCGTTTTGAAAGATATAATTCACGTACAGAAACTTTGGCCGAATGCAATTGAGCCTTGTTTGGCCGGGCTTGCCGAAATAAGCAGCGTCCGTGCACCCTTTGGGCTCGTTATCTTGCCAAATTGTAGTGAAATGATCACTGCAAATGGATTAGCCGTCTGGTTTTGAAGAAATTGTCTGACATGAAAAACATTGGGAGTTTCAATCCCGGAAACAGTCAGTAATACAGAAGACAAACGATTTTTATAAAATTAAACTGAGTTTGTGGACTTTACTAGGTCAACAACATGCACTATCGTTTCAGTTGCTGTGGCTGTTATTTTCTAAGGCAAATGTACAGCAGTGACCGTAAAGTTTGCCCACAGTAGCCAAAGCTTTGGCGATTGATAACGTCCACTAGCTCGCTGTGTTGCCCGATGGTGTAACATTCAGAACTAGGCATAAGACCTGGCTCTTAGAAGTTTTCAGTCCATTATTTAGGTTATTCTATCCACGTGTTTCACAAACTCAAAAGTGGACTGAACCGATAGATAACCAGTGCGGAAATTTACCACTGGCGAGAGATCAATTGCCCGTTTTGGGAAATATTTCGCGGTAGAAGGAATTAAACTAATGATCTGCTAGCCGATGCTAACGAACAATATTTACAAGGCGGACTATTTGTTCACCTGATCAATCTGTTCACTTAATCATCATGTAAACGGTGATAATAAACTCTGGACTGCAGTCGTGTTAGTCTGCTCCCACCATATAACAGTATTTTATCAGGTGTTTAGTAACGCACATAGCAGCTTGGATGATTACATCCTGGTCACAGAATGGCCGATTTCCCAACAACAGAAGCAACTGTAGGTAGTAATAACAATATTAATAATAATAAATAATAATAATAGACGACTGAGCAGTTAACGGCCAACGACGACAAATTGCTGCGACAAACTGGAACTCAACAGAACAATGACTTTTGCCAACTGTCTCCTACTTCTCCGAGCTTTTGATTGAAATAAAGCACAAGTGATCTCCGTTGGGCTGTATTCCACATTAGAACTCGGTTGGAATATGCGGATCTGTACAAACATATAAAGAACATTTGAAGCTGGCCAAAATAGCCAAAGCGCTTCACATCCAATCGATCGCGGTTGTGAAAACAACAAATATTGCAATTCGTGTGAGAAAATATCCTAGTCTGCTCCGGCTTGATCTGCCGATTGGGTTATTGTCCACGAGTAAGTCGGTGGCCCTTACACTAGAATTCTTTTTTCCAATTGACAAACTTTGGCCAACCCGGAGTAATCACTTGTTCAAGGTACACAACGATCGTGCACGCAATCGTCACAAAGGGATTGCTTGTAATGGAAAACTCGCCAGGTTACCTTCGAATTCGGTCACTCGGATCTGTAGTGGGGCGAACATAGGCAGACCACTATTTTCTCGAACGAATGACTCCGAGGTCACGCCAAATTAACTGGAGTGACACAATCAAATTTATATACAAGGCACTCAACTATACCAGATCGAAGAGACAGCTCCGCAGCACAGTGGTTGTATAAGTACCGTCTAGCTGGCAGAGAGAAACGAGTGAAAAACATCAACGATAATTTCATTAGTAGCAGCAGTCTGCTCCGGCTATTAATGCTGCAGTGAGAATGTGATTCACGTAAGGCACAAAAGTGGGGGACAACTGGATTTACGTTTATTCTATCTTAACAGTTAAACAGTGTTGCTCTCAACCATACAATGACTGACACGTATGTTTGCAGTAATTAATTATCAATGATTGCTCATTAGCAAGTTGACAACTTTTGGATGACTCGTTCGATAATGGATTCTATTTACTTTTAGGAATGCATTCAACAGAGTTCAACAGTTATTGGGTGTAATGAAATTAGATGAATATTAACTTTTTAAGTTACAAAGAGGTCATAATCAGTCGAAGTACAACACTGAATGTTTAAATAATGTCATTTGTATTCTTTTGAGTTCGAGGAGCTTTCGATCACTTAGTTTGACGTCTGAACATTTTAATCACCTAGACGTTCACCATCCTGAAGTCGGGGGAAGGAGTTGGACCCGTTGAACTAGACAGCATGTTTTCAGTTTCAATAAGTGGATGTTCACTATAATGGTTTTAGGAGTCTGAAGTCTTCTATTGAGGTAAAACTCCGAATATTCACACATTATAAACTCGAAAAGTCATTTTATTCGAGATTGAATTAAGTGTAAAGTCTTACATATACAGTTACCGACAAAGTGGAGTGACAGGCGAAAGATTGTTCTATGAGTTGATGACAAGGTAGATTACTGCTCAGTGTCGAGCGTTTTTGCGAGGGAAACTTTGGCTGACACATGTTGATACAGGCTGAATGATAGTAGTTTGACGTCTGCACTACGCACTAGTACTCTGAGAGCCTCGTTTCTGCCAACTTTGTGATCCGATGCGATCACGTGCTACGCGACCGAAGAGGTCGGAGATTTTGCCTCAGTATACGTAGTCACAGATGATGATTGCCGTTTCGGTATGGGTTCTGACACTCGTTGAGTCGAACATCGATCCGTTTGCCAATACATGCCTCACCGCAACTGCAGGTGACGTGTGGGATAGGAGAATAGGAAGCTTGACGTTTTGGTTGTTTGTAATAGATGCAACTGTGCTACTGGATACGTGTGTCTGATGACCGATTTGAGATCCCTACTAATTTGACCAAACAAACGTTCGCTTCGATTTTTTTGTCGGGGCAATAAAACCTCGTTTATCTTCTACATTTATCCGTTTTTCGTAAAACTTCCTGTCTCCGATGCTGTTTGATGGAGTTTTTGGAGAAACCATTGGCCAGTGACGTTTGTTTTGTGATCTCTTCTTTTTGTACTTGACCGTGGGTGTAGATCATTTGTCCACAGAAGAGTGTTCGAACTAGTCCCCGTCTATACGCCTCTGGTACGAAATTGAAGAATTGTAAGGAACGTGGTTTTGCGATAGATGATGCGTTGTAACGTTCCATCGGGATGTCTGATTAGTAAAATTTCTAAAACAAGTGAGCGGTTGTCTTGTGGGAAACATAACGGTCGGAATGGACAGAATTCAGCGTACTGATAAAGTAGTAAAATGTCCCTCATCAAAGAAAATCAACACGCCGTCAACGTGATGTTTGTAAAGAGAGAATTACAAAATATTATCAAGGACATTTTGCTTGATCATACCTACAAACATGTTTGCTAAGGTCGAACCCCAAAGACTTCCCATGGCCAGATCCTCAATTTGTTTGAATGCTTCACGCGCAAAATCGAATCGAACAAGGTCTCTAGTGTTGACCATAGCAATGGGTAAAAGAAAGTTGTGAGGAAATATAAGCACACAAAAATCAATCGTTTCATGAGGAGTTACTTTTGTAAAGGAGAGGCCGTCATCAACTGATTACATTTTAGATGAAACTCACTGAGAGGTCGTTAAGCAAATTTGATAGTTCAGCTGAATCTAGACAAAACGATGTTAGCTGTCTTTGGACGGGGGCAAGTGTATCCACGTGCCATCCATCAGTTCTGTGATAACGTCAAGTTTTGCAGCCATAAAACTGGTCTCAAAAGAATTTCAGATTTACCAGTTCTTGGTGACCTCCTCAAATAGTGTTCTGATTGATTTCAACTTGTTATACAAGTTTTTGGATATACAACCGTGTAAGAGTAGAACATGAAGCTGTCTTAATATCTGTTACTCTATCAGAAAGTACTTCTTCAGAGCATAGACCCATTGGAAACATTGCACATCATCCAGTATTTTATTCATACTGTCCATGTATTCTTTCGTTATTATGATTGTCACGGCTGATCCTTTATCCCGTTGGAGATTCGATAAATCCTTCATCTATTTAAAATTCTTGATAGATTCTATGTTGAGATAACGGACGACACCACTAGCGTACGGGAGCAGAAAACGCATTGCACTGAAATATCGATAAGTTTGGTTCTGAACTAATCGCTTTTGCCGGAAGACTTAGGGACGAGATCCCTAACTTGGACAAAGAGATTCACAGACTGAACGCATGTCTGTGGCTTGCTAACATGTCTTGGAGGTCTGGCAGTTTTTGTCGAAAGTATGCTCTCCTTCGTCCTTGTCAAATAAGAGCCGGAATGTTGGAATATGCTTAATTCTGTCCGTTGGGAATAATGGTCATTCATGTGGGTTTTCATTCTTCTTCCCAGGCTTTTAATTGTTTTAATCTTGATATTCTGATCACTTGTTCTGAAAAATTCTCGAACTTTACTCGATCGCAAAATTTGCCGTTTCCACGAACTTGTCCACCTGTTCACATGATGGTTATGTGTAGGCATTTGTAATTCTAACGTGGTTGGTGTTATTGTTTGACACACTTTTCCCGGACAGAAGTTTTACAAATCGGATTGGAAAACGAGGAGACTAAATGAATTCCTTATAAAAAGCAATGCAGGTCTTCTCTGATTTGGTCTTGCCACGCAGTTTTAACAAGCGATTCAGTGATCCGGTGACATTATCAGGAGGTCTTTGCTTGAGAAACTGAAAACACCGAGTTCCCTTTATTCAATGTGTTAAGACAAAAACAAATTGCTTATTTTGATTTCCTCTCACAGAACAAGACGAATCAGGAGATGCGGACATCATTCGCGACTTCCGTGTCTTCCAAGGCCATCGATTTTCAAGTGACAACACTGGTCACTTTACTCTCTCGTCTCCCCTATCGACCAGTCGATTGTTAGGAAAGCGACTAACACATTGAACTGATCTTCATTCCAAACCACAAATATTAGTAAAATGACATGGAGATAAAATCTTCAGAATATTTCACCCACACGGCACGCTCTGAGCTGAATTACGGATTCATTGGATATTTGGACTTGAGATGGCTCACGTGTTCAGATTTCCATGAAAAGAGCCTAGGCGTTCACAACCACTTAACAAAGTGACATGATTGGAGAACGTAAGTTAACCTCATTTCACTTATTTGCTCACTCACTCATACTCACGCACCCTCTCACTCACTTATTCAATCAATGAGTCATTCAATGTATCCGTCCATAATATACTGTGGTGCTCAATTGTACAATTAAAAGCAATCTATAAATCAATCAGTGCGTATCACGTGACGATAATTATGCGAACTCATTATGGTACCCTTGATCTTCAAATACTCACGCATACTAAATTTCATTGACTTTGTTACTTAATTATTATTGCTTTATTATGAATCGTTTATGAATCATAAAACTTTTACTTCTGTCAAAACCTCAAAGTTTAATAAAAACATTAAATAAACGAAAATAAATTGATTTTCGTTTACAGTTTCCGTTCCTTGCAGACAAGCAATTTTATCGATAACAATAGACAAATTTTCAACGAAACAAAGGAATACTACATCGAAGTATCTTGCTAATCCAGTTAAAAAATAACTACTGAAAATTTGTTGTAATTTTACTTCCAACTTGTGTTTGATAAGTATGGATGATTTTCGAATTACAGTTGTGCGGTCTACTGGAAGAATATCACAAATTCATATCATGAGCATAACTTCGAGGTTCACACACACACACACACACTCACACACACACACACACTTACAAACGAGCATCAGTCTGGCACTAATTTAGCTAACAAGTTCGGGCGCACAATGCTCGCATGAAACAGTTGATGCATTTCACAATTCATTCCAATCTCAAACATGTGTAAACCCAATCCTGATGTCTTTCAAAATTCCAGATGGTTTACACGTGCGAAACTGTGCATCCAGACACGGATAAACCACATCGCAACGTCCGTATGCCTGTGAATGTGTACCCGGGAACTGGAATCGTCTATTTACACAGGACAAAGGAATTCGGTTCAGAGTTTCTTCACGTTCAGATGTAACTGATTCTTGTTTTTTATTCCATTTGAAAATGGCATGGCAGCATGCAATCATCGGCAAAGCGAACTCCGAACGGGAGGGTGATCGATCAGGCAAGTACAAATACAGAAATACCGGTGTGAGTCGAAACATACTAGGCGTAGGTCGCAGCATCAACTTTGGCCCGGTCAAACACGTGTTGCGGATTGCTCGCAACACAGATTCTCCTGAGACGAAAATGCTACCCATGCTTGAATTCACCGAACTGTGGCTAATTCTGACAATTTTGAGCTTCATACCAGCCGCGCAACTCATTCAGCGGTGGCTTTCACCATGCATGCGTCAATACCAAAGTTAATTCGATGACTTGTTTTTTGTGACAACGAGCTCACAAGCTGTCTCTTAACACTGTCTGAATCTTCTCTACCCTGACCGACTGTGACCAAGCCTATAAGATTGTGGTGTTTAGATTTGGAAGTCGCTGGTTCGAATCCTTCCACCGGCAGTCAACTCTCTCCCCCCTACCTGGCAGCCCTCTGCTGGTCGCGGACCCATTCCTGAAGATTGATATACAACTGGTATGCCATTAAAAAACGGATGCAAAATGTAGAAGATAAAAAATGTTCAAGTCCCGTTTAGACAACAATGGTGTTGGCTGGAGTTACGAACAGGAAAAACATTAAATTATGATTAGAAAGCTACTGTCGTCAGCAGTTCTAGCTAAATTCAGAAAACAAACCACAAAGTGAAACTTATCAACAACCAAGATTAACGTTCTAATAATCCCCTCCCTTATCTGAGTTCTACTTGATTCAAAAAGGATACTATTAAAGGTACGAATGCGAATCAATTGTTTTCGAAGAGAATTTTACAACATGTTCCATTTTCCTTCATGACTATGTTTGATGCGATGGTTTCCATCGAAGGTATACCGATCCCAGCGTGATTTGAATCCACGCATACTGGCATCTAGGTTTCAATAACGAGTTCAGCCTACCACCTCAAATGCATATGAATTGCACTCTTCTCCCGCTCAGATAACATATGAACATAGAATCTATGAGAGCAAACTTTCGTAGATTGACTGCATGTAGCCGGATCCACTTAGCTACCTATCTCTTATCTTAATTTCCCCCTTTATTAATGAAATAACAATGTATATCATTTTTCAGGAAGGGGACCGCGGCCAACGGAGGGCTGTCAAGTGGAGAAGTTGTCCGGCGCTGGGAGGACTCGAACCCGCGACCTCCCCGTTTAAACGCCACGGCCTTCTCCGCCTGGCCACCGTCGGCCATCAGAATCTAACAACCGAATGCAAGACTCATTATTGTTGCTCCGTTAGTCATCTCTCCCTTCTGGTCTCTTTGTAATTCCCTCATTAGCGAAACGGTAAAGCACATCATTTTCAGTCTAAGAATATCCCCCAAGCTAGAATTGCACGAATGGGTGAGTTGGCCGAAAAAGGAATGATTCCAAATCGCGACTTTCATGCCCAGAACCCATAAACTTACGCCCCTGTCCACCATCTGATAAAATACATGCCACTAAACATGTGGCTTGTGTTCATCCCTAGGCTCGGTCAGCAGTGCGATGGACAGTTTCCAATCAGAATGACGCAACAATAGTCAGGCCTGCTAAGTTGGAATTCTCGACGACTGTCTCCCAGCAAAACACTTTCATATCCATCTGGCGTATGAGAACCATATTCCTGTTGAAAGTTCGTAATATTAACCAGTAGAAACAGGAACATATCACGTTTTCAAATTTGAATTCGAATGGAAGTATTTGTATTGTTTTTCTCAGTAGTATGTTTCGTATATGGATGAATAAACAAAATTTCCGCGGAAGCATGTAAGCGACGAATCACCATGTGATTGTTAAGTGGATTTATCATCCATTCAGGCTGCATACGATTCAAATCAGACTCCAGTGAGAAACTAAGAAAGGAATGCATTAGTAAAAGGATGGCTGGATAGACGAACACTGGGTACGCATACCTGAAGAGCAGTAATAACCGCGAAACCGATCAAGTGCTTCGGGGAAAATTTGTTCATCCATCCATATGCGAAACATACGGACGAGAAGAAAAGCCAATATTTTCGGGCCTTGTGTCCACTTTCTGAAAGTTGGCCTTGGCTGACCGACGAAAATCCTCTCATGAATCATCCATTCACGCTCTTAATGATTCAAATGAGATTCTTTGTATTGTTATTCTCACTGATCAAATGAAATAAAACAGTTGAAACACGCAGGACTTTCACTTGACCCTAGTGCTTAGTAAAACTACGGAAGTCCGCTTTGAGGGGAGATAGAAGAACTGGGCTAAACTTCGACGAATCAAATTGTGATACACGGAAATTAAAAAAGTGCACACTGTTTAACCTACGCCTGTTTACGTAATGCAGTAGGCAAACACAGATAACGACTAACAAAGCATATTGTCACCGTCGAAGTGAGTATACAGCGTCACTCAGAATGCAACTGGAAAAAGCGTTAAACGAATTTGCTCAGTCAAAAAGCGATTCGGGCAAGAATGAAATATCGGTGCGATCAGTAATGGGTTTGTGGGAAAAAACGTGTCCCACTATAAGAACGGGAATGAAATTGTCCAATCCGTTTTTGTACGGATAGTCGCTACCAGATACAGTTCGAGTGAAAAAAGTTGAGAATTTTGTGATTTTTTTCGACTGAGAAAAATCAATGTAAACTACAGCTTAGAACTGTTTTGAAAAATCATCGAAAATTAATATTTTTCTTTTGGTCAATATTTGAAGAAGAACATGCAATGTGCGGCTAGGTGGAAAAAAGTCATTGCTTGGTTGTCGCAACTTATTGACTGATCCAATGCGGAGATATGTTTTTTTACTTTTTTTTCAATTACGGCGATGGATTGCGAATTCGACTCTCTCTCTCTTCCCATGTATTCGTTAACCCACTTCCCGTAAGGGTCAGTGCAGGCAGAGGTTAGCCCCGGGAAAGATCCTCTGTAAATTGTTGGACATTTCTGCTCGGTTTTCCCAATTCATGTCTAGGCGTTAATGCCGCACAGTGTTTTCATCAGACTTAGACACCACAGACTTTGATCACGTTGGTCTGAGTTGGGGCAGTTCCAAATCGGTTATCAAAAACGAACCCCATCACTTATTATTAGTTTGATCTGCTTTCTGACCAACGATCAGCGCCGTTGATGGCTCTTTCGAGAAGCTGTGGTGATATTATTTGTCAAAATGTAAAAATTGCGCCCAAAACATTTAAAAATGACGTCTCGTTTAAATTTTGGTGATAATAAACCAAATTGACGAGCTTAGTGACAGGTTTTGCCAGGTGAAAGTCTCTCAGTCCAGTTTAATCCAACTGTTCCTTATTTTGTGAAATCTTGTTCACGAATTTGTGAAACTAAGTGGGGTTTAAAAGAAAATATTATTCTCTGTGATTCGGCAAAAGCGGACCCAAGACCACGTCAATTTCTGTCCCTCCAATCACCTGAAACGAAAGCCAGCGCACCAGTACCATAATCAATAACACCGACCACACCAACACCATCTCATCACTAAAGCTACTACCACCGCCATCAATACTGACAGCGACACCATTACCACCACTACCACCGCCATCAATACCCCCGACCCCTCAACAACAACAACACCATCACCAACATCAACACCACCGTTGACATCACTACCAGCACCGCCATTGACACCACCACCACCACCACCAACAACAACAACGACAACAACAACAATACCAACACTACCATCGACACCACCACCCACCACCACAAGCAACACCATCACCACCACCACCACCACCACCGCCATCAACACCCCCCACCCCTCAACAACAACAACACCATCACCAACATCAACACCACCGTTGACATCACTACCAGCACGGCCATCGACACCACCACCCACCACCACAAGCAACACCATCACCACCACCACCACCACCACCGCCATCAACACCCCCCACCCCTCAACAACAACAACACCATCACCAACATCAACACCACCGTTGACATCACTACCAGCACTGCCATTGACACCAACAACAACAACAACAACGACAACAACGACAACAACGACAACAACAACAATACCAACACCGCCATCGGCACCACCACCGCCACTATCGCCGGCATGATCAACAGGAAAGAAGCCGCTATGCTCAATTTTTGTGTTCACATTTGGTTCAGTTTTTGTGATTACGAGTGTGTACTCACAAGCACACTACGAAGGTAGCAAATAGAATGCTGATTCGATCGGTTGTTATGTCGTTAACGTGAAATTATCTTTGCAAAAAATTCCAGTCTCATCTTCACCAGTTTCACACACATAGTTACCAATGGATTTTATTCACGACGATTTTCCGTCAGTCATCCCAAGTCGTCCATGACATGGTTTGTGTTCTGGCTTGCTTGTCTAGTGCTACTGACTGTTTAATCATCCAGCGTTACCGCGCATTTTCTCGTCACGCAAATACAACGAATATTAGCCTGTAAACTTCCCATCTGATTTACATAAACCTAACTAACCTCTATTCTGGGCTGGTGCATGTTATTTCCTTTTCCCTTCGTGAATGACAACCTCCATCTGACAGCGGGTGTTCTTAGTCATGTCACCCGTCCAAATATGTTTTAGTTGGTTTAATTTTTGCCTATCTATGACGAGCGGATAAGCCCCTTTTTGAACCGAGAGATCACGAACTGCCGGGGAATTTTCTGCCGTCTTCACACGAACCTCTAGTATCCATAAGAGATCGTTGTCTTCCTCCAAGGAGACCCGAGAATTTATTGACATTAATTCGATAAAGTATGTAAAAGAAAATCGGGTAAATTTTTGTTATCAGTAGTACATTTTGCATGCCAATGGATGGACAATTTTCTCAAAAGCACACGACCGGTTTCGCAGTTTTCATCTACATTTCAGTTTGGGCAACCATTAACCTTGTACCGACGTGCACTGGTTTTGGTTGACATTTCACAGCATCCCCAGTACCATAAATCTAACCTCTGAGTTACTCACTAAATTTTCCCACCGTGTTCCACAAATACTGTGAAGACGGTGATATTCGAACAATAAAAGTGTTCGCATACCTTCTGCTCTCAACGGCCATGTTTTGGAACCGTAGAGCAGTACGAACCCAACTGTGGCCGTGTGCACTAACTTTGTTCTATAACCGAGTGTAATACTAACGCCACAGATGCCTCAAGTTTGCCAAAGGAAATCGGGCCTTCTGTATGCGGGAAAGAACTTCGTCTGATGTATGACCACCAGGTGGGATACAGCTATCCAAGCAAATAAATCTGTCTAACTCTTCTAATAGCTCTCGTGGAGGAACAAAGTTCAGCTGTGAGCCATTCCAGGATTGCAACAAACTTTTGCACCTCCATGGTGCGAAAATCATACCAAACACGCCTACACTGTCGTTCAGATGATCGAGAAAAATTTGCAACTTACTTGAATCTTCACTTAGTAGGACAACATAGTCCGCTCATTCCAAGCCAGGCATTTCCTATCTGAGCAAATATTAAGAACCATATGCTCATATGAGTAAGTGGCTATGTTCATGCTCATCGCAATGAAAAGTTAACGCAGTGTGGAAGAAGGTAACTTTTACAAACTTCACTTTTTGCGCGAATTCGGAGGGAATCATTTCCATAAGCGCGATTTCGGCTTAGGCCATTTACATACAGAGATTGGATGAGTGAAATGAATTTCTTTGGTGCACCCTTTGGTTGTTGGCAGCTCCAAAGCACTTCACGATCGACTGAGTCGACCGCGGCTTTCGAATCAAAGAAGACAAAAATCATTTGTCTGCGGAATGTGTCTCAAAGCGAAAATTTGATTACTGCAACCCCGACCAGGACAAAATCCAGCTTGATTTTTACGCGTACATCCTTCACGAGTACCAGGTGGTCGACGCAGAGGAATCTCCAAGTGCAGTTTGGATGCAATACCTGCCAAATTAATTCTTCTGTGGCTTTCACGCGAGGATCTATCGCCTTTCCCGTAAATCGGTAAAGTCATCGAGTCACAGCATTCCCTAGTAATTATTTCCCTTTCCCGGATTGATCCTATTAGTTTCGTTAACTTCGATGTCAACACTTCGTCACCACCTCTGCAGAAGGATGAGGCCAGTCTATCTGGTGCAGCTGCCCTATGCATCATCATTCAGCGTTAAACAGCAAGGCGAGCCTCACTGATCACTGCCTTTTCCCTACGGTTACGTTTCTATAAAAAGAGTGAATATCCAAGGAGAACAAGAACTGGACCTACACGGGTGGGAAAATATAAGATTCTGCTATAGCTAACCCATTGAACACAGTCCCTCATCACCTCCATTTCGGATGGATAGTTGGTATCCACCTGCATTGACTCACTTGCAGGCCTAACTGGAAGGCCCATTGTGGCTGTGGGCCAAATGAGCTGCTCCATTGAGTATTCTGCGCGCTGCGCCGCAGATATTGACGCACACTGCGAACACCTGCAAGAAGCCTTACTAAAATCTGGTTGGCCCGTTGTCGTATGGTCCACTACTTACATGGGAGTTAGACTTCTCTGAAATCTTGTGTTAATGAAAAGTTAAGTTTTCTGAGCTAGTCGCTGAGTTGGTGTGCTACTCTTGACTCATAGATGTTTGTCACTATCGTTCCCATTGTCCACGACAGGAAGTCATCAGATATTGCGATACATTTTCCATGAACAAACGCTGCATCCACCAAGCTGAAGATATCTAAGAAGGCTACCCTGTGATGGTTCCAATCAAAATGTTAGTCTTTGCTACACTTTCGGATTAGGTTATGCACCCAATAATTTGACCTTTTGGACGTAGTTTGGCTACTTATTCACCCAGACAACTGTTTTTTAATGAATAAGCTAATACGGTTGGATTCATTTCCGTTGACCTTAATAGTAGCTTTTTGGGATTAACCCAAGATTTTGACTGCTGCACAAATGGAAATTAATCGGATGCACTCTACTATGAATTCCGTGGCTGGCTGATTACTTCATTAAAAAAGGTGTGCTAAACAGTGATAGAAAAAACACTCCAAGCTCCCAGTCAACAACTGGTGGGTAAAACTACGCAGCAAACTCTGCCTATGCTTACGTTCTACCCATATTATCGATCGTATTAGAATCTCACTGACCTAAGCCACAAAGTGCGCGGTTGATTTTATTTTGTTTCTGGCCGTCTTTCGAACCCCCTTCGAAAGAGTATTGTCCGATCATATGATCTGTACGGCAGCGGAGGACAGATTTATAATTGTTGTGTGTGAGTGGACCGGAATATAGCTGACCTGCGGTCGGCTATCCGTTTATTAATTGGCGGAACCCAGTTTACCTGGTACACAGTTTGATTGACTATTGTCTCCTTTCCAATGTGGACAACGGAAGTTTTGGATCTCATAATCTACCATCCTCAACAATATTCATCAGCGTGCTGTCCAACTCATTCTTTGTTGTTCCCTTAGAATAGTCACTGACCTTCAAGAGCATGACTTCCGCAATAGGCGGAGTCCTAATACTCTTAACGAACAATTGACTTTTATGCTTACTGGAGTCTGCTTTGTGCATTGGGCTGAACTTTGTCAATAAAACTTTCAGTCAAGGCTCACTGGCTACACCCAGTCACGTGACACTGTCACCTTCACCCAAGTGCTGAGGTTTTAATTTTCAGCTAATCTACTGGCAAATCATGTTTCCTTTTTTTACAGAAGCCGCTTTAATTTGCATCTAACTCGGATCCTAATGTGCAGACAATAAATATTGGCTGAACAGCACTCCACGCTTATTACATAATGCTGTTTCTTTCAGAACTTCATATTCTCGGGTCTTTTTCTTCCAAGTATTATTTTAACTTCTCTCATCTACTTCCAATGACTCTGATCAAGGGATTCCTGCGGGAGACGTGATCTGTTTTGGCTATAATAATTACTAAATTGCAAATACAGGCATTAATAACGTCACGTTTTATGCTAAAGGACACTCAGGCTAATTCTTAAAAGCCTTCGGGAAGCAGCAGATCCGTGAGGATCTCTTGACATCATGCATTTTTAACTACTGAGACCGATTCTTTTGAAGCTTTGGATAAGTTTAGAATTTTGTGTTTTTCGTGAACAGCGTTGCATTTTGGGATCTAAATTTATCAAGCCATTTTTTACCCGTTCGAGTAGCTTACGGCAAAATCAATGAACCAGTGTCTCCTATTCGTTGTCCCGATAAAGCAATTACAGAATGAACTGTGATTCCCTAAACGTGTATAATTCGAAGGTGGCTTTATGCGAAGCTGTCCATAAATCTGTTATCGTCACCCGTAAATAATATTTCACAGCTTGGATTTTGTATCGCTATTGTGACAATGAGTTAAACGTGTCACATAGACTGATATTTATCTATAAGGGCAACCAAAAATGTGCACTGATTTGCAGATGCCATCGCTCATTGGAAAAGCTGCTTTACTACAACTTACCTGAACTAAGTTGGAGTTGGAGTTGGAGTCAAGAGGCCCTGCCGTTCATTGGGTTTGTTTGTTTGACTATCGAAAATTTGGTCAGTGCAGGCTTCAAGGTAATTAAAATGGAAACAAAGTAGCAGACCATAGGCTATTCAGTCCATTTTTTGAAAGATTCGTGTTTAAACATTCAAGTCCAAATTATCATTTCAAAACCACTCCCTCGTTAGCTGTAACTTTATCGATTTCAAGCGGCCAACTCGTCCGTCAATCCGAGGTTTGGGGGTATCCAGTCCATAAGAATCTGTGGTCCGCGAAATTAGAATCAACGGAAAGAAATCACTTGCGCATTGAAAATTATTTAGAAAAGTCTACCAATGAGCTTTGTCAACCTGTCGAGTCATCGTATGCGTAGGATAAAACAAATATGCACGAAAACTTATGCAGTCTTTTTATCACTTAACGGACTGCAAGTCACACTTGCTCTTTCATGCACACAAACTGCACAATATCCAGTCATCTTCGGATCTGGGAAATGCCAGACGAGACGTTCGCTATCATTGGAACTCATCGATGGCACATATTCACTATCGCGCCCCGGGGTTTAAATCGGATCCTTTCACCGGGAAGATGAATGTCAGATAGGTATGATTATTACCTTTTTGGCGATTAGTCAGTTTGCCCTTGGCTTAATATCAGTTATCTTATTACGTTATCGTAAATAGTGAAAATATGAATATTGCAAACCAAATTTAACCCGGAACGGTCTCACCATTTTGTTTGAAAATTTCGGGCTGAAGGTAACAGGCTGTCACGAATTGATTTTGGTGACTGATGTTTCCCGTGGAATCTTATAAAACCACTGCGATTGCTTTTAGAGCAAAGTGGACAAATAGCTCGAAGAAAGGTTCTCTTAAATCACAAGGGATAGTGAGTTATTCCCAACATAAAGAACCCAAATGGGTTTAATAAATGGTGTTGAAACGAGCGGCGTGCCAAAGAGAAATTGCACCGTGATGACAAATTCACCGAATACCATCACAACCGATCGATTTGGGTCATTCGTTTAAGTAGTAAGTAAAATACAAGCTTTCGTAAACTTACAGTCTGGACTTGTGCATAAACTGGGATACGACGAAAGATAAAAGTACAAGGAGAAATTGTGCACTTAGACTTGCCTGTGTGCATGCATGTATGCATGCAATTAATATAGGTATGCGCGTATTTATGTCCATACATAAGTACACACGCATGTGTGCAAGTCTGTCTTATTTTGTGTGCTTATGATTGTACGTCGGTATGTACGTGTGTAAGCAGGCGTATTTGTGCGTGTATGGTTTTAGTCAAAGAATAAAAACATATTCAGGTATAAGAAAAATAAAAGTTAACGAATATGCTTTTTGTGGACCAGCTTTCCAAATATCAACTTGTTCCAAGTGAAAAAGGGAACAAATGTAATAAACCCGGTTGTGATTTCCTACGTCGCATCATGCCTGAGTGACAATCTGCAATCGGTTTTTTCCAAGCAACATCTAGGTATATTGTACTGAACACGTTTAATTATTCAAGATGTCTCAATACTGAAGTAGGAGAATGTGGAGGCAGAGACAATCCTCAAACGAATCTCTCATCACCAAACACAAAACGGAATTTCGGTCTTGTCCCGAAATCAGTTGGAATTTTTCTGCCCAGAAGGAACCACGAATTTGCACCACGTGTCTCCTTTTCTTATTAGTAGTATGTTTTGCATATGGATGGATTTAGAAAATTCCCCCGGGTGCACAATACCGGTTAGCCTTGCCTGGCCGACGAAAATCATCCAACGAATTACCATGTGATTCTTTAATGGACTTATCATTCATTCACACTATCAACATTTTGCACTGTTATTCGAAGGCGATTGCACTTCCTGCCTTATTGCGCTAGGTACTAATTTATTCTACATATCCATTGATATTGAAGGTTTTTTATAACGCCCTTCCTTCTCGGGGCATATATGGATGAACGATAGATACCATTGTGCTCCACACTTAGGAAACAGAAATTTTTTCGCGAATTTTTAAAAGAAATGCAGGTAAATCAGTGTTCATTTGCGAATGTGATTCATTTCCTACACAGAATACATGCGGTTAACAACATTTATTCGTATAATATAATACCTTGGTGGTGCTGTTTAGTTTAAACACAAAATGCAAACTGACCAAGGCTCTTAATCAGTCAGTTATCCCCCATTTTGTGGGTTCAAAAGATTTCACTATTTCGCTGACCGCATAGCAACGTAAATGTTTAATGCGCCGCGCCTAAATTACCTTTACACAGGGTCAGATGTGACAGGGGTTGAGATCCATCCTCAGTGAAGCTGTCATGCACACGATCAGCAACCGTTGATAAACCCAAGTAGTTGATTCTGCCGACCAAGTGAAACTGTCAGCGCTTACGGATACCGATCGGGTTATATTCTACGATTCAGACGAGTCCATGAAGTTTTCATAATCCATTCAGATTTCGTTTTTCACGATCAAATGAGTTTAAATTTGCATCTAGGGTCACTCGTGCTTAACTGACCCGATTTCGATGCACAGATGGATACTTCGTGAAACGTTTGTTTTTACCATGTAAACGTCAGAACTCTCGTGATATTAGAAAAAGATAGTTTTTTGATACATGTTGACAGTGGGAGATTGATTGGTTGCCTGAAGTAATTCACCACACGATACCATTAAGAAACCATGGAAGCACTGTACAGCTGTTTCATCCAGCTTGTTTGGAATCATCAGCAGTGCATATCCACCGCGCCCGAACTGGGACGCGAACCCGAACAAGGACGAACGATTCTGAGTCGAACGCCTTAGCCATTACGCTACCGGGCAGGTTTTGAACGGTTTGTTGAACTTCACCACAGGATGTTGCACCTATCCGTCACTGATTTGCACGGTTACCGTCCGTTAGCTCAAGCGATCGACCCCTACTGATAGATGACTTCTCTGCAGGTAACCTAAGTAGGACGAAGGCTTTGAATATGACCTACAGAGCTACATTTTAGTAACAGGAGATTGAATGTAATTGGCTAAGGTGTTCGACTCAGAGTCGTTCGTCTCGGGTTCGCGTCCCAGTTGGGGCGCGGTGGATATGCACTGCTGATGATTCCTAACAAGCTGGATGAAACAGCTGTACAGTGCTTCCACGGTTTCTTTATGGTGAGTTGAGCGATCATAGGTTTTTGAGTTTAAGCGAATCAGCAATAGTTGCATTTGACCCCAAAATCATGGCCAGCTAAACCTATGATGATGAAGAGGTAAACAAAAGATTTCGTCTCTTCGTGGATGAACAGGAGAGATTTTTTCACTAACCAAAAGGATAACTACCGAAAAACCGGTGGCGGTGCTACACGTCTGCTGCACTAGTGAATTCGCTAATGTGATACAGTTTGAAAATAAATACATTTTACTGGTTTGATGTGAAAAGCAGAGTGTCTTGCATTTCATCAACTTTATTGCAATCTCTTCACGTACATAGTTCGACCGATGTCTGTCCAACTCTCGTCTAAATGTCCAAGTCCAGAAACACAAAATATGTCCATTTTTTTCTATTTAGACCTCTATCAAATGCACTGATTTCACATTGGGTTTGGATTCAATTATTGTCGCGTACGAGATGGAAAATATCAATTTGATGTTCGCGATTTTCTCCTAATTGTTTCAAACTGCTATTTGATAGGTAAATGTAAGTACAGATACGAAAGAATGTCGCGCGATTTGCTTCGCGATATGCACTGGGGCACATATTTCAGTTGACCCGTTCTTTTCTTTTCTCGTTCATCTGTCCTCATTAAATGTCACTTCGAAATAACAAAACCTCAGCAAAAGAAATCTACGTCGAATATTAATGTGCAATGTAACAAACGTTCAGATATCTGCTTGGAGACCAAAGACGGCATTTTTTTCTCAAATTGAGGCATGCGAGGTTTTATTTTTTGTACTCTTTTGGCACACCGGATGGATGGAATTTGTAGAAAGGTTCGAAACTATTTCTCTCTCGCTTCGTCTCCCTCCCTACGATCTCCCGTTAAAAAACCTTCATCCAATTACCTTGCCTATTCCATCGAGTGTAAGTGAGCATGACAAAACTGAACCGTACGGTCGCAGTTTAGTGATTTGTTTAGTGCTTGGTTTTGCGGTCCAAATGATGTTTTTAAGGGATCTGGGAAACACACTGTTTATCGCCACGTGTGTATCCCTTCAGTTGGTCTAAGGATGAATAAAGTTTGATTCATTTTTTTCATTGTCACATTGTTCTTATGCTCGGAATAGTTTCGATAGGATGACCGTTTATTGCACGTAATCTACACACGTCGTGTACCGATACCGAATTGAGTTGGAAATGGATTGTGGAATCGATACGGTACTTGTCTTGTGCAATCTATGGATAACGGTTTCCGAACACTGGGTTGTTCATTTGGAATGCAATTTGGCAATGGTTCCGAAGTGGAAGGAAGTTTGTACGGGAACTGGGTGGGTAATTTTATTTGCAACTGGGATTACCATGTCCGAACGATGTGAACTTCCTAATGACTGAGAATTTGAGCATGAAAATTACACTTCTCTAACCGTTCTGTCCCGGCTTACGGACAGCATGTCCTGTGAAAATACAATACGGAATAATATTTCGTTGAGCAGACAAGTACAAAAGCAACCGCAGATAAACACTGCACCAGAAAATTTTATTTGATTCTTTGGGAGCTTGTGTGGATGTTGAATCCATGTAAGAGCCACACGGTAATTCGTCGTAAGACAGTCATTGAAGAGGCACGACTAATTCTCACTAAGAGTACACAAGTTGGGAAAGTACGGATTTTGTTGTCCGTAGCAAGTTTCCTATGGACATGGACAGACACCCGGGAAGCATAGCCGGTTTCGAAGTTGAAGCCACTTCTCAGGGATGCCTACCCTGTACTCTCCTGCTCAGTCATCTGCATCCCTGTATACCTCTTTGTTAGGAAACGTTGGACAAAAAAGCACCATGTGTACATGTCCGACGAACGGCAACAGCCACGAAACTGGCTGTGTGATTGGCACAGAAAATTTTCCCCATCTATACCCATTCGAATCACACCGCTAACAATAAAATGATGCCTTACATTTGTCAACCACAAGCGTGCGACTTGTGTAACCTCGGGAAGACCTAAGTGAATTGTAAGTATAATTGAAGGAGCATGGCCCCACAGCCTGTTGGGTCCTGAGATTTCCGGAGACACGGAATCAAATAAAGTCACAATAGACCATGCATATTAAAAAACCGGAAAACAGAGAATTGCAAACTACTATGAAATGCGACTTCCACGGAAGTTGCCAGTGTGTCGGAGACGTAGTTGTGGTTACTGGTCACACGAATGCCAAACTATTGCTTAGCTTCACATCATCCGACTTGCATCAGGCAATCATTATCTTGAATTCAGTCGTCAATTTACGTCCGATTTTAACCCAATCAAAACCAAACACCTGTGCTTTGTAAGTTCTACTAACATAAAAGAAAAGGATTTAATTTTCCGGACAACAGGGAGGCCAAAATAAAATTGTTAAGAACTTGAGGGATGTGAGAAGGGGGTGATTAGATGTCGGGACTGCAAGTTCACCAAGTAAACACGGTACACCTGGTTGACCCATGTCCAGACTCATTAGCGATGCTTATCCTTCATCCTTGGAACAAGAGGCCAGCTCATGAAGAATAATTGTGAACCGAACGCTTTATCCGCTAAGTCGATTAGTAACGGTTTACCCAACACTAACTCCGTGTAAGAAAATGTTCCTATCCATTAGGATAGAGCTTTCGTATGGTTGTTGCTCATGTCTTCGCATCCGGGAAACAGGCTGATCATCCACCATAAATTGATCCTAGGGCAATCACTGGTCTGTGGCCTGCGGAATCCAGTTTTGAATAAGGTACGCCGTCCCGAAAAACTCGATAACAAAGTGGGAGAACCATAAAATAATTTTATCCGAGTCAGTTGCCCATGTTTTTTTGTTGGAGCAAAATTCATGTGACCGAACGACCGAAGGTGGAAATAAGACAACTGAACTCTGATTTCAAACGAATTTAATCCAACTGTTGAAGTATGGCTAAACAGTTGGAGAAAAATTAGTGATTACGGATGAATTTTGCAAACTGTAACTATTTTGCAAGGTTGAGAAGGATTCCATCACTAACTAAGGTCTCGTATTTTAAAGCATGAATTTGAACATCCCAGGTGATATTACACATTTTCAATGTGTTTAATTTAAACGAATTCAACAACAGAAAACCTCCGAAAATGCTGCCATTGTGTGCACTCCACAGGCGAGCTTACCCGGAATGGTCGACGCGTTGACATGGATCACACGGTCTTCGGTGAGGCTAAATCATCTGAGTCAACCAGTCTGGCTGTCCACGGACATTTGACTATGCTAACGAACGAAAGGTTTCGACGAAGAATCGTTGTGATTTGTCACACGTGCTACGCATATACAGACACTTCTTTTGTTGTTGCAAAAGTGATTCCCATTCCAAAGTAACCACTAAGCCGATATGTGCGTAAAAGATCTCACGGGGTAGTACAGGACGGTCACTCGTAATGAGTGACTTATGATGATCTTCTCTAAGGACGCCTCGAAAACCGATCACAACGGCTGATCTCGCAAAGATCTTTGACCTTGGAACGGTTGTTGTAACAGTGGAAGGAAAAAGACTCGTAACAGCGGATTTTGTCCTAAAAAGATGAACAGCTGCTAAGAAGTCAGGTCAGGAAAGGTCTGGAAAAGAATTTGTTTTGAATTTGTTGAAGCTGATGTCTGCTTCAAATTTATGGAATTCGTTTCAACCTTCAGTTGATCATATCACATCTGAAGACCTACTGACCATGACAGTCACATCCGTCAGCTTAAAATCCGAGATAGACTGTGTGGGACTCAACCGAACGCCTGGGTAGAAGACCCGAACGTTTTTCTTCTTCCATCCAATGGCGTAGTTGAACTTATCCGGCAAAATTGAGCAAGACTGGTTGAAACTAGACTGAATGACAAACTCTGAGAACTCCCAAGCAGACATTCACAGTAATGAGGTAATGGATGAACTTAAGTCCCCCCCCCATGGGCTCCCCATGTACCGTCAGCTTCTCCTAGTTCCCACTGGGATTCGCCACTGAATGAACCCTAAGCGAAAATCAATGGGCCAAACGGCATTGGGCTGTTTAAAATTGTGTCAGAGTTTCTGTGAACAGCACAGCAATATGATATCTACCAAGATGAAAACTCCATTCATTCGGTTAACTGCGTCTACGTTTTTTGTTCCGCGTTTCGCCTTTTTGTTGTACAACTGGAAGAACAAATTCTTCATATGGCCTGAGAGAACAATTTGTTTGATTATAGGAAGTCCATATTTTATCTCTAACTGAATAGGTTTTCGTTATTTCTTTGGCAAATAACCTCACATTTGTTGTATTGACTGAATTAATGCTTCTTTCCTCGACGATATTGCGCGGTTGACTAACTGTGGCACTGTTGTTGCCTTGGTGATATCGCGGATACGAATTCGGTCTGAATTGTTTTCCTCATTCGAACCGGATTATGTTTGGTCACCAAAAATGTGAAACTAGACAACCATAAATGAACGACAAACAGGGCTGGGTTTAAAATGGACTAAGGCATAGTGGATTGTCAGCCTCTTTTGGTCCACAGTGCTGAAATTGGGATGGTTAGGGTGACAGCTCTCACCTAGGAGGTTCGGTACTTCTGTCAGATGACAGAAATATCTCTCTTCCCACTGTGCACAAAATAGTTCATGAAAAGCATTCGGAATTTTTGTTCGAGTTGACGGGAGATTTTGCCATGAAGTTCGCAACTATCAAGTTGGTTAGTCAAAAATCCCAGTCGAACATTTGTCTACGCTCATCAGTGTTCCACTGGACTACACACATTTCACTCAAAAAGGTCAAGGACTCCGATCCCAGATCTGCTGACCACTTTGATTGTACATGGCGACTCGGTGTTGTGCGGTTCTTTACTGCATCTGACAGATTGGGACTTTATATGTTTCTGTGCTACTCCAAGTTTCAGGTTGGTGAGTACCAGTCTCCCTTCCCGTTTCGTGGGTGCCAGTGGTCACATGAGACGTGCCCCTTCCACTTCATTCCCATGTAGATCATATAATAAAAAATGTGTTGTTCGGGTTGATCTAAATTGCCCGTCAAACTGCCTCCCGATGACGACTCTGTTTCCTGAATCCACAGCCAATAGCATAATCAAAGAGTTTTTTAAGTTAGCACGTTTGAGGACCGCAGTGACTAGCTCTTGTTCCACTCATGTTTCGAAGGTCCAAATGCAGTGAAATACCGCGGTATCTATGCCCGATTTAACCAGGGATTGTACTATTAACTCAAAATTACTTTTCGTTTATTGCCAGATAATCAGTTAGTTGAAAGCAGAACGAAGGTATATGATTATAGACTCCTTGACTGAACAATTGTATGATTGATCGTAACAAACACAGGTTATGGGGAATCAGTTATCAAAGAGAACAACACTGATCTGATGATATAGAAACACGTGTAAATGCTAGCAGTGGGAAAAAAATCCATCATCATCATCAGCAGCATCATCAGCATCATCATCATTAGAGCGTGGATGCAATGTGTTTTGGACTGACTTGAATGTGTACGTCAATGAGAACGTATGTGTGCCGATTGGAGTGAACGAAGTCTGACCAAGTCAGTCCCATGGATGAACGGTAAAATATGAATTACACAGGGGCAGCAGACTTGCCCAGTCACATGTGAGAATGAGCAGATAGATAAGCTTTCGGGATCGAGAATTACGCGAATGTGGTACAAGCTGTGAATCAGCAACAAGAAAAAAATGCAAGTTAGAATACAGATAACTTAAAACAAACGAAGAGGTGCTGATTCGGACATGTGTGAGGGTCTTATTGTCTTTGTGTATGTGTGTGCGTGCGTGTGTATTGTCTTCTAGTAATTTTTCTTTCCCTCGCATGTGTTCAAAGCGAATGGGCCACTCATTCAACTTGTATCAATCATTTCGATACTGTCTGTGATTTTGCTTTTTATGAATTTGCATGCTTGCTTTTGTGTACTGGTATGGTATAAACAAACAGAACCATAGGTAGAGAAAAAACAATACTGTAGATTCGCACCGTAGCGGAACACGGGGAAAAAACAAGCACACACAATCACGCACGCACAACCACGCACACACACACACACACACACACGGACGGACGGAGAATAGTTGGGTCAGGATCAGATCAAAATGCTCCGCGATCTGTTATGTCCCGATTCCCAAACGATGGCTAATTACCCGCATCACATCGTGAATAGTGGCTATGATAACCGCATAGTAGAAAAAGGCAAGTACCGCCCAAGTCACACACAACAACAGACCGATCACACAGGCTGTGATGACTAGATGACGTGCAATGTCACTTTTGCGCTGATAACGTTCCAAATCCCGAGTTCGATAGTCCGTATAGGCACACATGGAATAGATTAGTGCAGGAAGTGAACACCACAAGGTGATGGGACAACAGAGAATGGCAAACAAACTGCAAACTGCCGGACATTTGTCGAACGACAGCTGATGTTTCGGTAATCCTCGGATAATGGTGGCTGTCCCATTGCCGGTTGTGTTCGTCATGAGCAGTTTCTGTTGTTGTTCGTGATGTTGTGCGTGTTGTTGTTGGTGCTGCTGTTGTTGCTGCTGTTGTTGTTGATGTTGAAGCAACTGATGGTAATGCTGTTCCTGTGAGTGAGGATGGGCCGGGACGAAGCTTGGACTGTAAGCTCCCTGCGGTTGATTCATACCGTAGTTAGTGTACGGATAATATTCGACAGGGAGCATCTGACCGCCCGGGTGGGGTGACATATTGTACTGGTAAACTGGACTCATACCCATGTAACTCATGTGATCTGTTCGTTCCGTGTTGTTGTACTCGTCCAGTGGATGACTGCTTTCTACCGGGGCTTGCAATCCCACAAGACTGCCTTGCGCGTCATAGATTGGCGTGGTGTTAAATGCAGCTCCTGGAATGCCAATACCGGATCCTGTGTTGGTATTGCCTGCACCGGCACCGCTCATTGTGTCACTCTGTGACAATGAACTTCTGGTATCCACTGCCATGCGTTGTTGCTGTTGCATTTGTTTGCTCATTTGTTGTTGCTCAATGGATGCCGGGGATTGGACGTTGCGATCTAATGTGGAGTCACCGGTTGGTGTAGGTTGAACTGGCGAGGTAGCTTGTGTTCTTTGAGTGTTGCATTCCGATTGCATCTTTGGACTGTGTAATCGAGAACTACGTGATTTCTTATCTGAAATATTTAACAAACAAAAGGGGACAATTACCCAGTTTGAGGACAGATGCTGAATTGACGGAATAATATATTGTATTCGAGAAAAAACAGTTTAATGGCCATTGGTTCCACACACTTATCTCAGTTTTCACGTTATTCCAGAATTATGACGAAAGTGTTCGGATTTGGGCCGAACCAACTCCAAATAATTTAAACAACACAAGGTCGCGCAAACAAACATTCGCCCGCAAACTATAGATCAGTGTGTACAGACATCCAATGCATATCCGACCACCAACTCGTCCATGCATCCGTGTGCATATGACTTCACGCTTCAGACCTATATGAATCAGGTTCCATAAGACGGTCAGATGGCACCTCGGAAGAGTTTAATTTAATTTCGAAGCGATTGTGGGAAGTAATATATTTCTAGAGGATATTTCATTATTTATCTATCTGTTGTGTAAAGAAGAGCAAAACGAATTTGAACAAAGATTGATTACTGTCCGTCCGTCGCAGCCACATAGCCAATGCTTTAGAAATTACGCTACACATAGTACACGTTCATGGACCCGCGACAGCTTCCATCTTAGTTTGTAAAATAACACTGGAGCAATTGTCAGTTTACTCAAATCACTCGAAGTTTGCAGTTTGCTAAAGAAAACATAAGCCATCACAAGTCCCGGGGAAATTTGGATATATGCCCATTCGCAAATGAGATGTTTGTTGTCCGTTTTGTTATTCGTATTTCTCCCGTTCTTGTCATCGTTAGTTTTTTTTGTTATTTTTGTGTGTTGTTGTGCATAATTTGTCGTCTTTGATCTCCAAACAATTTGTTGTTCTTCATCAAAGCTTGGGTAAGAATTTTTTTTCAAAACATACTACGCGATGAAAGTTCATTCTAATGTTCTTTTGAAACTGGTCGTCAATTTTGTCACAGCGCACAGGACACGCGTTAAACCAGTTTGATCATTGCCATTTATGGGAGTTCAAACGAGTCGAAAGAAGGATGACAGGAATGATCATGTTTGCATTCGAATTCACGATTATCCTTCAAGTTGATCACTTAAAATACCACCGGTTCACGTCAAGCAACACGTATAACACAATCGTTGGGATCACTTAGGCAAAAATATATTTGGCGCATGTCTATTGAACATAAACCGGATACATTCGAATTTGTGAGTGGAACTTTGTGACTGCGCTGGGAGCCACTCAAAGACGATAAAAATACTTTTGGAATGTTCCATGGATGCCTAAATTCGGGACAACTGGGTACCACGAGACAGGCGCTACATGTTTGTTTCCACTTTTGTCTGTCTGCTTAAATTATTGCTTCATCAGTAAGCGAGAACGCACAGCAGGGGTACAGTTGAACTCCGATGCCAAAATATTCATTTTTAGAGAGAAACATTTGGACTTCAGCCTGGCATTGAAAACGCAAGGCCCGAAAGGATTGTATACAGTTACAACAAATTGTGATTCACTGTCTCGGAACAAGAAGTGTTGCAAGGCTGGGCCTGGAAGAGATTCGTCTCTAGTCGGAACCGCGAGCGTTCTTGATCTTTTGCCTTTCTAGTTGATTTTTATCCATGGATGTAACAACTTACACAACTTTTAGGAACAGTGTAGTGGTCATTTTGGGGATTGCCTAAATGTGTTCAGTAGTGGGTAGAATGAGAACCACAATACGCACGATGACTGCTTTGCTGGACAATCTTACGACTATCTGCCAGTTTATTGTTGGAGAACGAAATCCAGTCTACTCTTTAACCCCGTCCCATTTGTTGGAAATGATAAACATAGCTGAAATATTCTGGAAATGCCCGCTTCTTCCTCAGTCAACGCAGACTGTCAGACGAAGTGTTCATTTAGGCGACTCATAAAAGGCTGTCGTGTTTTGAGTTATGCTGCGTACATCAACCATATGGAGAATGAAGATGACAGCTATGACAAAAATACTCGTCAACTAAGAGAATAACGAGTACGTCTGTCTCAAGTACTAGGGGATAAATGAAATTACTGAATAACCGGAGTTGTACAGTCATTCAAAAAAGGATTGCCAAAATAATTCGCCAAGCTAGCCAGACATTTGTAAAGCTCAGACGGAAACAGCCATGCAACTGACTACTTTTCCGGTTGTCGTGACCCTCTATCTAGGAGGCTCGAATACTATATCAGATTCGAGATACTTCCAATTGCACTTGAACACCGAATATCTTTAGTCCCGGTTCTGTTCACCTATTTTTAATCTGAATCTTCATTTATCTACATCAAGTCACGTAATCCGTTGTTATCCAAGACAGTCTAGTCCATTTGCACAGCCGAAAAAAAACTCGTTACTGCCTTCCGTGCTCGAACACAATGCGTTAGCCCAGTCCTTTATTCCCTGTTATCACAGCAAACAATCGACTGCACGAGTTTCTGTCACATCAGCGGTAGAACAGTAACTGTTTTTGTGTCAAAAAGCTTGGTTTAGCGAACTAACAAGAGTGTGCTAGTCAGCACATAAAGTAACTGTGGGCGCGAGGTGTTTGACATGAAGTATATTCGCTTTCAATGGGATTTTCTTCCAATGCCGCACTATCGAGTTGATCTCGTGTGGGTCGACCGATAGTTACAGGATGATGCAAGATACCTGCCTGTTCCGAACTGTTCCCCCCTCATCGAGCCAAATATATTTGTTTCTTGCAACCGAAAAGCAACCGAATTTATCGAATAAATTGATCGAGGAAACCAATTCATCATTAAATCCGGAAAACTTCAAAATTCCTTCAACCAAATCAGATTAATATGACAGTCATCGGATGACGGGAGGAGGGCTTGCACCCCATCTTAGTGTACCAAGTTGTCCTAAGTGACTGGTTGATTAAGAGCTTTTTCCGCGTTCCACTGATTAGGTACACTGTTTGTGGGTGGGCAATTCATGTCTGAAAAGTGTCAACTCAAAAAACAGCACGTTTGATTAGTTCACGTTCATAATCGTTCGTGCTGACGTACGCCTGGTAATTAGCATTTGATTAGAGGTTTAATACTTTATAAAAATAACGATACTTCTATTTCAGTCTTCTATATAAAGTGCGTACTACTTGGCCTCAATGGCTAGCAAAAGTACTCAAATGTTATTAGAAGAAAGATGTTTGATAAATATCATGCTTGAACAGTTAGCCATCGAAGAACGGGAACAACAGGATAATCATCTCACAATCTGAGTGACGTCAATTTGATCGGTTTTTGACAGGGAAATGTCGAGACCAAGTGATACGGAACACCGTCCGTCAGCAGCAGTTTCCCATCAATCCGTTTTCTTTTTACTTTCTCCGGACTGACAGTAAACTAAACGAAGTTGGAATGAGAACTATAATTGACGTTGGATTTCATTCTTGGCAAATTAAATTTTTTAATCCGTTGAATGAACGCTTTTACCGGTCTATGATCTACAGATCAGAGTACGTTCTTTTCACGCCCGGCCAGAAACGAATTGCGATAATGGGTGGATCAGTTTGTGAGAACCAATTCCGTTTTCCATTCCTTCACAAGTGCCTTTTGGCGATTGTTGCATGATGAATAGATGATTGAAGATAAACCCAGGTCGCATTGTTCATTTTCGGTTGGGTATGTACTAGAAAGGAAAGTCATTCCCCCCGAGTAGGGGGGGTATTTTCTTTTCACTCATTCTGGTCTCGATCTGCATCACTCATTTGGTGCATGCTGCTAGCAAATCTCGATTGACGAACGTTAGGTTGCCAAAATAAAATTCTAAATACTCAGAGGACAAACGAAAAACTGGGAATAAATAACCGAAATATAAACTTCATTGAAGTTGAATAAATAAATTGACAAGAAAACTACTTTGTTGTGATTAGTTTTGTTCAGCCGCATGGTTTGACTGGTCCATTAACAAGTCTAATTATATTCTGCGTAAGCACACTTTATAAGGTGACTAAAATATGAATCTTTACTTCTGAAATGTTAGAAAACGAAATAGATCGGTTGTAATTTATTTCCACTGAAAACGAACGTCCGGACAAACCAAATGAATGGTACTCTAAAGAAAATCATTCGAAACTTAGTACCTCTGCACGATGCGAGAAGAGAAACTATTCATCACTAGCAACTGTCCAGGCGCCCGTAATATTGAATTACGTTCAAGACTTCGAAGCAGCGGCTTGCAAAACGTCTGTTGCTGCCATTTTGAAATTGCCTCAATCAAGCTTGCCAGTTAGCATTCAAGGACTCAGTGAAAAGCAGTTACCGTGTGCTCATCGGTTCACGTTCTCCGATGGGAGTGATAGGTGTTAGTTGTTTTACTGTGGTTAAACTTGCAACAGAGTGATCTGATTTTGACTGTCGACTCACAATAACGTTTAGTCTAAAGTGAAAAACAAAATGACACGTAGTGAAAGATCAAGTCCAAAGTAGTGAATCGAAGAACTAAATAAAAGGGAAGGATTTCGACTTCATATGCGTTGGTGGGTGCAGCATTGGGTCTCCAACCGTTGCTCGACAAGGTCTTGTGGACAGTGATGTAAACGGTTTTATCATGAGTGCTGAATTCAGCGACTTTAGTCGGCCATTTTAACTCTGGCCTACTTCGATCCTGTTCAGTAAAACAAGGACGATCCAAAAGCCTCTGAACGGTCATCTTGACCATAACCAGACTACATGTAAAGAGCCAACCAGATCAAAATTCATTTATCGATTGTCTGTTTTTCTGGTTCGCAGTTTCTTCTTTGGTTGTCTTTCCGAGCAACTCCACCGACTTCCTCTGAACGTATGACGAAAATCAAGCAATTTCCACGGAGTCCTCAAACTAAGGAACGTGGCTGATACCTTTGTTGTCCTTCGGCTTGCATTCGGTCGGCTTCTGGGCCCGTGCGTTATACGCCTGATACCAAAAGGGTTTGCCAGACTGTTTTATATTTTCCGGACATAATCCTACAAGACCCATCAGTACCAAAGCAAAGTGGTCTTTAGTATATTTGACGTCCGCTAGCAGCTGTCTTGTAAAGCCCAACCCGGAAGTTTAATTGAACCTTCAGGAGGCAGTCAACTGGTTGCGGTTTACATGCGTTCGTATCATGTATTCTACTATCTACCCTGACCCGTCTTCCAACCATTAACGTCTCTGAGAACAACGTCCATCGAGACAGGAATTCTGTGGGAATGGACAAAGCGTGTCCCAAATACATTAATCTGTTCACATTCAGTGGGTCGCCTGAAGATTTAACATTAGGACCCAGGACCTTATGTGTAATCTCCTAGTTATTGACACACTTCCTCTACCACATGCTACCAGTACCAAAGTGCTTCGTAAGGTTGACCTCAGCGACCGTATGTCTGAGCCGCATTACATCACTTGGCTTAGTGAGGTCGCGTAGACCTCACTTTTTCAGCGCTAACCGGATGTCACATCGACGTCCTAGATGTAATGAACTGCTGAATGCTAATCAGTCCTTTTGCATCCGTGGAGTAACTTCATCCAATAAGAGGTAATCAGTTGAGACGAAACAGCCCAAATAATTAGAGCTGTCCACTTCACCAAGCTCTTCCCCTGCAAGGACAATGTTCGGCTTCACGTGAGTCCAGTGGTGCACCAACATTTTACACATTAAAAGTCAAAATCAACTCCCAAATACAATCACTCTGGGGTCCCGAAAATGGAGGAAAACGTGCAGCTTGATTGGGTCTTCACCTAGCAGCACAATGTCGTCCACACATTCGAAGTTCGAGAGCTTACCGCCTGAACAGATGCCCAAGCTGTTTTTCTTGTATGAATTTAGGGGCGTTCCCATGACTGCCTCAATGCCATATTTCAAGGTGACAGTATAAAAGAAAGCAGCCTTGACCAAACGCTACTTCTCCTGTTGACCTTGGGATAAAGTCGTCGCGAGAAAGAACGCGACCAAGGCTTTTCATGTGCAGAAATCGTACCAGTAGGATAGAGTTCAAAAACACTCAAATCCACCCGTCACATGTTCAAGATGGATTGGGGTGAAATAGAGGCGATCGGAAGCTCAGTGGTTGAATATCTACCCTGAACGGAGCAGTCGACAGACATCCAAAGTCAGCTTACATTTTTTGGTAGAACTCCGGGAAATTAATCGAGTCTGGTGATGAATTTTAAATTGTTCGTAGTCATGAACTGTGTGAACAAATGTGAATACACTGTCTGCCCAAAACTTTTGACTAGAATAAGTCGATCGATCCAATCAGTTGTCAGTATATCTTAGAGCGATTTTATGAAACAATCAAAAAAGAAATCAATGTATGTCCGAAATTAGAGAATTAGTAGTTCTGACTACGTGCAAAGGCCTCACGGAAATAGTACCGCGTTTGCCAGAAAATGGAACTCCGCTTACCTGAGAAACGATCAAACTACGTTACGCCATTCCCTTATGAAGGCTTTTCTGTGTCCGAAGTGATCAAGCCATAGCACACGAGTAAAATTCCTTGTCGAAAACAAGTGATTCTGCTTAAATTAGATCTGTGAAGTTCCCCCGTATATTCATTTTGTTGTGAAAAGTTAGCCAAACAATTGGACAGCATGAAATCGTCGGCAAAGTAAATCCCGAACTAATCGAAGTGAACAAGCAGCCACATTTTGCCGGTCACATTCAAAACCCAAACTGCTTGTAGGCTTCCTGCATAGGAGTCATCCACAAGACAATTGATCAGTGTAATTAGCAATTTAGAGTTGGAGAGAGGTACAAAATCTACGAGTGGTGAGTGTGAAATGTAACTTTTTCTGGTTAAATAAACCGTTGAGAGCCGACTCCGGTAGTCTAATGCTCAAGACATTCGACGTATTTTATATCCCGGGTTCGCGTCCCATTTTGGGACCCGGGAGTATGGATGGCTTTCGTTATGCAACATTTTAAAAGCATCGATTAAGCAAGCATAGCTAGACCGGCAACATGAACGTTTATTATGCAACAACAAAGGGTGGAAGAAAGAGCTGGTAGTTAGTCGAAATTTGACCTACCGCCGGTAACCTCGCTCAGGATCGATTTGCAGGTCACTTCCGACTTGTTAAATATGACGTTATACCGAATCCGTGTGTTGCCTAGATATTTGATTTGGTATGCACTGAACTCTTCAATTAACCGGAAACAGTGTTTCAAGAGCGAGTCAACAGTTTGACCTTGACTTTGTCGTTACGTTTTGACATATTTCTACCGCTTCCAAGAAAGAACATAAAATGGAAATGTTTGACGGTTAACAATCGAAAATCACTGAATTGTTTTGAGGTGAACGAGGGCGCGACTTGTCCCCTTAACCGCATCCCGTCAGTTGGTTCCTTCTAGATTCGATCTTAAATGAAGTTTCCAGTAGCAATCAAGCATTGCCGAGCATCAGAAATGTTGAGCGGCAATCTGATCTATGCAGCATCGAAGATATTGTCCACATAGACGCTAATAACTGTGCTTTCCTAGCCAATATCTCGAAAACAGAATGATTGAGTTCATCTGAAGATGGTTGTATTACTTTCAAGTGCTAACATCTGTGTTCAAAATGTTTCCCGGACTCCTAATTACACGAGGAAAAATCCGTTTCTGACATCATTCTTGTACTTTGATCTGAGTAGTTCGCGAAGTATACGGGGAACATTCTTCAGTATTGCTCAGTTGCCATTTTTGATTTGATTATGGCCGCCTAACGATTGTCTGGTATTTCAGATACCAAAATGAATACAAGTTCTAGTGGGTTGACATCTAGTGAGCATGGTGACAAATTTCCGTAATAGTTCCTCCTCAATCATTCTCGCACCACTCCGGCTTGGAGTGATGCGGAACCACCCCGGTGAAACCGAATGTTTTTACCCACGGCACTGGAGTCTAACATCTCCGCCACTTTAGTTTTTTTTACTGGTTCGTTGGAAGATAGTCTAGCAAAACTTTCCGTAAAATGCACGTTTTATTTAATTGTGATATGCCTCTGAATCAAAACCAACTCAACAATTTTTGCTTCAAAAATTCTACCCCACATGACCAGACAGTAGTCGTACTGCGCTTTTTGGTACAGTATGTTTTCGGAGGTCCAAAGAACCCAAAAGCACACCCTCCTTCTACTCTAGTCGTGAATACTGTCCAAAGTGTACACCCTCCAGCCAGAACCGGAATGATGTCTTGACGATAACGTTGCTACCTTCGATTCATGTGAATGAACTTCCCAGGATTGCCTAATGCTACGTTTCTTCAAAGTTGAATTGCGGGAACTAATATTCATCCTACTTCGGCAGAATGAAGATTTCTTCAACTTTGGTTGTAATTATGGGTCAACCACTGCTGCATTCGTCAATAATGCTCTATGTCCTTTGGCAGTTTCACGACCACAACACTAACTGGCTTTACACTGCTTAATTGTTTTGATAATTTTCGACCACATTCCACGTGCAAACAAACTAGTCCAAGCCATTGCTTCAGTCTGAACTTTTCATCGATTGTTCCCTTCATTTCTGTTTCGTCATGTAAACAAGATGATTGCAAACTCTGCTCTCCACGAGCAAATCAATAGCAGAACTTGCGAAAAGTGGCACGGTTACCGTTTCTAGGATAAAACTGCGTCTATGTGTTCTCTTCTATGATTTATCGATGCAGAAGTAAGCATTACAAGATTCCAGTATTTGGTGAGCGCTTATCGGCTAATCATTCAGTTCGGCTCTCCGGATATCCAAAACTCGGCATGTGGAAATTATGTTACTAGTACGGATTGGATTGCCCAATTTCTGTCTGTCTCCTGTTGTGCCGATTTTTTGTCTCAGCGCGAAAATTACGGATCAATATCCAATGAAGGGGATGATTATGAAGTCCACTTACGCGAAGGCACCACAGGATTTGCGCATTTATGCAATTTCGAATCCTGTTCGGCTAACCCACTTTGGTCCACTCCAGCGTTCTTACCAAGACAATCTCACTCGTTCAGGTTCACTTGGGTTTTTTCCTCGGATGATTTTCGTGGGAGATGCGTTTTTTTTGTTTTTCATCGTAAGTGCATTTTCCACGCAAGACTAGTGTTGGTTCGATGACCACTTCTGGACAGATTAGAACAAAGTATATGATGAACCATCAACTTGACGCATTACATACCCCGGACAAATTGGCCGATGTGTTGTAATGACTTGAGCAAGAATCTCTGAAAACGTGCCCATTCGTCACTGGGTGTTGTTCTCGACATAATTTCATTTCATTTGTTTGTCTTGTCTGATACCGAATGCTGTTCTGTGCGCTGCCGAGCATGGGATCATCGGACCGAAAAAGTCACACACACACAGGTGCACTGTTTTTGTGCAAAAAACATTTCAGTAGTTGCGCTGAGTGGTAATGAATTACGCCGGATTAGATTATCCAGATCGACTGCACCCGTGGACATTACCATTCGGATACACACCGGTTCGTTTCGATCTTCCCACCGGATGGTTGTTCAGAGATGCAGTGAAAATCCATGCTGTTTTCCACGCATTCGCAATCTGCATACAGCCGTGTGCTCTTGTTGTGAACCGTGTAATGTTAACAGTGTGGCGTTATTGGTAGACAACCTAATTCGCCAACCTTTTAACTGTCGTGCGTAGTCTTTCTCAAAGCGATTTTTACGATTAAATACCATTCACAGTAAAATAAACCATACGGCACATCGATTCTGCGATGCACTTCTTGCGTCGTTTGGTCCTAATATGTACGAAATTATGACCAGCCCGGCTGCTCTGGAGAATAGTCATGGCAACTGGGTCAGTCACAATACAGACGTATGCTTTGTACTTCACCCATGATTGGTTTGGAATCAAGATTTATTCACCTCTGTAATTCTGACTAACAAAAACCAGTCACTCTGGCGAAGAGCGCCAAGCGTTCGCCTTTGTCCTAGAACTCTTGTGAGAATACATTCGCTGCAAGAAGGCAGTGCGTAGGAGTTCCTCAGCAGAGGCTACTTGAGAAATTGATCGTTTGGAAGCATTCTGGGAGGCATTCAGGACGAGAAGCCAAGTCAAAGCCTGAGACACTCATCATCGACCACCGTGAAGCATTTGGGGGCAATGGAACTTGATGTGTCACTCAACCAATGGGAAGACAGGAATAAGCATAACTGGTAAAACTCCTCACTCTTTGAATAGGAATGATAAGTTGCGTGAAATTTGTTTTCAACAAGATCGGTAACACAAATCACAAATTTCTCCTGTGGTCCCACAATCCGTGGGGGGTTACGGAGAAGCAGCGGTAATTTTGAACAGACCTGTCTATCGTAAAGAACGTCCGAATTTTCACTCAATGCAAACTACATCAAGTAAAAAGTAAACTTAGTTTGGACTAGACTAGAATATTCCTAAATGGCAACATGGAGCCTTGGAAACATTATCTATCCAAGGATTAGGACTGAGTTACTATATTGGTGAACAGTGCTTTCTCACTAAATGATGGTTAATTGAGAGCTGTTGTATAAAGAATCGATAACCGTGTCTGGTCGGATTTACAAAAGTTGATATCTTCTGAAAACATCAAATGTACACACGATCGATCGGATGGAAAACGGACGAGCACGTTTTGTCAGTATGGAATCGATACCACCACGGTGAATACACACGCATCCGTGACTTACTGCTTTGGTTCAATTCGAATTCCCCACATGGATCACTATGCTCAATTATCATTTATTTGGATAGATTTACTGTTGGATTTTTCGGTTTCAGGAAATAACTGGCTTTTGTGTCTGACAGTTGCCAACCGAATACATTACACGTTCATTTATTTAGTCGGGCCCTACTCCCAAACGCCAGGCGAGTCCTCCCGACTCACTTTCCAAACTCGTGACTGCTTATGTTACAAACACACTATAACAAGGTTTGATGATTGATGCGCGGGAGTTAACTCGTACGAATCTGCGTGACTGTTTTGGTACGTTTAATACGGTCACCCTAAATAACTGTATCAAGTACAGCGTGCAAAATATTTGCTCCCGTCTCATTCCCGCCAAGGGAACCCGGGGTACACTGGAAACTACAGATCAATTCGATTAATTAAAAATAAAACACAACAGATCGAGGACAAAACACAAGCTGCCAACTAGTCTTGGCGGGGAAATTATTTCTCGTATTTTTTGTTTTTGGACCCAGCTGTGCCAAGCCCAGATTCCTAATCCATGCCAGCATTGGACGAACAAAAGCAGGATGTGAAGTCGTTCATTTCCAAACAAATCCACCTACCATGAGAACTGGGAGAATTAGAGGGATGAGAATGATATCCGGCATGTTACCCCAGACTTAATGGTTACTATGGTAGTAGTATGTGACAAACAAATGTATTTGCAAACAAAAGAAATTCCCTTGGTTATCGTCGGGCGTATGAATAGATTGAGAAAGAAAAAGCATCGTTTCCTACTTCAGATACGCAAAGGGTGAACTGACATTTTTGGGGGGAAGCCCGTAGGACAGCTTTTTTCGCTTGCATTTGTGTATTGAACATTTTCAATTTCTTTACCTAGTCTTTTGTGCCTACTAGCGAGCACAGACCAAGAAGTTTCATTGTCGTACACGGCATTCCGTGTTGGCGACGAATTGGTACGTTCAATATGCCAGTCTTTGACAAACGAATTCTACTCCAATTGATCCGTAAACTCTCAATCTGGTTGCCCGCTTAACTTTTACTAATCAACCACAAAGTAAACGTTTGAAACAGTTGAAAACAAAACGATGAACCTCTAACGTGGCCGAAGGATATGGGCCAAATACACAACAAAATTTTAAGTGATTCCTTAAATTGGAGATCATTTACAAATAGTTCAGTCAAACCGCATTCCACAAGTGATGGTTGTAAAAATCTAAAGGGAATATTTGTTTCAATTCCGCCGTTTTGGATAATTACCTATCTCATGACAATCGATCTCGATTCATTTGAGTTTCTAGATGGGAAACCAAATATGACTACCGCATCTGGCCTCGACAATTTCGTCAGAACAAAATATCCTCGCAAAATGTCTAGGTAAATCAAAATGTCATCCATCAATTCTGTTTGAAGTCGTTCGTGCTATTTCAGGTGCCAATCAGATCCGTCTAATGTGAATCGCATGCTTTCGCGAGAGGCAATTTAGTCGCTGAATGTTTTAACCGAAAACGGTTTTGTTTATGCTACACCAGTCTGCTTGGAACGCTTTACTGAATGTTAACTTGACACTGGTGTCCTTCATCGCTCCTCCCTCACTCTCTCTCTCTCTCTCTCTCTCTCTCTCTCTCACACACACAATGTAATCGTACAGAACTGTAGACGATTTGAATCGGTCGCGGTGGGTCAATTGGCGTGGTGTAGTTTGGTTTACACGTGGCCACTCTCACTTATCCCCAAAACAGCGAGAAAAACACCCAAATGTACTCTCATTTTGCGCCTTGCGTGAATCGATCCACTTGAAGTGAATAAACAAAAACGTGGAACCAGAATTACTCGTCGACGATCGAAATGATCGCCATTCTCACGTTCATAATTTAGATTTTTGTTTGTGCGCGTCTATCTAATCGCCTGATTTTACATGTTATGCACGTATTACAAGATCGTAGGGGTGGTTCGCACCGTACCATCCTGCGATCAATACAACTGGCATGTCCACGCTAGCCAGGAGAAGTAAAAACAACAAGGTCTATGGGTTAGGGCGAATCCCATTCACGAGATTTGTAACGTTCGATCACATGAAACTTCGTGGACTCTTGATCGAAGAAAATAGATGATTGGCTTGAAACATTTGTGGTATTCAGTAAACTGTACAACGCTTATCAAAAGTTCATCTGCGAAAACCATGTTCATTTCAATTTATCAACGTATGTTTCCTCGTTTCCACGTCCAGATATTTGTTTTCGAATTTTCTTAACATTCTAGTCAAATTCTGGAACAGATTCAAGAACCGAGCTGCTTGAAAGAGATTCTTCAATTGACTACCATATAGAGAAAAAGTTCAATCTACGCGCGATCTCGGAACTGAACTATCTGTTGACTGGGAATGACAAAATAGATTATGTACGTGACTCAAAAGAGAGATGGCACAAGATTGTGAACGATTTTTACACATATTACTTGCGAGTTTGTAATGTTGCTTATTACATTAGAAGCAAAGTTCCGGTTGCGATTTTGATTTCCTCTGTTCTCGAATTTTGGGATGAGTTTAATTCAACACTGTGCTATCTTAATAGCACCACTATTGATGTCAATGGGTGACAAGTCTCTGTAAATAGTAGGAACCATAATTGGCCAAAAGGTTTCCGTCCGTCGATAAAGGACAGTTGGGTGAAGCTTCCCGGAATCCATAGGAAGAAATTTTGTCATTCCATTTGCACATACATGACATACTGCTGCCATCAAAGGGGAGTTTGTTTGCTTCCCTAGTTCGATTGCCTATCGACTCACCAAGAATTCGGTGAGTCGGTTAAGTAACTCGCAATTTCAGATGAAATGAACACTGCAAGAGTAAAAGATGTCAGTGGTTTTCCGTATCGACGATGTCATCTTGGCCGATACTGGCATTTGTCGTCACAAACGTCAACCCCAAAGGATAGAAACTTCATGTCTGATATGACCAAAGGTGTCAGTTTTGATCAGGCGACACATTTATCTGCATTTGACCTTACTATCACTGATAGGTAAACACCGACACAGTCTTTGGTGGGATAATAAAAGTCGACTCTGATGTGTACCATAGTCGGTGGTTATTCCCGAAATAACTGATGAAGCAAAACCACTAGAAAATTCCCAAATTTTGTTGGGATGATAAAAAACAGAAAAACTGCCAGGTTCCACAGACACGGTCAAATTCCCCACCAGCTTCTCAAACGCTGACTTACGAGACTTTGAATGGTCTATTTTCAACTCGCTTTGAGCACTTTTGCAATTCGCTTTTGCCTTGGTGAAAAAAGCACAAAAACCAGACACAAGAAAGTCATTACGATTGAAGAAAAAACGAGGGAAAAAATTCCCATTGCTAAGCACGCACACTGAAAGTAATTCCCGACTACAATTCCGACTCCCAAGAGAGCCGTTTCACATCTTTCGAGTATTGTATTTTTATAGGCCTATGAAGATCGGACCTCACTTCGAAGCACTTTCGATGAATATACACAATGCAGACAAATATCACATATATACATATATGCATATATATTTAAGTCATTAGTAAGTGACTATTGGTTTTCCTTCTCGTTGTCTCCTATAATACAAAGCTTTCATTAAGTAAATTCTGCTTATACCCACTCCAAATAGGAACCGGCAGTTTTATTCATGGCAAATTGCCGTCCATAGGAAAGGCAATGTGAAATACGCATTGTTTCGGTCGAACGGATGTTTTCCGAACCAAGAGTCAAAATGCGGGTTACGAGCGGCTGACGAGCGAACGGGAAACGTAGAGCTGATCAAAACTATGCAACGTGGTGGCTTGTTCGATATCTACCGCATTCCGAAATGCGATTTGGATAATCAGTCACAATGTATTTCAACCATGAAACAGATGTGGGTCGTAATGACCTTTGTTTGAGAAAAAAATAATTGAGCTTTCAGCCCAGCGATCGATGGGGCTACTGAATGTTGGAAAAATGATCGAGTACAACATAACGGGGTGAGTGAACGAGTGCTTCGGTCCCGTTTTCCTATTCTCCATGTGATCCATGGGATATGTCAAGCATGGGATAAAAATGTAAGGTATGGTATTCATGCTACGCGTCAGTCTAGGTTACAATTGAGGCACCGAATTGTTCCAAAAGTAGTGCATGAGAAAATAGTCGCCACAATTTCGCGGATGAAGAAATGGCAAAGTTTTTAATTAATTTCTGGTGTTCTATCAGTCTCCAGGTCATAGTTTTGGTTTCCACTAAATTAGAACAATTAAACAATGAGCAAAGTTTTCTTGGTATCTTCATTGTAATCTGGGCGCCCAATTCGAACGATGAATTATTTGAAGATTAAAATTACCCCAGTCAGATTCCAGCTTTCAAAGTACAAACATTCTCACTGCTGTTTCTATATGAAAAGATCGAAATTACTAGCAAAAGTTTCTTCCGCTACATCCTCATCTTTGAACTGGATAATCTACTCACCAACCAAAGTCCAGTTTGACATCACTTTTAGGGCCATTTGTCAATGATTGACAAATCAATGTTCCGGTTCAGAAAATTTCTTTTCCACTAACGGCAAATCAGGAACACGATTAAGGGTAAAAATGGTACCAACAGACAGGGGCTAGGATGTAAAATTGAAACTGGTGGACTCGTGTGTTATCGCACCCGAGTTCAATGAAACCCTGAAGTAGATGCCGAAACCGTTCTAGATCAAATCACTACCGTACGCGGGTTGCACGTATTTTCAAAACGCAAGTTGCGCCCCTCAAATTAGTCCCGTTTTTTCGGCTTTCTTTACTAGCTAGAAAACAACCCATTTATGCAGCCGAGTTGACTTATCTGGGGCGTCAAATTTCTGTTTTAGCTAGTGACTGTTACTGCTGCGAATTCAACGCATCTAGTGGAAGAAAAACCGTTCACTGTAGTGAATAGGCGAGGGGCTGAAGAGACCCTCGGTTACAGAGAGATTTTCAAGAGAGAGAGCGAGAGAGGAAAAAGATTTTCATCTGTATGCCTGGTGTGTCACTCGCATGCGGTGATCCAGTATGCAACTAAGGGAAAGAAATAGCCACGAAATCACCGCCTGATTCATCATTAACTGACACGTCTCAGATAAAGTTTGGAAATGGTCCACTTGTGTTTACACAGGCACACTGTACAGATGACCCTTTGTGCGTAAATGACACCACTGTCAGAATGTCACACTCAGCATGTTCAACATAACCCATGCGAGTATAAAATCTGCAACTAGAGTAGAATCGAGCAATGCAATATCATTGCTGGACATAGTCGAAAAGACCGTTCATTTTGAGGATCAGTACACAGAAGAGTAGTGCTGGACGGCTTTAAATCTCTAATACGAAACAGAAACTATGGACACGGGTTCAAACCCATGGTGCGATCATAGATGATGAACTCCAATGAGGGCAAAGCTCGAGTCTGGTGCTTCCAGAGAGTAGGGTTGGTCGGAGGATCAGAGATTCGTCCCTTGAGAGGGCAGTCACTTGAGGCAAAAAAGAATCTAATTAGAGGAGAATACCGTTTAACCAGTACTCCACACATCGAGGAAGGTTTCCTTTAGAAATTGGTACCCAATTCGTTTGAAACAGAAGCAGAAATTACTAAAACCATGGTAATGGAAAGAAAACGAGTATGCATCTTGTCAGTAAAAAGTGACACAATGACCTATGCGTTACACGGAGGACCGTCAGGCGTCATCCGCAAAATATTTTGTTCACGGTGGAACTTCAAATCTTGTTTAGGTTCCGACCAGGGGCGCCTTTGCAGCTGAAGGACAAAGCTCCTGGTTCCGCAGTCTCATTTCGTGTGCATTATTCATTCACCAGTTCTTGTGGACAGAAGTACATCATCAGCAAGCCCAGATGGCTGTCTGAAGGCAGCCATGCGCATCGCCCTGCTTGGCCGACGACTGAAACACTACAGTCAATTAAAACCTAATCACTTTGTAAATGTTGACACAAGCTTTCCGAGCTTCAGGTTAGCTGAAATTTTCGCGCCTCATTCGAAATTATGAGTGTCACGATTCGCCTGCACAGTCCATTCTGTTGGCTCAGAAATAGTTTGTCATTGCTCGGTCACCTCTCCACCCCAAAACCCACTCTGGACCGGAAGACAATTGAAGAAAGACATGTTTATCTGATTCTATGTTAGTCGCAGACCAAGAATATTATAATCTCTAATAATGTTTTATCTGATAGATTACTTTTAACAAAACAATTGCACTCAGAAGTACGAAGATTTCCCCCATCAATGCAGCGTGCTCCGAAACGTACGAGAAAGCACAAACGCGAAAACAGATATGTGGGATGCTGGTACCAATGTGTCACAAAATGACCCTAATAGCATATCCCAGGTATTGCTGAATTCTTCTTGATTCATGTAGACATATTCAAACCTAAAATGCAAACTTAACGGTGGTAATTTTATGCACTCTAGTTGATCACCACCGGTAGTCTTAAAATAAATGTGAGAGCAAACCCCGCCAAATCTCGACACGAACAAGGTGTGAGGCAAATCTATTGAGTTCGGTCGGTGTACACTTAAATTATCCCTTGAATTGTAATTCGCCTACAAGGCAAGCCCAGATCAAATCAAATCATCAGATGTAAGCAACAGTCATGGCTGTGAGCATCTATGATCCATCTGGGCAGTTTCCACCTTCTATTTGCTTTTTTATGAGCTAGTTGTAGGATTCCGAACAGTCGAAACTGGATCCATGTGAGGCGCAATGAGAGAAATAAGTGGATGGATGAGCTTGTACTTGAGCCGCGAAGGATTACGGAAGTGGAGTCATGTCTGTGCTTCTTCAATGATGCAGCACACCAGTTTCTAATGTCATATCAGACCCTTCGGTGGTACGATTGAAGCGATGTGGTGAAACGCCACATTCAATGGCTCTCTGGTACCCGAAGTACGTGCGCCTCTCTATGGTATTTTTCCCTCATGACCTTATGACTTTTCTTTTACCGTTATTCAGTGTTCCGAGATAGTAACGAAAACCAAGGCATGTTCGGACTGTGCAAACTGAACGAAGCTGATCTGGCCCCATAGCGTAAGATGTGTGCTATGCATATTCTGACAAGAAAACAGTAATTCGAACAACACAAGAAATCAGATATATCAGATCATTTCATAGGAATTCAAGGAGAAACAGTTTATAAAGGGATTTATTCGATTAGCAAACTAGTCAATATGGTAAAAGAAGTAGTGTTCTCACTATTCCGGTTGGATATAAAATTTGCTATTTAAGTTTCTTGCCTATATTTTCAGCTTTCTTTGATCCATGAGCAGTTATCGTCTTGACTTTATGGCGAATATGATTTAAACACGAAAAGAACAATACCACGTTTTTCTGGAAAAGTGCATTGGTTTCGCAATTCGGTCGATTGAAGTGGGTACGGCGAAACAGACGCCATTGAAAATCGTTTTGACTGTTATGACAGGCAGAAATTTTACTATACTTTCTGAATAGTGCATTCAGACGAAGAGACATTTTTATTGGATCGTTCTCGGAGTCTGTGTAGCTACATTTTCAGTGACAGAATGATAAATCATTTTGACAACTGGCGGAAATCGATCTGAAGTACTATTGTGTCTCACTTCGTGGAAAATAGGCCCGCATTACTAGACAAATAGTCAAAAAACAGGATGTAGACAACGACAAAAATGATAAATATCCGTCTGTCAATGTCGCATGCACGTGAGCGACGAAATCTCGTCAAACATCCACGACCAAGCACCGGGCATTTGCCCGACCACCCCGACCTTGAACAGACAAGGTCAAAGGCCGAACTACCAACTTGTTCGGAATCCACATAGCAATTGCAGTGAGCCGAACTTTCCGGTTAATTTAGATAACCTTTCTCGAGGTAGGTCCTAAAATCGAATAAGAAATGCCACTCAAGGTAACCGAAACGTCGATACATTACAGGAATTTTCTCAACTAAATTGTTTCCTATCCTTCAAAAACTTGGGAACAGACTTGTCATATGGTGCATCATCTCGCTGATACAAGCGGAACTACATTCGGTTGTGATATAATTAAATTGGTATTTGTTTGACCGAACATTTACTTATCGTTCGGTCACCACATGTGAAACTACATGAACTATAAGGGAAATCCGGTGAAAACAAGTGCTTACCTAAATTGTCTATTCTCATGTAAACATTAGGATTTTCTGTCGCTCGGTTTATTCTATTTGTTGCACTGGTTGCTACATTTTCCTCACACAATTTTTCCATTCTTTTTTAACAACTTCGTTAGTAACTGATCGCAGGACCGATTACGGGGGTGACAGTTGAGCAAAACCTGACTATCTGGTCATTTTTAGGCGGTAATCTTTCTTTCTGCAAGTCGGTACTACGGTTTACGCGGGAAAAACTATAAACTACCAAAACTGAACGGCCACCAACTAGTGCATCCAAATATATTCAACAGTTTTTGATTTGTGGATGGCTAAGCCTGACGTTTCGATCACGAGCCTTGCATTGCCAGTTTGCGATACTTGGTCTACGAGCACCAAACAAAAATTAATGGGAACAGTTACGGTACAATTTCCTGACGCATTCGTGACCAAAACAGCATGACACATTGAACAGCTGAGCATATGTGACCTAAAAGGAGTGGTAAAGTCATCAAATCCTGTTACTATATTCACCGGCCGATTGAGCTTCTCAGTAGGTCGAAAGAAGGGCTTGAATATCGTAAAAAGGCACGGACACTATGATGACAAGCCTTCCCATGCATGAATCACACAAGCGAGCAAAGTAACTATTTTGGAATGGGTAAAGTTTGATGGGGAATGTCCGGAGTCATTGTTTACTAATAGGCTAATGTATTTAGTCTAAATGAAAGACTGTATATGTCCTTCGTTCTGTTGACTTCTGACTATCGATTCTAATTGACCGTGAAAGCAATTCGCATCCGTCCGGAGAATTTCTTGTGTTCAATTCAGACTTCCATTCAGGTTGGAGCAATTGCTTTCCCGATTTACGTTTGCCACGTCAAACATACCAAACAAAGCGGACGAAGCACGCGCGAGAAAATTCAGTGACCCGGAAAACGTTTTAAACAACGCGCATTATGATAAGATCTTGCTTGTGAATAGGCGAAACGAAATCCCCGATCCACCCATCTCTGATTGTTCGCACATTAAAACTACTACCTAGTGTATTGCATTGCATTATTGTACCATTAGAATGAGTCCTTACGGGTACATCATGTGATATGTTAGTGTCCATAAATTGCAGACAATGACCCCCGAACAGACATTCGAAGCCTCGGTTTAAATGTTGCATTTGACGAATATGGCATCAAAACTCTGGAAGTGGTTCGCGAACCTACTGTTCATTTCCCGTGGTTTCACGCATTCGGTCCATGAGTGCGAGAGAATGCACACAAATTCGTAGTCCCCATAAGACCAATCCATCAACAAGTCAGTTTATATCGTAAAACGGAAGCTGATAAGCGTAAAAACGGAGTCAGAACAAAAGAGGAGAATGAGCTTCCCGTTCCCCCGTCTCCCACACACCGCTTCGCCAATACGGCCTGGACCCATAGACAGGCTGAAGAGAGTGCATGTGCGAAAAGGTCTATCTGTGATCGACAAGGAAAGACTGAGATTCGCTAACATGGGTATCTCTAAACCCAGCAGACAGATTAGATGCCAATGAAGAGTGAAATCGGCTCCAAGTTATTCGTCAATGAGAACGGTGAACATTGGTCCTGTCAAGCCGAAAACAAAAACAATCACACTGTCGAGCAGGAACAACTTGTTAATTAAATTTTTTTGGTCTAAGACAGTGACAGACAAGGGTATCACAACAAGACAGCTCTTGTTTAGAACAAAACAACACAGATGTTGTCGAGACGGGAATCGCAGCGAAAGGGCCAGGTTAAATTAAGTAATTCCCGTGCCACAGAGTTTTGGGTAAGTCGTTCAGCAAGCGAAAATGCAATGAGACAGCCGAATTTTACAGTATGATCAAACAGCTTCCGCTTTAACTTGATATGAAAACTGAAAGTATTTTCACTCTCCAATTCACTAAGGCAGCTTCAATTAGTGTTCACATTTCAGCCCAGTGTTGACCTGAATGCCAAAACATTCTGACGTAATCTGTCATTATGCCAATCAGGTGTCTGAGAGAAAAGTTTGCCGTGCAGTAGATATCGATCGGGTCAGACCATTTTTTCAGGATTTGCTGTTAGGATAGACGGAGTAATTATCCGAACGGATCATGCGGACAATCTTTCCTCATCTAATGATAAAATCCAACCCTTGTTAACACTTTAACAAACGTAATTTCAAATGCAAACGTTCAGAGCCTCTACTTTATTGATCCGGGTAACAAAATCGTGATATCGCGTGACGTTTACTGGAATTTTGTTCTTTTCGCGTTGCTTAAGTCGCAGTGTTTTTGGTACTCCTTTTACTTTTTGCTCTTACAACTTGGCATATTATTTTTGGCCGGGAGATTTACAGCTTACATTGCATTCAAGACCAACAGTCAAGTAATAAGACCACATTTGGCAAGACAAGGGGGATGAAACCCCGAAAGAATTTGGCCTTGGACGTAAGTAGCGTGCTTTGGCCACGGATGGATTTAGATTTGATTGTAGGATGAAACTTTTAAACGAACGTTTCGTTCAGTTTGGTTTTCGCTGGCATCGACCTTGCATTTACGTGTTCCGGTTCTGGGCGTCACTCCGAAAAGGAGTGTCGGCGCATGCGAATGACTGAACATGAGAGTTCCGGCCAGAGATATCTCTAGAACGGTGGCAAACGCGAAACCAACCATGTATTCCTGGACAAATCTTACACTTCCGTTCGCATCCGGTGCAAGCTACCGACAGCTGTGACAGAAAATCGCCGAACGATTGAATCTTATTCATACAACAACGATTCTATTAGGGCATGAATCAAAAACAATTACGCTATCGTCAGGAGTGCTTTGGGAAATAATTTTCTCCAAGTTAGGGTCTTCTTGTTTCATTAATTTTTTCCAAATTAAAACGAAAATCAATTTCTATTAATTTCTCACGTTTGACTCAATCCCAAATTCGAATGAATTTTGTTACGGGGATAAACTGAAGTATCATATTTGGTAACTTTTATCCTCACGTTTGACGTTAGCCCAAGAGTTCCTTGCCCATGGACCTATTTCCAATTCCTGGACCATTTCCACAATGGAACACACACGACGGTGCAGGCCTATCTGAATGTCCGGAAATGCAATACGCTGTCACGCATTCATTAGTAGCCAGGCCGGCCGACGAAACTTCACATAACATTCGGGTAATTAACTTTCACGCGGTAACTTCATCCTCAAAGATTTCTCGGGCAAAGCCAACTGTTTGGGAGCCTTGACCTCTCTGTCGCTTGTTTCGAAAAGTCAGAGGTTCACCATATCGGCGGAAAGAAAGCACGAATTTGTGCACACGTATGTCACGAGACCAAACAAATATGACGGTTCAAATAAAAATCAGTTCATTCCTGTTTCGTCTATCTGCAAACTCGGAGTGGAGTTTGTGCTGTTCCGCAGTCTAGGGGAACCAGAAATGCTCACCCGTCTCTTGTTGACAAACGTGTTGTATGTTATAATCTCGCGTACGTCATCCATATTCAAGGTATTTAATTTATGCTATTTAAATGTATTCAGTGAGACTATGGTTAGCAACATTCGTCAACGAGCCCTCTATGCACAGAAACGGTTGATCGTGAGCATTAGTCTACCTCGGTACAATCAGTAAAAGCTTCTTCCGCCTGTCACTCCAATTCACAAGGTACTTGGATGTAGGTAATATTTCATCCAGCCTAATCTGATGCATTCTCTGCCATTTACTGTCTACAATTTGTCACGTTTTTGTTAACGATCGAAAGAACTAAACGAACTGTTTGCATGGCATGACATTTGTATTCTTTCCACCATGACATACTGGATAAAGAGGACTCCTTGTGTTTAACCATTTCGTTTTTTGTAGTGTTCGTAATCACGTAGACAATTTGTTAGTTAATGGCTATCATCAAGCAGCGATCGATAGTAGCAAGGACGCACTCACGCGGTTGACGTGTTTTTTTTCTATCTTATACTCACTTGTACGACAAAGTAATCGGACACGTTTTCGGGAGTATTTCACCAAACTTAGTTGGTGTACATCCAATAAACAAACTCATTCTAGTTAGAAAATCGGCCGATGGTTGAAAAGAATCTGTCGTAGCGCTTGTTATGCACCACGCCCTGTGAAGAATAGAAAATACTATTTGTAACAAATGTCTCTCACCTCAACGGTTAACGAAAACAGTCTCTAGTGGATTGAGTTGCAATGTGCAATCCGTTTACCGGATACCACAGTTCCGTAAAATGTTGAGCACATGTGCACGAATCGCGATGCTGTCGACTAAGTAAGGTGGAACACGCCCTCCCAAGAGTTTATTAGCGGACTAAACAGCCGGCACATTTAGAACCGGAATGAAATAAGCTGTATTATAAATTTTACAACATCCTTGCAACCATATTACTCGTTTGCTTTTTTCATGATTTGACATTCTGAAAGCAAGTCGATTTTAGATTGTCGAATCACGAATGTACGAGCAATGGTACACCATGAATGCCTCCCCGCCCAAGTTCACAGGACACGACAAAAACCACTCGTCTATCTGCCCAATGGAAACTGTGAATCAACAATTGGTGCAGCAGTTTTCTTTAGATATTAGGGATAATGTAACTCGTCCGGAGGGAGCCGGACGAAATGTGCTACACATGTTTCAGTCTGTGAAATCACGAGGAAAATTCTTGTATGCCTGATTATTTTATATTTGGTACAACACCTGCCCTTGTTTCGGTCATCACTGACGAACAAGTCTACCGATCACTGCAATTCGGGCGTTTGTGCCGAAGAAAGTATGTATGAGTTACTTTTGGCAACCATTCGACCAGAATGTATTCGATAAAACAAAAGTCACACTTCCTTGCAGTTTAAAATATTTCGGAAAAATATGTGTATAATTTTGTTCCACCAATTGGACACACCCACGAGGCAAATGATCGGATGACATTTCCACCGACTCTGAACAAAATGCCAAACAACTCCGCGATCCGAATCAGGCCTGGATTCATGATTGTTCCACATCATCGGAATTATTGCCTCTTCTCATTTCCACGGTTGGTACGCGCTCGTTTGCAGGCAATCAGTCAACTACTAGCATGCTCCTGCATGTGCGGCGAGGAAAACAATATCAACATCCGCACACGCAAATTCGTCCATACAGGTTCGGCTGGGTGTGACGTGATCTTTGCTTATTTAGCAGCATCGCGTGGTGCAATCCACTTCGTGACAGCTGTTGTTGTTATTGTTCTTCTTTTTCTTGCATCGTTTACTTCCAACTGTGACATTTGCCCCTCGTTTGTCCATCCAATTTGCTGGACATTTTTGACCCAACACAATCAACGGGCCGGGGTGGCCATCTGCCGTTTGCTCGTGGCCAGGCAAAACACAGTTCGACCTAGCTGACCGAAATCGTAAATTGGCACTGATTGTTAGTTATAGAATAGAGGCCAATTGTTGCAGGGAATCACGTGTGGTCTTCGAAACGGGCTTGAAATAAGAGGCCGGTCTATAAGCGCTGTTTCAGACTTCTGGCGGAGCGAATTGGCCTCCGAGACGTTTACTTCAATAAAGCAATGTAGTAAATCTTGCGCGTGCACGCCGAACCCATCACGCTTTGAAGTGTTGCTATTTCTGCTTGATGCTAGCAACAGTCAAGTTAAAATAATCAGATCCGCTGAGCAGCGTTGTAAGCCAACATTCCTCACTGAGTCCGTATGAAAAGGCTTAAAAAGTTCTTTAGCCGAACGGACAAAACATGGATTTTAAATTACTCGACACAAAACTTGTTTCGTGTTTTGTGTTTGGTAATTAGTAACCCTTTTTGACCGCTTTTTGCCGTTTGACTTCACAGGATGCATTGTTATCAATGAGTAGCTGCCAGCAGTATGCCGCTCACTCGTTTTGGCAGGGGCTTTTTCGATGTCTGATGGGAAAAATCATTATCACTGAGTGTATCCACTGCGCGTTTTTAGAAAATCGTGGAAGATCTGTCTATTAATCGGTGTTCGTGTAAGCAACAGAATACACCCAGTGCTTTTCAAAATCCCCGATGCTGGTTGAGAGCTACGTCCAGGTAGCCAGGTAGTCGTGGTAACTCCCGTCCGTGGATCTACATGGTAGCACGAGATAAACTGCCCACTGGTGGGATGTCGGGGTGATTAGATTAAGCAACTAGGATTCCCAGTGACCTTCGTCTTTGTAACGGCTATGACCTACAAACGCCTCAGCACAGACGGAGGTGGTCATCTCAGGCTCCAATTTGGCAACTGACCATGAATGCCTTGAGATATGCTCCCAAGCTATCTGCGTCGCATACAGTTGAGGAAGTCCTGTGCATAACCTTTCCGTGAAGCGAGTGTTCTCGCAAAATGGCTACGGCAAATTCGACCGGCCGCTTATTTTCATCGGATTAATTGGTTCTTGTTAATCAGTCTACTGAATTCGGCTAAAATCCAATTCAAAACCGACCACGGATAGTGAACAAAACATGCAGCTTTGTGTTCACCGGTGTCTGTGAACGAGAGATGAGCTGCGGTTTCAGGATGTTTAGCCATATCTGACAGGTTTATGAATTGGTCAGTCAGTCACCGATTCCCCAGTGGGTTATCTGACCCTCAGATGGTCGTGAAGCCTCGTGATTCAGAGTATCTGGTCGAAGGCTCGGGGCAGGGTCCTCCCTCTCCTTCAGTCTCAACAACCGGGTAGCATCCCGCTCACAGAGGAATCATGATTCCCAGGGGATAGCTGATGGAGCCCGGGTGGCAGGTGAGAATATAAGAACTAGCATGTGATGACCTCTGCACTTCAAGCATTTTTCTTTCTTCTTTTTCATTTGCTGTTTTCGTCGTTCGCAATGATTCTGATGGTCCATGATCTGTATTCAGATTCGTGTAAATGACGATACAGAAAAGTACTTAAACAAGATCACAAGGTTCGAAAGCCCCCCCCCATCACATGCTTTCCCATTCGACAATTTCCAGCAGTCCACGATGTTCCTGGCACTCATATTTTTCAGTCCATTCAGTCTTGTATTGGCAGTGTCATACAAAACAGGCGCATGTGCCGTGACGGGATTCCGTGTTCCAATCCGAACTAGTCCGCGGTACAGATTGCTTCTCTAGTGGTGTTCCAGATTCATTTCAAATGTGTCTCTGGTATATTTTACATCATTTTAGAAGTGCCTAATTTGAGAACTTCGGTTATTTGAACAAATTCATCCCGGTGGGATTTGCTGAACAGTAATCATCCAGTGGACCGAGAAATTTCCTCCAAAATCTGCGAACCACATTACTTGTCGCATCTCTGACCCATTTGCCGGTTGATTAGACCAGTTTGTTCTGGATTCCAAAAATATTTTGTTCTTTTTCCCGGTTCACAAAAAAGAAAAAAAAATCAGAGGCTCTAAAATGGCAGTGGTTTGCGTCACTCGCGCTATTTTGCATGGGCAAAATATTAGGACATTTATGGGACATGCTGTTAGCAGAAAGTAATCTGATGAAATTCGGAGAATGCCAGTCGCGTAACTGGATTCAATCAGGAAACAAGGTTTATCTGTAATGAAACGTTTAGTGACGAGGCAACACGAATTTGATCCGTATTATCTTTTAGGGTGCTATTGCGTAATCACAACTCTAACCAACTAGCTTTGCGTGAGGCATGTAACGAAGCAGTCAGCTCAAGTTCCACTGCGTTTATCCCTAATATGTGATTAGAATATTCCAAAATTTTATGCTTCCCAAAAATGTACGTTACGTGAACTATTTATATTTGCTAAGAATGTCCTACATAAGCTAGATTGCGTCACGTATGCGATAGATTAGATTGAGACAAAATGTGAGCATCTCAGCATCGGTCTATTCTCTACTTGGATGAGTTTACTCTGAACGACTTCGGGGCTAAACGAATTTCTAAACCATTCCTGCGAAGCTCTTATCTACGCTCTGACACGCGTGATGGGTTAATGCACCAATTTGTGTTTTGGCCGTCGTATTGTTATGATGAACATATTCTGTTGTGATAACAAAAGCCGGTCACTTTTGTCTCGTCCTGTCTGCGCTTGAATTGCGCCAACCCAATATGCGTTGATTGTACAGTTCGAAACATGGACAACTACTGCAAATCACGGTCTGATTTAACACAGTTCCATTCGCTTGTGATCAAGCCTCGTGTTCCAATCTCTGGGAGTGTGAAAACTGCAAATAGGTTCTCTCACTACCCCGGATTGCCACCTGCTCAATAGGAACTCTTTAAACACTTGAAATAGTGTCATACGTCCACCTCGTCCCCATGCATCCTGTCACTGTAAGGGTAGTGGGTACTGACTCGTCATAACATCTACCCGGATCAGAGATCAACACAGTCGCAGCGCCTTCGCGCTGATTATTCCAATCAATAAGCGCAGCAAAAGCGCCGCATGAGAAATTTGACGAGTGTCGAGGGACCAAATTAGCCGACAGAATAAGGAATCAGTGAATGTTGCTCAACGAAGACTACTAGAAGCTATTTGGTTTTGATTATTAAACGAGCTTTTTGTCTACTCGACTTGGTCTTTCTCACCAGAGTTGGTGGGAATTGGAGATAGCGGCCGCGAAATAAAATCGATTGGGGATTTACGGCCGAACCACAGCAGAAGTTTCATCACATTTACTGCGTTACGAAAAAGTCACCATTCGGCAAAGATCTGGAAAAAACGGGATGTGTTTGCCAAAAATTAAGGGCGAAGTTCGTGGAACTAATACTGAATTGCAATTTTGGCTACAACTGGCGGCAGTTTCCAGGGGATTGTTTCGGCCGAAGTATAGAACAAATTTATTTATACTCAGTAGTGGGAGATCAATAGGGTAACTATGGATTGCAAGAATGAATAATTGGCCCTCAGTGACTGCAAAAAATTGACTGTAAAAATCGATCGACTGAGTGGTGACAAGCTATGGGCTCGCGAAATTCTACAGCGTACAGATATCAGATAGTCGACAGACCGTTTAGGGGAAACTGCGGTACCCATGTGGCTATGCCGGTCGATCTACAGTCGTTCGTCCCAGGTTGGCATCTCATTTTCATAGCGATCGATATGCTTCATAACCTTTACTGGTGGATATAAATCTGCTCTTGTATTTGTGATTTTCGCCGACCAAATGGGCATTGCTGATCTCCGATGAATCACTTGAAAATCAATAGAATCATGAAAAATGTCCGCTTTATAAATATGCAATCGAAAAATTTATTTGCTAATAGAAGAAAGCAATGAAAAACTTTTTTTCTTATGCGATAGTGACTAGGAGAATCCCTTGTTAGTTCGTGTTCAAGCAGCAGTGGATCTTATATCGAAAAACCAAAGGAACTTGATTAAAACAAAATAACTATTAGATGCAATGAATTCTGACCTAATTGGCCTGTAGGAAATGGGGAAGTAAGTTGCTTACGTATGCTTTTGTAAATTTTCGTCTATCTACTACAGACCCGTGATCCTTCGACAGATGGTACGCGTTTACTGCTAGTTAAAATTAGAATAAGTATATCACACCAAACTATTGTTGTTCGATGGCCAAAAACATCTTCCAGTTTTCAAATGCATTCGAAGTGGCCCAATTCTCATTTCAACTGAATTGAAACTGATCTGGCATAAATCAACTCACTTTGAGTAAGAATTCTAGGTCAACTAGTGGATCGTATCCAATTTTGTTGAAAAGGTGGTCGACATGGAAGATTCCGACATGCCTGATTTCCAAATTTATTTACAAAACAGTCATATGGTACTCCCAATAACAGTTGAGCCGATTGAAATGAGACCGCTTGGAAGACGAATCTGCTACCGCGAAACAGTAGGGGTTGATGAAGTATCCAGGACTGCCCTCAGTTAATGACCATACATGCCAAGTTGGCGTGATCTGATTCAGGCTGGAGATAGCCTGTTTACGAATTCGTTGGTAGCATCATGTGCGTGACACCGTGACCAGGTTCGTACGCATGCTGAAGTACACGTTTGGACATGTGATAGTTGGTGTGCTTGTTCTTCCGCCCGCAAGTGATCCAAAATGTTCACGCACAAAGTCTCAGATAGTTGCACTTGGATATTCGAGACACGTGCAAATTTGGCTGCTAACAATGGGTTTACAATAGCGACGAGGACAGTTTTATAGGCCTCAGTTTTCCGAAAAATCAAAGGCTCATTCAAGTCACCTATTTCTAATTTACCCCTGGGATCCGGCCACGTTTTCCGAGACTTTGAAGTGTGCCTTTTCATAAGCCTGTTACCCGGGAAAATTAAATAAGTGTTAAGCCTATTTATAAGCATCTACTTAACTCTCGCCAGTAGTCTGTTTACCTTCAACAAGAGGAACACGACAGAAACGGCATAATGTAACTGTTACTGTTTATTGGTGATAGAAAAATGGCAGTCAAATCCTCCCGCATTGAACAGTCAGCACAGAAGAGCTTAGAAACAAACTGGTTCGAAAACACCACGTAGAAAATTGAATTTCTCGATATCGATTATTCTCTACTTTCGATTGTCGGTTGTAAATTCATTGTTACACCCTATTAATCGGATGAGGCATGTTTATCAACTACTGTGAAACGAATTCTACTAGTTTAAGTTCAACCGAAGAAGCAAGCTTTTCCAATAAGCTGATTTAAAATCAGACAGATCCGAGCATGTTTGAACTAACGACAGTCGACCAGGCAACCGTGTGGATAAACAATGAATAAAGCTACAAAGCCCTCGGAAAGCGCACGTAAATCCAGCCCTTCGAGGACAAAGATGCAGCCATCTGAATGCGGATAACAGTGTCGAATAGGAGTGAGGAGGAGGCTTTGGATTCGTGAGCATCAACCCGAACTGACACGAACTTGACCGTTTGGCCGCTGGCCAGTATTTTGATCACTTATTCTTTCCCCAACTCCAACGGCAAGTTTTCGTTTCGCGCGTAAATTTTTTTTCGTTTTCCGGACCGTTTTTTGTCCGGAAGTCATTCCGGTGTCCAGGAATTTAGCTAAATCCATTTGCTTTTATGGTCTCGTTGAAAAAGAACCACAAATTGGTCCTGAAAGAAACAATTATCTTTTTTTGCATGTGCTGTTCCTATGACCATTAGTGATGATCTAGCTATCGGCCGTTTGACTGCCTCACTGATCGTAATCCCCGGTGAACTGATCGTTTCGATGGCTTTCTTTAAACTGGGTTCAGTCTGACCGGCACTTAAATGCACATGAGTTGGCAAACACACAAACGCACAAACACGTGCACGCACAAACACGTGCATGCACATACACATGCACACACGTAAACGTGATCATTTTGCAATTTGTTAGCCATGCCATCCGACCGATGTGCAAACACCGAAAGTCTGTTTTTGGCAATTCACGAGGACAACCTGGTGCCACGCCTTTCCTGTCCACTTGTCTTCGCCAGTGGATCACGGTGATTTGCGCTAACCGAACGGTCAGGAATTAGTTGTTTTGCGAACGCTTTTGTTGATCTGGTCCCGGGTGATTACCGACCTGATCGTTGGGATACTTTTTTCTGCTACCGTCAGATAATACGAGTTCATCAGATTGTTTGATTAGAAAGTATTTCTATGGTCAATCGATTATTATAATTATTGTGACTCGCACGTTTAAATATATTATTTGACTACTGGACTTGTTGTTTCAAGGTCAAACTTAAGTTAGAATGTGAGGCAGAATTGTGCCTGAGGTAAGTGGGTTGTGCGCGTATGGAATCAGAAGTCGTCATCCTTATCCTTGTGATTGACTCACCTAGTTCGGTGATTTTGGAATGAACTAACTCGAACCACTGTTGTTTAGCCCGTTCATAAATTAACAGCCTAATGAACCTTCTGCTGAGCGTCAACTCGCGTCCTCTTCCCCCAGGGTTGCTACACTCACACCTCACGTATTCGATTAGTTGAACCCACTCATCTTGCTGATATCATTTATCTTTTATCTTTCACTTTCTTTATTAGTGAAACAATAAAGTACATCATTTTTCAGGAAGGTGGCCGCGGCTAACAGAGGGCTGCCAAGCGGGGAAGTTGACCGGCGGTGGGAGGATTCGAACCCGCGACCTTCACGTCCAAACGACACGACCTTATCCGTCTGGCCACCACCGGTCATTTTTCACGCGCCAGTTGTGGCCGGTGTGTGAAGTATCATTGAATGATATCCGCGCCGATTTTCATTTCCGAACTGAGTAGTTAAAGTTACCACTTGTACCCAGTCACTACTAAGTTAGAGATATCATTTTAAAGGGCCGTTTGTAACCTTTTGCGATTTTAAGATTTCCCTTTGGCCGCCGCCCAAATACAAAAACGGGGACAAATTGGGAAAGAAAACTCGGAGGCATTTTTACCTTCCCAATCTTGTGAACATATTTGGTCAGGTGTCAGGTGGTCATATGTATGTCGAAGATGGTCTGCTTTTTTCCCATTCTAGGAACGACAGAAACCGAAATGGTTTTCTGGTGACCAGGTGGCAATTGCTCTTTTCAAAATTGCTATTTCTGTTTGCTTTCATTGTACCCTCATTGTGATAAGTTTGTGTTATTCCTTTTGACATTGAAAATCTGATTCCAGTATTGTGCCGTCTTTAGACGTCATACACTCACACTCTAATCAGTTCTCTAGGTTAATCTAGGATAATCAAGTAACCTGTCCAGCGTCCGTATTAACCTAACCAAACGGAGTTTGCCAGTTGTGTGCAGACATCATGTTCTATCTAAAACATTCCTCCGTTTTTTCAAAGTTTCTAATGAACGTGGATAATTTTTGGAGGAACTTGGCATGCCTAACCTCGTATACTCCAGCTGTGACTATACAACAAATTACACTTGCCAAAAAGGCTTGTTTCCGACCGCTAACTGATCACTGGCCTCAAATTCTTATCATATGTATTCCGGGGATTGCCGTTCTTTCCAAAGCAACTGTTGCTCATGCACTGGCAATTTCAAAACAAAAACTGTCATAACTTTGATCTAAAATTTGGTCAGAAGAAAGCTATTCAAAGTAACCGAACAGCTTGCAAAAGCATACTCACAACTTGTGCAAACTTCCACAGCGATTTACTAAATCCGTCTACATGATTACAAGTAATCGTACTGGAATCCAATCCGAATCGTGAATTATTTGAAAAACCTGGGTGACGAATCATTCTATTCAGAGTATGTTTAACTGTACCGCACATCATCCAACTCCTTTGGAAACGGAACATTCGAGGACCGTCTCTTGTTGTTGTATATAAAAGTTACGCGTTCACCTGCACACTGGCGCGTGCGCTTTCGGTGAACGCATCGCGTTGGCGGGTGGAATTAGACCGGTGAGTTTTAGGTGTTTGATGGATAATTACGAATTTTTTCAAATGCACACACACACACATTAACATACAAACCATCGGTATCGTTTCCCTCGCAATTCCAGTATTACCAACATGCTCATTCCAAATATCTTTAAAAACGAGGTTTGAAAAGTGCAGAAAACGAGATAATCTATGGGGAAATTCGTGAACAAACAGCTTGCACATTTGGTCCGACAAGGAACAGGTGACCGTTTGTGGACCGCACGCAAAAATGTGCCGTCTATATAGAAATATTTTCTAAATGATGCGTCTGTTTCCCAATTACGTTGTCCGGGGCCAGATATATAATCCGTGAATAGCTCCGAACAAACTGCCCATTCCTCGACGGTCAGCTACCCGACGGACGGCAAGCGTGAAGCCGCATTTTATTTCGACAAAACCATCCGGTAGTTGGCGATCAAGTGGAACCAAAACAATGCAGATGATAGCGCTCGAATGCAAGTACGCACACACACGCACACACACACACACGCAGATATAAACAGGCAAACTTTCAGGACATACGAAGAAATGTGATTTGTCCACAGAAAACCAGTAACTTGGTTGTTTGAATTCACTCGGACGTTCAATCAGATCACCAAGTTGGTCTTATGGGTGATCATATATACGATCTAATGATTTCACTATTTCTACCAAAACGTTTCTGTTTTTTCTGGTTATCATTTGCTCGGAGGGTCGGAAATGAGATTCACTGGCAATAAAAGCTTGAAATCAGGGAAAAAGCTGTAACATATTTAATCGAAGAAAACTCAAAAGAAAAATCACTGTCAGTAAGATGGCTCACGGTATTGAGAACCGCGTCAAACAATGTTACGTTGTTGACGTAAATGAATATAGTGAAAATGATGTTCAGGTCGACAATGGTACTGTTGGTATTGGTGTTGATGATCGTTATCGTTCAGCTTTAAAAAACAAGGCAAACCTCACTGACCGCTGCTTTTGCCCTAGGATTGTGTTTTTCTATAAAAAGAGTGAATACCCAAGGGGAAGAAGTGAGTGGACCTGCACAGGAGGGACAAGGTAGGAATGCTGGAGTAGCCAACACACGCAACACACTCTAAATGTTAAAACTCACACTTTCAACCATTCTGGTTCGATGGAAAATGACAATACGAACGCCACGGTTCATGGTTCACTGCCATATCCTTCAGTGTTTCCAGCCAGCTAGTTGACGAGTCTTTCGGATCCCCAAACAAGAAGACGTGAGACACCTACTTTACCTAACTTCGCTGTACATTTTCTCATCCCACGTCGCCACGTCATCTGTTGGCCTCCACATAGCTTCTTCCATTCCTTAGAAGGAACACAAAATAGGGCACGGTATGGTAGACGAGTGTTCGTCATATGCAACACGTGACCCAACCAGCGTAGTCTACTAAATTTCATACGATGAAACAAGGTGTTCTGAGAACCGGCTCCTAGTACTAGATACCGAATGTCCAGGTTGCTCACCTGGTCACTACGTAGACATCGGTGGTCGAAAACCTCCAACCGAAGAATGTTTCTCACACAATTATTGCATGTCTGGCAACCCTATAGCAGAACCGTGGGCACTGCGGCACAGTACACACGGCCTTTCAACTTCAGTGAAATATCAGACCGACGCCACAAGTGCTTCAATCCAGCGTAAGCTGCACGAGCCTTGGATATACACATACTTACCTCCATTCCCGAGCTACCATCTTTCAACACGCAGCTACCAAGGTAGGTGAGACGGTCTACAATCATTAGTTTCTCTCCGCTCAGCACGAAGTTCGACACTGCTGCAGTCCAGTACTGT
>LUCM01008294.1:0-90365 GCA_008360955.1 Fasciolopsis buskii | reverse complement strand
ATCTTCGGCTTGAGATAAGCCATCCTGTATAGCTCGTTGGATCATGGAGGCAAGCAAGTCGTCACACCCTTCCAAAGTGCCGTCTCCGTGTGACAGTGATGGTAATGATGTTGGTATTGGTGGTGATTTTGATAACGATTACGATGGTTGTGTCGATGTTGGTGATGATGACGATGATGAATATGAGTCATGATGATCATGATTATAATGTCGCTAATTTTTTTAGGTCGGGCTTCACAGCAACGTTGTTTTACTGTGTGTACAGTTAATCATGATACGTGGAGTTCATGGAGCTAACCGCTGATGCAGTGGTGGCAAAATTTCTGGAATTTACCCTTGATAGTGCTTCCGTTATTTTGGCGTTCACTTGGCAATACTTTGCAGGTATTTTTGCTAACATCAAAGTATTGACGTAAACGAGGCGCGCTTAAGGTTTACACCGAACAAACCAAAACCTCGTATTCAAGCCGACTATTCTACTCACCTACTGTTCGTGCCAGGTGAGACTGGCTGACAGTTGATTAACTAATTTCAAATTTCACTCCATCTAGTAAAACGAAATGTGGATCGGATTTGATTGTTCTTCATCAAGCCGAGCACGTCCGGATTGCGAACCGAGTGTCCATATTTTGCTTTTCGCAAAACGTGACCCATTTGTTCCGAATCGGATAGTTTCAGATAGCTTAATTGTTGAAAACAAGTAGTCCGCTTGATCTTGTATTCTTCGTGTGATCATCATGGGTATTTTTCAAATGCTACTTGGGGTAAACATCCTACCCTGTGGCACATGTTCGTGGACTTAAAAGCCCCTAGATTTGTCTAAGAAAAAGGCAACATGCATGTCGTGGACGAGGGCCTTGCTTCCCTCAGAGACATTTGAAATTTCAGTTCAGCTTCTTCCTTGCACACGTTTATTCGTTTACGTATACTGTGTGCATGTTATTCGGGTGCAAGCGGTTGATATCAAACTGTGATATCCACGAGATGCGGAAGTGGATGAACGGAAAAACAAAGCTGAATCGCGCGAATCGGTTTCGAATCACACGCACACAAAACCCCCGAATGGATGGGCGCGAACCACTTCGAAACCTTTGATTTCACACCAGAATTTTGTCAGCCTATTATCTGTCGAATCCGGAAGGTAATATTGCTGTCAGCTATACAAAGCCATTCGAATCAACTAATCACTAGGCTGTGAGTAGCTTGACAGGGGTTGCATGGAGCTGCTTGGGAAACCAACGACTTAATAGATTGTAGTCTCATATCGAAGTGTACCGAGATCAGAAAAAAGCCAAATGAAGAGACTTGCCAACTCATTTTGGGCAGTACAAGTGTAAAATGAAGATACACGGAATACGGGATATGCGCCTCATTATTCTCGGTTCCACATGTCGCCTTGCTCAGTCTCGATTGACTGGACAGATTTTCCTCGCCCTCATCCACGTGTTTTGTTCACTTACTCGACAGATCCGAGCGATCATTTGTCACTTTTCTCCAATTTTAACCCGACGGGAACATAGTGTTTCACTTGTCTAATGCTCGATCAGTTGGCCCAATCACCAACCGTGGCAGTGGACCGGTATGTTGGAGTAGCAAGTCCGGAAAACTGGATTCTGACAGAAAAAGTCACTAGTCTCGCTGTGCGGTTCCGAATAACGAGCTCGGGCTAACAGTACGTCCATCCGATTGGACAAAATGGGACATTTTAAGTAAAATTGTGATCTTCCCATCACTTGCCCTAAGAACCATCCCCGTTCAAAATTTAAGAGTTCTGGATAAACGTGTATCATTTCGTGTGCATATACCTGGACTGTGGTAAAAACGAGAAGGGCCGAAGTAATTAGTGGGACATTCCCTCGTTCTGCGTCACATGAGACAAGTAAGATCGGAACAACTTTTGTAATGGTAAAAGTGAAAAACGAATGGTCTTCTTATGTGATAGAAACATTTTGGATAGCTTGTGTTTACAATGCGGGTGTTCCGCCTCCGCGGATACCCCCATAGCAGCGTGCTTATTCTCCGCTATCGGCAAAGTCAAGCGAGCTGGTTTAGCAAAGCCCATGTACTTGATTCTGCACCCTGCCGAACTCAAACTGCGTGCGGTAGTTCTTATCGGTTCAGACGATCTGTTCCGTTCTGCGGCCACGAGGATGATTATAACTACTACTACTACTACTACTACTACTACTACCACTACCACTACTACTACTACTACTACTACTACTAATACTAATACCGCTACTACTACAACTACTAATACTGCTATTACTACTACCACTACTAATACTGCCACTACTACTACCGCTAATACTAATACTAACACCAATACCAGTACTAATACTAATATTAATATTAATACTAATACTAATACTTATACTAACACTAACACTAATACTAATACTAATACTACTAAAACTGTGCACTAACTGCTGCAGAAAATGAGCAACAAATTTTGTATCCAATATTCCTCCCCATCTGTCCACACTGGAAGGATAAGTAACCAAAGATTGCATTTCCTGCGGTACTTTAGACTTATCGAAAAGACCATTCAACTATTCGTTTGTGCGTGTGTGTATGTGTGCGTGTGTTTGAGCATTCAACGACTTCCACTGGTTTTCTGCCCTCAGGTTGTTTTGTTTTTTGCCATTCCAACAGCCGTTGTTGCAAATCTTGTGTTCAAACTGAGGTAACGACTAGTGAAGATGCTCCTACTGAGTGCTTTCGTCTTCATGTAAACAAATGACTCGTTAAAACACTGACCAATAAAAAAACAGTAAAATTCGTTCCCTACTGTAATTCCTTTAACGATTACGCAATTCAGGATAGATTGGTCTCCGGAGTTTGTTAAACATTTTAACTGCCGTGGAGAAAAGATGGTTTTAAATCTACTTATGTAAGCCAAACTGATGAAACGAAAAATGGATGCACCACATGACATGAAAAAAATTCATACGGACTACCGAAAGTTCATAGCAGTGATACTTGACTGTCAGTGCAGTAGCTATTACTGGTCTCTGCTATCAAACCTGACGTGCTAGGTGTAAGCACCGCTTATTCCGTCCGAATTGGATTGTTGTCCAGAACTTCCGAAGTGCTAGAATCCCATGAGATCAAACATTCAATTTTCCAACGCCTGACTCACCATTGAAAGGCATGACATCAGTGTAAAGCTGTTTGATCCTGTCTAGTAAAAGCAAGCTGTACAGGTCGGTTGTGTGCAGAATCCAATGCGAGTCTAGGCTGGACGATCGTTGCTCAAACATCATATCTACTGGGTTGTCCGAGCTGAATGCCAGCGGTGTTTTGAAAGTTAACACTTTACCGATCTGTGCCTCGTTCCACCCACAAATTTTGCAGTCCGTAGTACTTTGTGCACCAATGACCCACCACCAATAGACGAACAGCTACCCCGCGGGGTGCTTAAACACCGCCGGCAATCGCACGGAACATTTCCGCATCATATTTCCCATCAGCAACTTTCACAAGTTGATCGTCTTCTCCATAGGGCATGGTGGCTTGCGAACCCACTGCCGGAGGAGGGCACTGCATCGTGGCGTGCCGATTCTGGATGAACTGTCGGCATCCAGCCCGGTTAGGTTAGTACATTCAAAAGCTCGACTACTAATCGTTTTGCCCCGGGGTTTTCGTTCTACTATCGACAGGATGGTTGTGTATTGCTGATGATCTCTAACCAGGGGGAAAGGCCTGTTCAATGCTCCCATGATTGACAATGGTCAGTTTGGCATTATGGATGTATTATCAACTGTTCGGAAATCGCATGAAATTCTCCGCATGCAATTACATTTTCACGCCTCACGATTGCTAATAAAATAAAGTACTTCGGCGATGAACAAAGCAACCACTCAGGTTCTCGATATCTAACATTCAATGAATTGTCCTTTTCTCGAGAACAATACTTGGAATCTGCAACGTCAATTCACTCAAGCAATAGCATACGTTCACTTGGAATTCCCATCTGGTTTCTGCTACATAAGAAATTGTCTTTAGAAAGATGAAAAATTTACGCATCAGTAGCTATAACAATTGTAATTCCAAATCGGTCACATTGTTCCTACAGGTCAAATCCGTACAAACAAGGTCATTCGCACACACACACACACACACATACAATATGAGCCTGCAAGCACACGCTTGCACTTGTGGCGAGTGACAGCATGAGTCTTAGCGTCCGGAGCCAAGAAGGGACAGTTTGTTCTTAACAGGTTTTAGTTGATTAATCACCGTCGACTAAGTTGCATTAGGAGTGCTCGTCAGCAATTAATGCCCCACTCCACTTTATCGGCAACTGTGTGCAAGAAACTTCTCATCTGGCTCACTCCTTTGTTATTCACAGTCTGTCGCGTAAATCTGTCATGTTCAACACTCACGATCGAAGAGAATAAACGAAATACTTGCATCGTGTAGCATATTTTGTCTTTCTGTTGTGGTAAATTATTTTCCATTCAAATCCGAATAAATTAATAAAATTGAGGACCTTTTAGACACCCAGATCAAACTGAGTTTTCGTGCTCTCGGATGTCGCGGTAATCCGAAACGTATTTCCCTATGCGTGCATTGGTTGTTTTGTAGTTTGATCCGTTTGCCTGATCGATTATTCATGTGACTTTTCCGTCTGAGGCTACAAATTAATGCATGTTATCGACTGACTGAGTCTGAAATGAATGAAATACATGAGTATGTATTGTTTGGAAAACTTCATCCCATGCCGCTTTTTCTGGACACATTAGACGGCCCCGTGATGCAGTGGTCAGTGACCAGTGTCAGCGCGACACAAATGTTGCAATTTATTGTAGGCAAATTCACCAAGGCATGAAACAAACTGTAATGGTTGGGGACATGTTCTGCATAGTTGTTCGGGCGTCACATTCACTATGCTTAAGAAAAGTCATACATATACACAGTTTAGCACATAGTAATTGAATCATAACTTTATTGAAATATATGAATAGTTCCCATGGCTGAAATCATAATACCATAAAATTTGGCATCTAGTTGAGCAGTGTCAAGCTGACCAAACCGATTTCCGTGTTTCAATTTATTGTTAAAACGTTCGCGACTAAGTTTCATCTTTGTAGAGAATACAGCTACTGTTTTGGAGTTACTTGGAATGGTACATTTAAAAAACAAGTGAACTGAGCATTTGCCGCAACCTAGCACCTAATAAATCGAGTTTCGATTAAGAGAAAAACCCCTAAGCGACGAAGCAATTCGTCAACATGCAGGGAGCAAACGCCAAAATCGGTCACGTGTGAAACAAAGCGATACACATTTCGTGAACTACCAAAGCTAACATGATGAATTAAATCTTAGATATTTGCAACCATTGGCTTTGCACCACCGCGTACTGGTTTTGATTGTTACCTCTTAGTACCATCTATTTAAAAGAGGACAATATAACAGGAAATAGCGAGTCATTATTGAATCAAATAGCTGCATAGAACAAGAAGGGTTTTCAAATGCAAGAGTTCCACTAATTTATCCTGTTTTTTTAACAGGGTTCGGCGTTTATCCAATCAAGTCGAAATGAATGATTACTCGTCCAAGCACTCGAAAGCAGTAAAGTATGAGTGAACTGTGAATGGAATGAGTATGTGCGCCGCAGAAAGACACTCGCTGTCCCCGTCCGGGATAGTCAAACTGTTTTCACTCCCGAATCCCGACAAAGAAAGGGAGACGAATGTGCTACTGTTCTCACAATGTTGCACTGTGCGATATGCGCGTGTTTTGTTTTACCCGAATCAGTATAGCTTTTCCGACGTCAATAGGTAAATCCGAAGAAAAATTTCGACGCTTACTCGACTTTACCATAATCCAAAATTTTCTTTTGAAGCATTTTTTTCGATTTTCAATTAACTTAAATTGTTGAAACTTTGGAAAAGAGAGTATGACCACTGCATTGCATCTCTCGATCAAGAAGACAAGAATTAAGTCAGCGAAAAAAAACACGAAGGCACATGGATGTAAAACTAACGCTCAGGCGAAGCAATGTCAGCTGCGCCCACAGTCAGCCTATCTACGGAATTCCTCGAATTAAACAATTTCCCGGTTTCTGTCATGCTCAACAACTTGCAAGTTCTTCCCAATTTCAGTTACTCTTTTTGAATGAGGCTTTTGCCCTGGAAGCAAACAGATGCTAGCATGGAATTTGAAACGGTGTACAGTTTGTTCCAGAAGCCTTCATTTGCTGAATTGGCAACGGGGGCAATGGGCGCACGAGCTCATCGACGAGCTCGGTTTGCGAAAGAAACAGTTGAAAAGTCCCCCCGCATCGGTCGGAAATAATCTTCCTAGATTTTTTGTTTACTTTCACTACATTAACAGATGAACAGTAATGTTAAATGTAAGCTTGGAAACTAATGACAGTTTTTATTCATGCTAGTGTGTCCTGACCCAACAAGTAAGTCATGTGATAAAAGCTGGTCCAGTTATGTTTGGACTGCCAATGATAACTGCGGGGACAGGCCATTGTAAAATTTAAACAAGCCTCGAACGTCACTGGATGGAATGCGTCCCATCAATCGAGATTGTTTCTATTCTGCAAAAATGCATGATTTGTAAACAAACCCACTGTGCTCCGTAGTTGCTATGGTTTTCTGGCTGTCCTCAGCCTTATAGCTTGATTTGCATTCAATCTATTGCCTATTGGTAATTCGCAATTTTACATTTTTCCTGTATTGCCATTTCAAGTACAAATACAACGTAATGGCAGATAACCCGTAACTGAAGGAATCGAACCCGCGATACTAGGGCCAAACAGCACAAACTATTCGCCGGTTGATCAAACGCGATCTGACAAGGAATGGTACTGTGCTACTAATAAAACAGTGAATCACCGGGACCCTGAAACCGACCGAATCCCTAGTCAACCGTGGATGGTTATTTTAGTGTCCTCTCCCATCTGTTCCCGCGTGGCACTGGCCATATTTACTCTAACCGTAGAGGCACAAACAATAAGCCGACAAAAATTTGCGAAGGTGGGCGATAGTTAAAATGTTATCCTGAACAGCTTTCCCTGACGAATTTGGCCATCAAACCGTCTCGATCACCGACATGGATAATGCAGACCTCTGTACGGATGAAACTTGCACACAGGGTGTCCTTTGGCGGGCAAATGCAAATAGGAGTCTCCGATATTTTTACGGTGACAGGAAAAGAAATAAGGAGCCCTCCACACAGGATTACAGGCAATGGTATCCCTGTTTTACAGAATTATTCAGCTAAGAAAAAGATTCGAAAATCAAGGCATAAAAAACTATGGCAATGTGTTCAACATTTTCCAAGTCCATTTCGCTTTTAGAGCTAGTCTGTACCTGAGTGACGCGCGTACGTGTCAGCTATTATTCTTCTGCCATGCAAAATGCAAAATAGTTCGGATGTCGTTTCAATCTGGGTTCTTATACCCGCGAAATGAGTTCTATTCATACTTGCTAAATCTTGGCTCTGTTTTGGCAATAAAAATGGAATTTTTCGTGAACGACACATTTGTTCTGATTCTAAAACGAACCGACTGAAATGAATCGAGATAGTCACACAAATAACCAGGCGGTGAATGTTCCCGCCGAGTATTTGATTTTTTCGTTTTGACTTTTGAACAATATCAATCAATAAATTGGGCGTATCTTTTTGCTTGTAGCCTTATGCACGCATGTGTGTGCTCGATATACTAAATGCAGGAAAACCTTGATATTTTGGGAAAAAACGTCAACACGGTCAGTTCTAGTTAATTCAGTTTCACGTGACCAGACTCTGTTGATGAGATTAGTGAACCTTTCGTCTATCCACTTTATCCGATTTGTCACAGAATGAATGTCTATCACATCCATAAATAATGTAATGAGATAAAAAGAGGCCGTATTCCTGCAATTTCTAAGACCCGAAGCCTCAGTGACAAACAAATGTGCTGCCATGAAATTATTTACATATTTTGTCTTGGTTTTTTGAGTGTATTCTAATTCATTCTTCAAAATTTTAAAGAACGAAATGAACATCAAATACGTGGTTGCCGACAGAAGAAACCCTGTTGAGTCCGCCTAGGCCGCTCATACAGCAATCGTGCAAACTCACCAAACAGGTCAACCACACACGTCCGAGTGGATATCCTATCGATTTCTGTCTGTCAATAATTATCTGTGGTTGCAATTTACCAACCTTGTGAACAGTCTCACGTGAATCACGCTGAACTGTGCTAATTTCCGCAATGTTAGGTTGTATGAACTCCCTAATTATCTGTTGAAAGTACCAGGAACATTTCGCTTTGCGGATCAAGACAGTATAGTCCATAGTTCTGATCGTTTGACCTGCCAAATTCACTGAGATCCTCAAACCTCAATGGTATCATAATCCAACCTTAAGTCAATCGAGTAATATTCATCTGAGTATCTGGTTTTAATTCGACTGCATATCCCGGTGTCGGTCGACTGATGTATGAACCGACCATGTAGTTCAACAATCCGAATATGGGAGATTTGATCCCGGTTGTGAAATTCTATCCGTGTTGCCATAACTTAGGTATCAAAAATAAAAGTGTGAATTTCATCAAGCGGCTACCTCTCCCATAACAGTTAGTCGCGTTTTTCAGTGCCCCATTTATGAACGCGCATTCAGATACGACTTGCGCAAATCTGTTTTCCCCCTGAGGGCGACCTGGTGATGTTCTTATTCCACATCCTAACCTTCATAACAAAAAGATCGGAGATCATTTCGACTGAAACGCAATGTAACTTATACAGTTGTTTTTTTCATCCTTTCTTATTGCGTTTGTGTCAATATCGAACAAACTCCTTATGTTATAAACATTACAGTTTGGACTGTATATGGTGTGAAAAATGTGTCATGGTCTCACCTACAGATCGGATTATCGAAAGTGCTAATATCTGGCACAAATGGAGGAGGATTGAGGTTCAGTCTTAGCGCCGTGGAGTGGTTACATCGTTACGTTAATTGCCTAACGGCGCTGACACTGGGTAGGCAAAGGAACAATCAACTGGGCTATTTTACAACTTTACAATTCCCGCATACCTCAGCTTCAAAGCAGCTTTTTCTGTCACTTTCATCCAGTTCCACGAACTCATCTACACGAAATGGTTGACCCGGAAATGTAAGCTGAATCCGTGGCCAACCTCGAGGATGACTGACAAAATATCGGAGTGAAAAAATTGCACTTCTTCCGCCTGTCGAATTCATTATGACTGCAAAAACCCGAAAACGAAATGTTTGTCGCGTTATATTGATGAAGTCACGAAACAAGCTATTCCAAACCTAATTTTCGACCTCAATCATGCAATGAAAGGATGTTTTCCAATTACTTGATTTGGTAATTAAGGCGTGGAACATACCGGGGGGAGCAGTTCTAATTTTTACTCACAGACAAGATTACAAAGTAGACTTTGAGAAAAAAGACAGCAACTAAATCAGCCCACATTTCCCACTCCCCTGAGGCTTTTGTTCTCGTGATCGATAATCTGTCAATGGCAGTTGGCTGCACATCGCAAACCGATGTTGAATCCTGTCTCGCTCATTCCATCTCATTCGTTGTTTCTATCTACTCGTTGCATATATCTGCTTGATAAAGTTTCATTTCTTATGCCGAATTACTAGTATCATGTTGTGCACCAAGAATGGGGTTAAGTTGAGGACATGTGCGAAGACTGAGGCGAACGGGTGGGAAAAATAACCGTTTTTGCAGTTCGAAAGTTTTCGAAATTTTTCACCAAGAACGCTATCGATGGCCTATTGGGTGACCAAGTCCGGTAGAGATAGCGTACGATCCAATGTAGGAGACAAACAGAATGAGCCAATATGTTTCATTTATACCAGGAAAAATTCGGTCTTTGGGAAAAAATGGTTAGATGACTGATTGTGAACGATGGAAGACGAGACTATCTAAAAATAGACAGTAGAACATAGGGGGAAAACGACGCATAGCACGGTTTGAAGTAAATGACTTATTCTCGACTGCTTTTTTCAATCATTTTCCAAACTGCAACATATTCTGACGTTTCCGAACGCATATGATGCCCAAGATTGGTGATTAGACTGCAAATACTGAATCAATAACCGTGGTTAGCGATCAAGCGGTTGGCATTTTCACGTGTTATCGTCATCATCAACGTACAGCTATAAACTACATAGTGAGCTCCGCTGACCGCTGCTTTTCTGACCGCGTTGGGATCGGATACGGGAAGAATGAATAAAGCTACGGGAGCGAGAAAAGAAAATAATGCCATCGTATTCAACTCACGGAAGGCAAAATCTAACTGTACCGGTGCACATTTTTCCACCATTCGGATTCAGGTGAGAATGACAGCACGATTGTCACTGGTCCTGACAACGCTACCATATTCTTCGATGTAATCGGGTAACCGGTGAAGGGAAATTTTAGACTGGAACCAGGCAATAGTGAGATACCTATTTTACCTAACTTTGCAGTCCGTTTTTATATTTCATGTTGCTGCACCATCTACTGACTTCCACGCGGTTTCATCCACTGCGTAGAAAGAATGAGATACGAGTAACGTGCGCTAGAGTTGCATTTGCCTAAAACGATGCGTGACCCAATCAACAAAGTCGCCTAAACTTCTCTGACCGTGTACCTAATAATTAATTCTTACCCGCACACGTTGCTCGCAGAGTCATTCCATCCATTTCCATTAGTTCAGTGCCAATCTTCGATAATCGAAAACATTCACGTGATGGGTAACTGCAGCACAGAAAAATTTGTGTCTTGTCACCGCTGAACTCAAATGAACACGCCACGGCACAGTGCGCACAACATTCCGACCTCAGCCGTACATCAGGTGAAAGTCACAGTTGCTGCTCGAGCATTGTTGCATCCACAAGTGGTTGCTTCTAATATTGTGCTGCCGTTCTTTGTTGCGCAGCTGAAGCCAGTGTTGCAACAACAGTTTACATTTTGCAGTTTTGAAAGCTCAAGCCGAATGGAACAACAACTCGTGCGAGTCTGTCTGGTCCACGTTGCGCATGAAGCGTTACAGGCACCGGGCACGTTATCAGCGGGAGCACTATTAACAGGCGCAGACGGCAAAGCGAGACGGTTTTGGCAAAAGACGCGGACTGAGTACAAAAGAGGGAACCCTGACCACCTATCCGTTGCTCTCTGAACTCGATCTAGTGGGCGGCGCGATTCTGACGACCGATGCACTACGCAATTGTGTGCACTGTGTAATCCTCGGGAATCCTGCGCATAAGTGTGAAAACGGTTAGGATTTATGCCTAATGCTCTTCGTCCTGAGAACCTGCTCCCAAAGTAGATGTGGGGTTGCTGAATGGAGACCCTTCTGTTTTATACTGGAGTAACTGGTGCACTAGCTTAGTGGAAGGAGGGTGCACCATAGCCAACAGGCCACGAGTGGTAACGAGCTGGGCGATAGCGAAGTGCCACATGTCATTAAAGTGACAAGCAGATGTTGGATTCGAACCTCTTCATTTGACAACCGCCGATCAAATCTACTGTTTTTCCGCTCATTTTTTTCCAATTAAATTACCGACTGACTTTCGAGGTATGGGTGGTGTGTCGGTTGGAGATAAGCTGTCAGCTCGCTGGGCCATGGAGATGTGTGAGTGGTCACAACACATCACATAGCAGTCTGTTTCGGTCACGAGAATCTTCGTTTCCACTCCTTCCATCGTTGGTTACCAATCCACCTAACATCCTTTCAAAGACTGTGGCTCTTCTCGAAACACTGTGCACTTGTTATGCTTTAGGTAACTAAGACGAATCAGAGTTCATTGATCTTATTCTTCTTACTTCTACTCACTCGACCACAAAGATTTTGAAATTATCGGACCATCTCAGGCTGTCACCAAAGGGGCATTCTTTTTGTTCATTTTGTGCAAACTACTTTAATATATGTGTAGTATTCCAGAAACCGATTTACTTCTCTACTGATTCTTTAGAACGGTAAACCGAGTATCTCTTCGTGCTCCTCAGGTTGCTATTTTGAAACTGCCCTCCCGGTCCGTCCTTTAGAAGTCATAATTCCAAGTCATGTTTCTTAATAAGGGTGTAACCATTCGGTTTTTTCTCATGTCTAACTTTGAGAGGGGATTTTGTAACAAGTAAAATGAATTGATTTATTAAGTCGAACAGCAAGACAACTCGAACACGGATTCGATCGAAATTTGAAACCCTGTTTCGCGGAGATTAAATATGCTTGGACATATTTTCACGCCATAGAATAGTTTGCATTCGATAAACTTAACTAAGCGACAACAAATTCCGTCTTACGCTGCCGTCGAAAACGACCGACTATGAACAGGCTATTGTGAGTGCGATAAAGGATACTGAAATCCACCTAGACACGCGCACAGTAACTGGCTGGGCGGTGGGATCTTTCATTAAAAGTTGATTGAGATTTGCGACGTACCTACACACGCATGTCTCCTTGAGACTCAGACGCACATCTTCCACATCTTTAAAGTCACGGGGCGTTCAGTATTCTTTAGTAGTAGACCTCGATTATTAATGATAAAACGCACGGTCCCGTTTAAAGAATAACACACTTATGAACTGATTTAGGTGAAAAACCTGCTTGTCTCTGAATCGCTCGATTCAATTTGAAATGATTTCTAAGCATTCTACGTACTTTAGTGCTAGGTAGCCCGTAGTGTCTACGGAAAAAAGTCGCACTGAAACGTCAACAACGGGAAATTATTGTACCACAATATCATTACTTTTAAGGATCATCAGCTATGTGAATGATATAATGTTAATAGCACTGGATTAGTATTTTTATATCATTCACAATAAAACCAGTACATGGCGCTTGGAGCTTTCGACAAACTCTTTACGTCGTTCGGTCCTGATATCATCAGGTATGCCTGAAATTAGATCTTTAGTTTGGCTTCATATGGTGAACACCGATCGACTGAACAATTCGCGGACTATTGTACTCCATCTCTGCTAAGACTGTTTCGTTCGGCTTATCAACGGCTTCAATCCACACTACGTCCGTTTAATTGCGTTGCCTTTTGACATTGTTAGTATCTATCGCCATCCATTATTGATTATCATTAGCAAACCTAATTTATCATTAGTCACCGTTTAGTTCGTTTGCGCACGAATCTCCTAAAAGTTCGACAGAAAGATTGGCTTACTTTGTGTTCTCCTTTCCGATTTCTGCTGTTAAATGGTAGCACGGATGGGAGCTGTACAATTGTTTTCGAACCTCTCGTATTTGCGCTCCATGTGAATTCAACTAGGAGTGGTCGATTATGTGTTGTCCTAGTCCAGTCGCCTTAACACATTGACGAACTTTCTGTACGGGATATTGTAATTATTGCACCAAACACTAAATCACCTTCAATAAGTGGGGCTCTTTCAATGAGTACCGAACAAAAATTAATGTTACTACCAGTTAACCAAAAGTGTTTAATTGTTAGTCAACAGTTGAAGATTGACGCATTCCCTTAGATTTATTTTGGGTTCCTTCCTGGGTTCGAGTAGACCTGTGAGCCAACAGAACTCCCCAAGGTAGTACGCAATGAATTCAGTCCAGTCGGATCCACAGTAAAACAGTCGGCCCATACCGATTTCCGATAGCTGTTTCGGCAACGGATGAAGTTGCGGAACACTGTCTAACAACCGAGCCAACTCTGTCTGAGTGGTCCGGAGGTGGCCAGGCGGATAAGGTTGTGGTGTTTGGACGTGAAGGTCGAAGGTTCGAATCCTCCCACCGCCGATCATCTTCCCCACTTGGCAGCCCTCTGTCGACCGCGGCCCTCTTCCTGAAAATTGATGTACATTGTTGTTCCATTGAGAAAAGAAGTAAAAGATAAAAATAGAAAAAGGATATTTCGCGGATTTAGGTGGTCAGCTCAGCGTGGCTCATCCAAGGCTTGCTCGATTCTCAGCTGGGCATATGAAACATGCAGTGTTTGTGAAGAAGGTAAAACAGCTATCCAATTCTATTGGATTTTCCAAAGTTGATTTGGGAATTAGCTCGCTATCATGGATTGTTCCCGGAAAGTTTTTCACTTGGATACCTAATTGCATCCTTTTCAAACATCCGGGAAGAGCTTTTTCCACTACTGCTGTCTGGTGCATTAAAAAAATGTTTATTTTCCCAGGGGCTTGGCCGACCGTAGTCAAGCGGATAAGGTCGTGGTGTTTGGACTTAAAGGTCGCGGGTTCGAATCCCGTCATCTGCGGTTAACTCAGATGACAGCCCTCTGCTGGCCGCGGCCTCCTTTCTGGAAATGATGAGCACTGCTATTTCGTTAAAAAAGGAAGTAGTTAGTAGACGATAGAAGAAAACAGACATAAACTGGTAAGTATGGGTAACATGCTTAGCACGTAGTGAATATATGTAATATAAACAAGCTTCATGCATTTACGAAGTTTCCTTGCTAGTATTATAGCGATCCTAGTATTTGCGAAGTATAAAAAGGTGTCAGCGAATTCATTTGGAAATTCCTCGAGTCACCGAGGTTGCAAAGGTAATTCAGTTAGTCATAGAATCACCAAGATCAATCACTCAGTCAGCCAACCAGTCAGCGACGAAGGTCAGTCAGCTAGTCAGTCAGTCAGCAAGGTTGGTCAGTCAGTTACCAGTGTCAGTCAGTCAATCACCAAGGTCAGAATGTTAGTCATTCAAGAGTAACCTTGGTTATCGAAGTAAACGTTTCCGCACATAAAGATGAAATCTCAGTGGATTATGGAAATTTGTTTGGAAGGGATTTAGAATTTATCTTAATTGATGTCTACAAATGGTGATCAGCGCTCTGATTCAATACTTAGGTTGTCGAAAGTTCCATCCTCGAATATGCACGTTTTTACGAGTCGAATTTAACAATTTCACAGCTGAGATATATTGCTTTAACTGTGGTCCAACAATTTTCGTTGATTAGGAACAGGTTAAGTTTTATTAAAGGGACGTTGATTTTCATCCAATTTTATCCTACGTCAAGATCATTCAAACCGATTGCGCTAATTGTTTGCAGTGTTGTTGCGATGGCGAATCTGTGAGGCAGAAATAATGACATCTTTTGGGATCACTGTAAAGAGGAATGAACTGGATGGAAAGCCTTGCTGAGTTTACATTTCCGTGTTTAAACATATCCAGCGTTTTAAACTGGGTAACGTAATTATTTATATAACATGAAACCAATAACCCTTGCAAAGAACAAGTCTCAGGAGGGATGAACATTATTTGGTTGTTTAAACTGTAAATGGATATATAATATCGATTAACACTGCAATAAATCAGTGATTACATTTTTTTCCCCCTAGCTAATTTGTCGAGCGAATTATCTTGTCCATTGGTACGCGAAGACCCCAAAAGTTGTAGCACAATGGAAATTTCTGGGGGAAATTTCTCAGCAATTTCGTGCGCTGTCCGATTAAGTTGTCCATTCTCACAAGAATGAAATATGAGAAACCTGTTCTACGGATAAGAACAAACTACACTAGGGATAGAGGGAAATACTGTTGTTGTGACAAGGATGTTCCCCTGATTCTAAGAGGATAAACAATCTAAGGTAGTAATAGTCTTACCGAAAGAAGTTCCAAGTTACACTCCAGCAGAATTCAGAAAACAAATCATTTTGAGTGGAGCGGTTTTCTTTCACCTTGACTTAAGTCCAACAAAATCACATCTGCCTCGAGAGTGTCGTTCATACAAACCATGCTACAGCATGAATCTTTACATTATCCAAGACGATTCCGATAACCAGCAGTAAAAACTCTGGAGAATATCTATGCACGGTAAGTTTATATCAATGTCGTAATACTTCTTGGCATAAAGATACAAATATTCGCACGCTTGCTTTGATGAATGCCATATCAAAAGGACCAAAGTATGCCGGTGGATAGTAGCAATCAAGTAGGCCACACGTATTGACTGATGTTGTATCTTCCAACAAAAGTGCCAAATTGTTGTGACTAAGTCCTGCCTTGTTCTCCATACTAGGCTGTGAATGTATCGCATCTGAGGTGAACAGACGCTGACTAATATTCTAGCATATCTGCTCACTGAATAATACCAATGCCTATCGTTCGTTACTAGAACGTTTCGTCACTTAGAACTGGATAACACAGATACAAAGTCAAGTGCTTCGTTCCACCCTATATTGTAACTTGGAAGAGAAAAGTTCTTGTGAGAGGCTCGCTGCATGAGTTTTGGTAATGCCAAGGTATATATATATATATATATATAAGTTTCGTATATGTATACATGAAAATTGATTGTTTAGACAGTTTTAATGAATCGTTTTGTAGACAGTTTTAAGGTGTCTCTGGGCAAACGGAAATTTCTGTTTGTCTGCAGTGGTCTGCTAAGAATCGTTGACTGAAAGTGAAATCAAAAAATCTTCGGTGTATGGGGAGCTTTTTTGGATGCATTATCTGTTCAAACATTTCAAATGAGCACACTGAGATAAAATCGAGATAACGGAAAGCTCTTTTTCCGTTATTCACCATCAGTCAATTTAATTGCTGTATGTTGGAGATAGAATAGAATTCAATTGAACTTTTCTAAACAAAGCATTCTATCTCGAACATATACGATCATGCACATTGGTGACGAGATACTCGCAAGGAATTGTGGAACACACATATGGAAATGAAAAATGACTATTTGGTCGAACAGTTATCAGTCTTGGTCAAGTGAAGGGGACAAAAGCATTCGTGATTTTCAATTAGCCCTCGAGGACTAGAGGCCATACACCACCAAAATCGTGATAGGTTTAGACCGAATGAATAAATAATGCAGCTACTGCTGGACGTTTATGGGTCCGTTTATGGGTCCGTTTATGGGTCCGTTTATGGGTCCGTTTATGGGTCCAAATTTCAAACGGACTGCTTCAATGAATACAATAACTCCCTACTCAACCCCGGTCCTTGTGATTGCCCGATAATTAGCAAAATTCGGTAACCCACGCCTCATGGAATTGAGAGAAACTTGTTAAAAGATCCGCTTCTAATCTATTGCGGTTATCAAGGAAACCTATTCGAATGAACCCGAGATTCGCCCGGCAGTGGCCAAACGGATAGGGCCTTGGCGTTTGAGCGTGAAGGTCTCGGGTTCAAACCCCTCCCCCCTTGCCGCCGGGCAACTTCCCCACTCTGCTGGCCGCGGCTCCCTTTCTGAAAATTGATGTGCATAGTCGTCTTATTACTAAGGGGAGTAAAAGGTAAAAGGTGGAAAAGGCTGACTTTAAAAGATGGAAGAAAGAAGATAGACAAAATTGACTCAGTTTCATCAATAAGACCGATCTTGGACCAATTTTCCCGGCTGCATTCGACAGTACAGTTGAATGCATGTACGAGTTACCACCAAATCTATTGTACTTATATGAAGTATATTTTTTCCCGATAGAGAACGCCAATCTAAGTGCACTCCTGGAGCGATTTGATGCTGTACAACAGGCGGCCAAATTCGTTGCTGAAACTGAACGCAAATCTTTTGCTTTTTGCATATGTTGCTGACGATTACCATTCACATGAGACGGAACTTGCACCATTTCGATCTTTTAAGATATCAATTTAATCTGAATGACATCTGCAGCACAGCGAACATACACCATGAATTGGTTAGATGCAGAAGTAAACGTGGCCCGCGACATTTTAGCAGCAAACGGTTACACCGAAAGAGTTAAAGAAAATAACTAGTGTGAGAATGCACGATAAGTTAGGATAAACACCGAGGAGAAGAAAACCCCATTCACCAGGTTAATACTCACGGGAATATCGAAAGTGAAGGATATAAGTCAAATTCGAGCTCCTCCAGATAAATCCGGATTCAGGTCGGTCAAATATCGAGGCATTTTAACTTAAATCCCTAATCGTTAGAAGTCAACAGTGATTATGCGTCGGTATAGGTACACTTGTTGGAATGCTTGCATAGATCGTAGGACAAGTGAAGCTTTCAAGTGTTTTGAAGATCATCAGCCAAGCTAGTTTTGGTATAAATGAACTGAGACGATCGTATTCCACCAAAGAGGAAGCTGGGAGAACTATTCAGAAGCACCTACTATCTTTGTCAGTCACTGCGTTTCAAGGAGGTTTTTGTGGAGGATTTGTCCGCAGGGCATCGAGTCCTCGGGACTAGAGTTTTGTTCACGGTTCCTCAGTTAATTAGTTGGAATCAGATGCACAAGAACTGTGATGGTGTAGCCTATGAAGTGATTCAGTTGACTCGATGGGGTTTGGCCTTTTGCTTACGAGACGAAAATTAATCTTCTGTTATCAAGACCTATTGACTATTTAACCTGTTATTGAACATTATGAGGTATTCAACATAAAGTGCAGATCATCAATATGATAACCAACGCATTTTTCACGTGGTTAATTAGTGGGCAATGTTACATGGGAACAGAGTCCCGGATACACATCGAAATTCAACAAAAATTAACAAATTACCAAGAGGGAATTCATTTCACGCGAACGCTACTTGAAGGTAAACGGATACCTCAGTAAAAGCCTTTCTTCAAGGGATCGAAAGTACCTTTTTTGAATAAGACCAAATCACTCTCCAGAATTGTTGGCTCAGTCACGAGAAACCGAAGAGGAAATGGCCACTTCCGGCATAGAACTCACCAGTAAACCCCAAAAACAAGGAAGTCAGAGAGAAGAGTGGTCAGTGATGAAAAACGCGCAGCGGAGTGAGAGTGAGAGAAGGCTGTGGATATGTCATTTCCCAAAAATCATGTTCGTGACAAACTGGGAGGACTAAGACTAGCACCAGATATTTGAAACATCATCCATCTTCCCGTGGCTTTTAGAGTCCGGGCAAGCAAGCACACACACACACACACACGCACGCACATACATACGCACACACATACACACGCATACAAGAAAACGTGACAAGCCAAATATGATTGACTGTTCCGCTGTTCTTGCTGATGTTGTTCTTGTTCAGGTGGTTTCTTTTTCCCCTCAGATCCACTAATCAAATTAACTACTGTGTTGGGATTTCATTTGCTATGATTAGGAAGGACAAGTAAAAAGGCCCGTAAAAAATTAGACAAATTATTCAGGTTTTTACACGCTTATGTGATCATGGTTTGAGAAAATGTCCAGTCCCTAGATTAAAGACACCTTTGGACGATAAACTGAGGCATGCAGAATTATCTGAGCGTGGGTACCGGTCCCCTCGATAATCCCAGCGTAAGTAGAGCAACGAATTTTACGAAGGCATCCCGACTGATTCAACCTTAGTCACATTAGAAACGATCAAAGTGGCTGTTCGCAGTGCCTTGGTGCAAAACCCCCCATCAGCGAAACCGTGACTCGGGTAAAGCCGACAGACTCTTTATAAGTCACGCTGGACAATGAATTAATTTATTTTGCTTTTAAAATGAACATTGATTTAATCATTTCGCATGACTGTCTTGATCCCAACTTAAGTCTGTTTATCGGTGTTTTCCACACGTAGAGCGTAGGATTAACCCAAAATCTAGGCTGATAATTTTCTACCAAATACCTGTTCGTGTAACAATTTGCAAACTTCCGAGGAACGGGAGCATTCGTTAAACTGGGTCGGGACCAAATTTAGGTTCAGTTCGGCGAATTCAAGCCGAACGCCCTACTTCAATCGTTTTCTGTTCGATCTTAGACATTCAATTGCTTCCGTAACCTGTGAACAAACATTCAGTGACAAATCAAACCTGCTTTTGCTCACTTCGCCGCGTTTAAACTATCATGGTTATGATTATTTCTAACATTGCAACACACTAAGCTATAATACTTTTGTAGAAGCTTAGTGACACATGAAATCTACCCGATAAATAGACGTGCATGTAAGGGATTGAAATCCAACTGGGGACGCCTTCGCCGAGTCCAGATGATCGCCTGGTCACATCCAGATTCTTCTGAGTTGATTTGGGCGCGTGGAAACCCACGACTTTCATTCAATCTCATCGACCGTGTGCCATGTGCATGCAAAAGTAGTCCATGCTTGTCAGGGTGTTCAAATACGCAGTGAGTTTGAATCACTTGACAAAAAAACGGGTTTACGAATTGCACTGCCTATCGGGTTTTCATCTTGCCTTCGTTGGACGTCACAGTTATGCGAACTTCCACCGAGGCACACATTGTTCGTCATTCACTCGCCGACACAACGTGTTTCCCAGGCCTCCATAGTAGTTCTCCCATCCCGGCGAATCTCGTGCGTGTTTTCTCCCTTCTTTTTCCTCAGTTTTTGGTATTTGCCCTTTACAAATTTGGACCGGCCACTTTAGTTGCGCTGCAGACGTCTACTGAATGTTTGTTTTTGCAAATAGCAAGTCAAACCAACCATAGTACAACCCCACTTGAACCTAGTAGTTCACATGCGTTTAAATTGCATGATCGTTTACTGATAACTTCCCATGACAAACGATCGGGTATGCAATTGTCAACAAACTGATTTGGACCCGATTCATGGTATCATACGGATTATTTACGCGGCCAGAACGACACACGGAAACTTACATAGCAATGTTTCAGTGGACACACAAATCAGTTAGCGGACACAGGGGATTTGATTGACATCTGTCCAGAATTACACTCCCAAGCACAGAAGTTCACAAACTGATATGAAAAACTGGACGAGAGAAAGCAAGGGGGAGAGAGAGAGAACAAACCGTGAGTGAATCGGCACTAAAATGGCCAGATAAAAACAACTGACTTAGTAGGTTCTTCACGCGACAATGGAATGTCAGTGCGAATGACTCATACACTATTTTATATGTTGTTCGGCCACGCGTAATTTCGATTTTACCATTTATCGTATTAGGGAACTCACAAGGCACCGTAAACGTACCTCTTGGACTCTGACCATACCGTCACCAGTTTTATCAATATTACTAGTACTATTACCACAATCATTGCTAGTACTACTATTACTGTTGCTGCTTCAAAAACTATATCCCTAAAGGCAGTTACTACTACCAATTCTAATGTCAGTGATGCGATAACAAGGAGATGTAGAGCTACCGGCATCAACTTCGTCTCCCGCTACCGCTGGTCTTGCGGTCCTGAGACTATGGATGATAAGAAAAAACTGTTCATTTTCACCACACCAATGGAAATAATTGAATATCAGAACAAATCCGTTGGACTGGTTCACACCGGGCTGCTAATTTTGTTTTCGGGCAGTTCTATATCAACGAAACAAGGCATTGCAGGTGGATATTTTTGATCGCTGTTTTCACCTATCGACGACAATTATTACCAGTGTGGACTGTGAAAAAACTAAAATCAGTTCCCCGCCAGAAAGTTGCATTTCTATTTAACTGAACTACTACCGAAATTGACTGCACGCAATCACCGTGCATGATAACCGGTCGAGGTCACAAACAAGAATCCACACCTATGGTCACTAGCACAGACACACATACACACACACATACACACATACACACATACGTACGAGGAAAAGAGCAATAACCGAAAGTTTAGCAATACAAACTGGCAAGAACATGTGATTTGCACAAGGTGTTTGCCTAAGTCATATCAGGTGTGTCCGCATAAAGCATTACAATTACATTTCACATTGAGCATGCACTAAAATTGCCGTGATCTTCGTACGCGTTGTTTACCTCGGTCCGTCGAGAACCATAGTTACTTCGGTGTTAATTCCCGATAGGAAGGCAGCTGAATGATCGCAAAAACTAGCCGAGGTACTGTACCGTAAGTTTGTTCATTCCGGGTTATTATGGTCGGGTACACACACACACACATACAAATCTAAACAGACAACTGAACGGATCGTAAAAACACTGGCACTGTGTAACCAATTGTCCAGACCCGATCTAAATATGGTATCCACAGGCGTCCACAAGCAAACACACATTCAAGCAGACACATACACACAGAACCGCTCGTGTACACATACGGTAAAATACGGGTTGATTCCTCCACGGACGGGCCATAATAATACAATGGGAATTTATCCAGATGGTGTTTATATGAACTGTCGATCGATATTTCGAAATTACACCACACATGTTGCTTAATCCAGCAACGTAACTTTGTGTGCTTACAGAATTTGCCCAAGATATTCGCCATATACGTGTTTTTAAAAACATTCCAGTTCAGTTAATTTATTTAAATGACTGGTTGATTGGTAAACAGCTTAAAAAAACAACTTTCGATGAATTTCCCAATAGAAACTCTTGACAATAGGGTACGTAATAGACCACGACAAGTAATTTGGCAACTTTGTTATAAAAATTAGTTATTAATACCATCAGGATTTCCGTTTGCATCTTTGTCCCCTAATCGATATTTTTGTTTTAATTTGATCTAATTCATACCATTTGATTACATCGATCAAATTCACGGAAGTCGGGGTCTTTTCAATAACTTACCAGTTAACCACGTGTACGAAATTTCGCATAGCCGATTTAAGACCAAATCTGTTTGTGATTTACGTCGAACACACTGGGATGTTGGAGCACTTAGGTACAAATAGATACGTATATAACCGAGCCAATTCATGCTTCATTAGGTTGATGAAAATTAGCTTATCCAAAGTGCTAATTCACTTACTCTTACAGTTCCTGACTAAGTGAATACGGTGTGCCGGACTATAGGTTACAAAATACCGCATGTTCAGTTTGTTTGAAACGAGTGTCAGTTTCTGTGGCTGAGGTCGGTGTTGGTGATAAACCAAAAAGTCGTTCCGTACTAACATCACTAATGTTGTCGGTTCACGAGCGTTAGGACTGGGGTTTGCTGTGGTCTTCAATCAGAATGGCTGTAACGAACTGACAGTTATAAGCTCGACACAAATCTCATGATCGCATAGTCCGATTGGCCAAATCCGATGGTTTAATAACCATTGCGTGTAAACCCGAGCTCGTGTTTTTAACGGTTTCCTTCTCGGGGAAAAGATAGAGAGAGAGAGAGAAAGACAATATCGAACTGTTCCAAAGGATCTAGTGTTTTCTGGCTGTTCTGGACAGTGAGCAATCATTATTTCCTTTTACGTCTTCCATAACTCGGTGTTTGATTTCAGCTGGTCGCAGTCGCAGTCGTCCATAAATTTGGCATCATTCGATCCCCAGTGAGTTGGAGCAGGCTGAGCAAATTCCCTGCGGTTTATAACTCGCATTTTGCTCCCGAATGCTCGATCAGGAGGAGGTGCGGTCCCATCGTTTACGTGAATCTCATCACACACTCATACACACACACACACGCACACGGTTATTATCAGACACAGGTATACGTGTGCACTTGTCCGTGCGTTTATCTGAGTATGCAGCATTTGGCCCGAAACTGAGTAGCTGTATGCATGCCTCTCTTGTTGTATGGGTCACATCTTCCGCTCCGTCTACCAACCGTCACACATCGCAGTCACTATCCGAATTTTCTCCCCATTTTCCTGCCTCTTTACTCACTCACTCACTTTCGCTCTCGCTCGCTCTCTCTCTCTCTCTCTCTCACTCAGTCACTCAGTCACTCACTCACTCGGTCACTTACACTCCGCCATAGACAAATAAGCATGCACAATCCCAGGCGCTAAAAAGCAACTTATCCGGATCTTGTGCTTTCTTCTGAGTTCCGCAAACAAGTGCTTACTTACAATCCCAGAGTACCGCCTCGTTCGTGGGCTAGAATTGGATGACGGATTGTTCTAAGCGTACAATTAGCATAAGAATACGAACCACCGAATGAATGCACATGACCGATTTCGATGGATATAGTCTACGCTCTGGTCCTATTCATCCCTCGATCAGCCGAATGGGGATGCAGTGTTAGAGACTGGAGTTCATCTTGAAGTTGCTCTCCCTTTGTATCGCAATTCGAACGTTTGACAGTGTATACTTTCTAATGCTAATCGCTTCATCATTTATGAATGAGTGAAAAATGATCATTTGCTGTGTGAGCGGGAATAAAAGTTGAAACTGTTCATATTTTAACCGGTTCGATCCTGTCGAAAATCGATTTACCATAATGAATTAGAGAGAACCATCATTCCAGTTGACTAGTACGCATTGCAACTGCGTCCGAAAATACGCAATCTAAAAAAGGCTGCAAACGAGAAAATGCTGACCGGCGGCGGTCTGGGAGGTAATATCATATCTTCTCAATCTGGGTCCGATTCCTTGGTGCGCCGGTCAACTTGCTCACCTGCCAGCCCACAGTTAGTTGTGGCTGATTTACTTTACGAACCCATTACTAAATGAAGTGTAAGACAGAAAATGATGAAACGAAGAAAGAACCTAGACAAAGTCTCCTTAGAGCAACTTGCAGTAAAATGTTCTCAGAATGCTTGTGTTCATTTTGAGCAACGGGCGATCAGGAACAAAGTTTAAAATCCGGATGTTCCGTAGTCCAGCCGGTCGGTCATCCTCCCTGATATTCACAGACGCGTGCGACGGGTTGGATGAGTAAACACTGATTACTGGACGCCGGTTTTGCAGGCTAAGTTACGGATTTTATTTTCTTATTGCATTACTTGGAAGGATGAATGCGCACTTTTAAGTGTTTGATCTCTCGATAAATTAACAGGCTACGGCGTAGGTACCAACTAAAAGTATTGTATTGTGTTGTATAGACTTTTGCATACAAAAACAAAGTCAAAAGTTATGCGAGTAAAAAATAAAACGGTAAAAATTTGCACTGACCACTTTATAAAAGTGTGGCAAAAACTCATCGAGGAATAACCAGAGCATATTATGATAAGTTGCTTAGTACTTCGGTTAAAACACGGTCACGGTTTGTCAAAATGCGTGCTAAATATGGGAAAGTGGAGTTCCCACAGACGGTCTTTTTGTTGGCACTATGACGTTATCAAGATGTTGTCTGTAGTGTTTATCTTTTTACTATGTCCATTGCTGCTGCCTTCACGAACGATTTTCGTACTTAGTGTCTGCGGCTAACATCTTACCGCACTGAATGCTTTTAGCGTGTCCCACTTTACGCGTACGCATAAGCTGGACACGGATTCCTACGTTCCAACAACCTAACTCCACGGAAAGTTAGTTCACGTCAGTTTCACGCGTGCATTTCATCACAGCCTCAGGGTCCTTCAATGGACATTCTGAAACTTTGATTTATACCTCAGTGAGAATATGCGTGACATTTATTGACAGAACCAATCCATAAGGACGAGTCGTTTTCAATTCTAGGCACGATTTGAGCACCAGATTTTTCGACAGACTGGAAATTTATACAGCTCATAACCTAAACACAAGCATGTTCGGATTGATGCTATTCAGATTTTAACTCTAATGAAATTAGCGACCCAGTACCGTTTGGTCTAGTCCGCCCCCATGTCCGGCGGATCCTTCAAATGCTTTTTGAACCACGTATGCATAACAATAACGATAGAATAGGTGTCATCCAGTCGATGGTCAGGCCCAGTCATCACTCCGATCTACTCACCGAAAAAAGATGTTTATAAACTAACCCTCATGCTCTAATATGAACAAGTTAAGATGTAACTTGCGTCACAACGGAAGGTATGGGTTGAAAGCATTTTTGTGCACTATACCCAGTTAGAGCCTAAGGAATTTTGTTCGATTTCAGTCTATGCTATTCACCGTATTGAGCGCTTCGATCTTCTTCTTCGAAAGCCGTTCCTATAGTGATCATACGCATATGTGCTCGATTTGTGATCACATTTAATCGTATCATGCCTTAGCGGATCGTAGATCACTTGTCAAGTTGGTTTATCCATTTTAGTGTTCTATCATACTTCCATTAATCCTTGTTACTTGACGTATTATGATCTAAGTTGTTCGAACACCCGGGGACGGGGGCAGGTAACTAATAATTTCTACCGGTACCAATGTCACCGTTGTATCAGTCAACGCATTCCGCATTCCGAGTGTTTCGATCATTGTATACCTTACACATAGTTGTTAGCGATTACAAACACCACAAAATACACGTACAATATTTACTTCTTAGGCTTGGCAACGTATTCCGTCGTGACTTTTGATGTTGTTGTGACCCTAGGACTTGGTAATCCGGGCTGTATGGGAAACAAATCGTTTGGGGATCCTCGATAATGCACGTTCACCTTTACTGCATAACAACTTGAATTGACGAGTGTTCAAAATATAAGAAACATCTGTTTGGAGTGACATTGTTGAAAAACATTTTTCGCACGATTTCCCGTATATTGTCTCATCGAATCTTTTTCCCTGACAAAAATGGCTAGCCACAAACAACTTGAACATGATGTTCAGAAACGTCAGTGTAAAATTCGCTTCCCAGATACCGCTGTCCTTGAACCGATGTAGCATACTGAAGGCGTGAAATCATCAAATGCATATCATGTGCTCACTTCTGGCGGAGTATTTTTTCCAAATCACAATACCGCGCTTGTTGTCAGTCTTATTTCGCACCAACCGGAGGCTGTCAGATGGATTAAACGTCTGTTACCGAAAGGGTAAGAGATTCGAATACCAGATTTGCCGGTTACTTTGATGATAGATAGCTAATCGCTATAACTCGACTCGTTATCGCACCTGACCTAGTGAAAACTTATGCGGTTCTGTGCAATTCTAAGTTTCGGGATCAAGGGTACTGGTCCCCGCCCGCCACATCCTTAGTCGGTCTAGGACATGTCTCTTCGACTGCAGCCATGTGTCATGCATATCGCAAAAAAAACAAGATTCATTTCCAGTTGCGGTTCAAGCAACCGCGTGCAAACCCGGGGAGAAAATGTTGCGCAGTTTCATGGCCATAGCCTGAGCTAGTTACCCAGGTAAATTGCTTTAGTCACCGGTAAGATTTAAAGGATTACTGTATAGTTCTGCTTGGCCATTTGGAAACTATTGTAGAACTCAAATTGAGGAAAATATTCACACTTCGTGACAATGGGTTATTAGGAAATTGCTTTTGTGTGCACGTTTGCACTTTTTAACACGTATGCGACTGTCTCGTGGTTTTTAGTCTTTCCGCCTCGAACGTTTCCAATGGCGACACCCATCAACTTTGGTTTTTCCAGTTCCCACTAATTAGCCAGCTTGTGAAATATCCTGGCACATGATGTCGGTATGGCTGCTTGATTAGTTCAGTTAGAAATTGAGAGTTGTTTGCCTCTCCTGAGGCTTGCATCGGTTCTACCCCAACCTATTTCAGTCCTCAATTAACTATTCACTTTTTGTTTTTGTTTGATAATCCAGGTTTTGTAATTTGCAACGAAAAGTTGAGACTACTTGAATATCGCAACGTTTTTTGTTGTTGTTGTTGTAAAAGCATTCAGTAACAACTCTTTAGTAATTTGGTCAGCCGTTTTCCCTTTTGCATTCGGGCAATTTTCTTCTGGTATTCTCCCCTAACTTCTGTCTCCTGATCGTGAATGTGCATTCCGACGGAACGACCTGCAGAATTTGTCTACTTCTTCAAGCCAAACATTTAACCGTGCCGTCAGTTTGCTTGTGAACGTTAATCCCACCCGGATTTCGGTGAGCGTTTGCAATTTGCGCGCTGTTCATCTATCCCTGTGAACCAGCAAAGACGAGCAAAGCACACAGAGCCATTTGAGTGTTCCGCTAAACCCCGGTCGTGTCCACAAATTCTCGAATTAAATCAAAAATCAAATTTGTTTCTAATCGAAAACGTTGACATGCGGGTCAGCCTATGGACAGATCCACCCTAAATCCCGAAATCAAGGCTCGGTGCCAATCCATCGGGCAGCACGTTGACACATGAAGTCGACTCAAACTGTTCGAGTTGACCAAATTCATACGCGAAAGCATTAACGTCTCGCCATCTTCCTCTGGTGCAACTCACTTGATGCTAAGGAAGCACAACGAATTTTTGATAGAATGTGTTGTGTTCTTATTAGTTCAGATTATGAAAAGACTGCCGAGTAGTGATCTACTAAATATCCAAACTAAACAAATGATCCACTTTAGACTACTTTTAGAAGTTGAAATAAATTAACCCTAACTTCAATGTCTACCCATTAATCCGCTGAATACATTTACGTTGGCAGAATGAACACATTTCGCAAATCAACGACCAGTCTAATAGAGTTTGCGTGAGCAAATAGGGATCCTTAAGTGTACTTCAGAAGGATCCCACTGTCCAATAGATGGAGTGTGTTTTGTGATGCGTAAAACGGAAGATCATGTCTGCTCTAATTCAACCCGAGAATCTTCAATCGATTCTATCTCTCGGCTTCTATCGCGCATCTCCACTAGTTCGTGTGAATAAAGTCAAGATAAGCCGACACAAGCTTTAGTTCATTAATCAAAATCAAGTCGTTTACACTGGTCGCCTATGATTAACACTCACCAATAGTTCAGGTTAACGACTAGCGTAATTGATGCGATGTTATTACAAGTAGATTGATCTTTGACCAAACTAATGGATAACACGAGTCAGTATCCCCATCCCCGGGAGAATAAATGCAACAGTAAAGTGTGAACAGCTTCCATACGTGGTGTCCAACACGACTGAGAATAGGAAACGTTCGGCTTCCGAGTTGATTAAGCAAAAATGTGATCCCAAATAGAATGTGTTCAGTGACTTTGGGTCACCTCTCGGTTTCCACAAATTGGAACTACTATTGACCTACCTGTATAGACATTTACATCACGTGGCTCAGTTTTACTCGTTCACTTTGTCTCCTGATTGTCCTATTCGAAAACAATCATCTCTCCCTTAATTTGCATATGATAATTTTGTATATCTGAGGTAACTGAGGAAGCGAATTTGTTCGTCAACTTTTAATATTTTGATTATGAAGTTCAGTCAAAATAATTTGAAGCTAGGAATGAGATACTACTAACAAATGCCAATCCGCGCCGAAGTAATTTGGAGTCCCGTTTCAAAAGACCAAAGAAGGCTACAAATGAACAATGCATTAACATTGGGAGAACACATTGAAAAATGAAGATGGCAATGATTGCCGATGGTTTACGAAACTACTCGAATGTTTTCTCTGAACCGGTCATAGTAACGATATCCTGACGCCATGGTAAATGTCACGTGTCCATCGGTAACCTGGTCGAACTCACAGTGGAAACCATTTCCATCCGCTCTAGGTTATCAGCATATTCACGCTTCCAATGAATGATTAACACCAACAAAGACCATTCCTGTTAAATTTGATGCGGATTAGATTAATCATTCTTGTTGAGTGCTTCTCAAACACATTAGCTTTACCAATCGTCGACCAAGCGACGGTTGGGAGTTTATAGTATGCTTGGAGTTGAGAAGAAAACTTTGCGTACTACTGAACGAAAGTGGTACTAGTTTTTTTGTTTTCCTTTTTCTACCTGACTGAATTTTTACGTCTAGTTAGTGACCTCCTTGGAGCCACGGTCAATTGGTTAATTTCACTAGGTTCACGTCGGCGGGTGGCGATTTCGAATCCCCACGCCGCCAGTCATCTTACCCACTTGGCAGCCCTTTGTTGGGTGCCAAGTTCTTCCTAAAAACCTTGATCACTTGAGTGACCTACAGTGCATCAAAGCGCGGAAGTACTGTGAACCGCACTATGACAAGGACATCATTTTCCTATTTGACCGATCCAAATCATCAAAGCAATAGACATTCTGTTTGTTGAATTGATTCTTCTTCGCCTCGTCGATTGCAAACCATTCAGACATGACGATGCTTTCGCGGAACAATTTGATTTCCGTACGTCCGAAGTGGAGCGAAAACTGGGCGTCATGTTGGAGACATGGGATGATTTCCCTTCCGATTGGTAATCATGCATTTGCGTAGAAAACAGATGACGATCCGTGAGTTCAAGATTCTATGGTAAAGCAAAGGCATATTACCACGAGAAACGCCAATCTGGAGGTCGGTATACAAACGAGAAATAGTTGAAAGGATGATCACAGGTTTTCAGTTCCGATGGGGCTCTCACAGATGGCGTTTAGATGGTAAACGTTTCATCGTCAGTCGCAATGACGATGTCATCTCGACCGGTGAGGAAACTTTTACGATCTAAATTCCAGGCTAAGCAATTAGAACCTCACGAAGAGGAAAGTTAAATGTTTGACATTTTTGGACATTTGCAGTTGATTATTTTGTACACGGCATCCCGATAGGTAGATCAAAAATTCCTCAATTGGAACAGCTGTGGTCCTATGTCCAGAAGAGCACGTTGCGCGGAACAGTCAAAGTGGTTTAGCCATGCAAATGCATTTTGTCTTTTGTGACAACTGACATAAAATGACGATAACTGACAGAAATCAAGACGGGTTCAGGAAAACCGAATGGAACTTGCCTACCCTCGGAACAAAACTGCACAACTGTACTCGAACAGGTGGATGGCCTTAGAACATGACCCAATCCATTCGCCCCACGGGACACCAGATGTTCCGCCTTGTTACAACACCTTGTCATACCTTAGCGGTGAAAATGCGCAAAAGCGAGTACCAGATGGACTAAACCAATTGCCACACCGCCAGCTAATATGGTCGTGCGGACGCAGGCTAGTCGAGCTTTACCGAGAATAGAAGATGGATTGGACAGAAGTTTTGCGAAACACTGATAAAGTCGGTCTTTTGTCTACTTTTAACCGATTTAGTCATAACCTCTCTTCTAATTGCTACAAAACTGGCGCGCTATTGAAATAAGGGATCTTAGTCCATGACAGAATCTCCAATGGAGAAATCAGTAAAATTTGAACCCTTGACGTCTATGCTCAAAAGCAATCATGTGAATCGTTTGACCATCCTCCTAGGTCTCTTTCCCTGCCTCGCACATGCTAAAATAAGTCTCTAAAATTTGTTATTTTAACTTTCTCCCATTTTCAAGAGTTTTGTTTCACTAGCTTTCTGATTTACCGGTGGACACCTAAAATGGTTTCCGGACTCCTTGGTCAGATTCTAAATGCTGGTCCCCAGTGACCAAAACAGAGACAAATGAGTAGTATCAAGTCTGCATTTTGCCGTTAGTTTGATATCCAGGTGTTATAAATGGGTCCTAATTATTTTATCACTCTCTCCCTGTCTTCGTTCTTAATCAAAAAAATGTTTTACAGTTCATGCGGGGATGATTTAACCGTGACTGAGGTTTGAATATTGCGCCATCTGAATTCAACAATCAGAAGCATTTGGAAACTGTTCACTTGGCAAAAGCTGGTTTCGCAAATGATTTGTCAAAATCGATGTCATTTCTCTGTGAGATGAACACGAGTGTGAAATTAGTTCTGCCTGACTATTATCGAGTTGTTTGTATTTATTTCGCCTTCAAAAAACCCACAATGATACTATCCTTGTGTTGCCGACTCTGACTAATATTTTAATGATAAGATTTTCAGCAAAAAGCTTTGTTTGTGAGATGATCATGCTTTCGAAAGAATGAATTTTATCCGTCAAACTAATAGCTCTAAATGTACAGAGATTTCTTTTTTAGACAAACTGCACCAGTTAATTGTCCCAGTGTGCAACATTTATCCAGGGAAAAAATAGTATCCGTCACTCTAAATCTAGCTTGACACACCTTCATACAAATAGGGAACTGTCTAGGGTATCTAATTATGGCGGAACGAAAGAAAAAAAGCAGGCAGAACTGATGCACAATAGAATTTAGCGAGTGAGTCGAAAGGTGGCAATATTTTCATACTATAAATCGATGTGTTTTGGTTGTCACAATCGGTCGATTGTCCCCGCCCTTGTGCATTAGTTGTCTAAACTATTGTTTTACAGACAGACACCAGCTTTTATTCCACTTATTGTCGACAATAAACTGCCGATTAGTGAATACATATTGATCGTTGACCGTTTAGACTATATTCGTTGGCATTCAATACAAGAAATTCGATATTAGAAGAGTAAATAGATCTTTATTTTTGTTGGAACTATCAACTCATTTTTAGATAGTTTTCTTCCAAGACAGCGATATGAATTTCAATTGGCTACTTACCCTCAGTATTAAAGCATTGGTTCATTAGTGATTCAACAACCCTTTCGAAAATAACGCAATACTAAATTCTAGAGGTGTGATATCAAGCATTATCCAATGAATAATTGATTTATGAAACTTGCATCAGGTTGTGATCACGTGCTGCTATCCCATATAGGTTATTGATCCGCATTCTGACCAGGCTAATTGCAGGTGTGCTGCAAAAATACCACACATCCACACCCGAATATGCCACAAATTATGAAATGCCAAAAGAAACTATTTCTGGCCAACAGAAGAATTACGAAATCAGTCTGGTGTGTTTTTTGTTGTTGTTATTGTTGCTCCTTCTCAGTATAACATTGTGACGAATTAGTTACACTCAAATAAGCACTTCTCTAATCTCGTGTGATATTGACCGCATTCATGGTCGTGCCATCAACGACTTTTAGTTCTTGTTCATTTTAGCGTTTGAGCCAAAGAGAAATCTGAATTAGTCGACCCGGCCTAGCCTGAATTGTTTTCTCGCGGGCTCAGCGACCAGTCAGTCAAGAACGAAGATAGAAAATATGCCATCAAAGTTTTGGGAAACACAATGGAACAAACAGTTGGTATTGCATTCGAAGGACAGTATGAACTATAACTAGAAAAAAATTGTGGCATTCAGTTCACTAGTGGATACCGTGCCGATGATAGGTTTGACACGTTTTGTGGATGTAAAAGTGATTCGAAAGTCGAAATTTTTCGATCACAAAGTCTGTACGGGATTTGATTCTCACCTAGGTGAGAGACTTGTCACAAAGGAATCAGTCTCACATGAGCATAACAAGTAATCGTGATCAGACAGGACAAAAGAAGGTGTCCTGAAATAATGGCGGGAAAGTATTGCATACGTTTTGCGTTGAGTTCGATAACAAAGCAAACTTGAAATCGAATAATCTATTAGAAGCTTGGCTATTACTTGTTCCTACCGTCAATTAGATGCAGTTAATCCTAATTTAGGGTGAACGTCAGACCAATCAACTTTTTCGTAGATGAAAAATCCATTAAACTCGCAAGAAATTCTCTATCGAGTAGCATACTAGAAAAGCTACCGATTTCAAACAGTAAAATATGAAAGCATCACTATAGATCCAGTTTGTCAGTCAATTATAGTAACGTTCACCGAATAAATCAGGTCCTTTTAGCTTCATAGGGGTGAAAATACGTGCATTACCTGGGCTGTGACTGAAACCTATTGGACTACTTTGCATACCTCGTCCGACCTCAACGGATCGATAGTTGCATCGATTTTTGTGTGCCGTTTCGCACATTCACGTGTGCGCGTGGTATATTGGGCCGTTGCATAAGACATGGTCTTAAGCTCTTATTTGCTTAGCACCCAGTGAATAACCCAGTTCAGCGAGATTCGATCACTTTCCGGTATTCTGTCAATTCCAAAAGCATTGAGCTGTGACGCTACCCAATTGCCGATGGGTTACTTGAGTTGGTTCTCGGCAGATATTTCATCACAATAATATAAAAGCTTCTTGTATACCAATGTTATTCCACACTTTGTGGTGTTAACTTGCTCTTCGAAACCGAACAGATTAGCCGATGGAACTTGCGTCTCCGACGAATAAATTGATGAAATGAAACTATAGAATAAACGCACCCGCAACAAGATAGTCAAACTCCTAAGTCTACCCAACTACCAACTCGGACTTCCTGTTCACGTCGACCGTGGATCATACAGGCTTTCAGCATCGGTCCGTCAGAATAAAATCTAAAATCCTTGTCTTCGCGCGTGTTCATGTTCACAGCAAAACAGGTAGTTGCGAATCAATCCACAAGAGATCGTTTTCCGGTACGAAGCTAATACTAATCTTACGCCGGCCGGGGTTGAGTTCCAAACCGTAAAATGTGTCCTTTAATCATCACACGTTCTTGTGCAGTGAAGACTTCCTTTATCCTGTACCGGTGTTTACACCTTATTTCGACTAGTTTTAAAACTACTTCAAAACTATCCCGACATGTCAAGCCTGCTTCGTTTAACAATGGTATTAATAATAATAGGAATAAGAAAAAGAATAGTCAGCATTCTGATCCCTCTAACGATAATACGGAAAATGTGTGATATCTCTCAAGGGAGGTGTTGACTGTGAAAATGCTATCGGACGGGAAATTTTAATGAGCCGCGAGGTGATTCTAACTCGTGAACTTCGCTTCTACACCACAATTTTATCTGTCCAATCATCGGCCGGACAACCTGACTCTCATGGGTCCCATACGTGGCCCACGTTGAATGAACATTTGCTGGTGTACGTACTGCACTGTGTATTGGTCGTGTGTGTGTGTGTGTGTGTGTGTGTGTGATGGTACCCCGTGACTGGCGATCCGACACATGATTCCCGGATTTTGTGAAGGAGAGCTAGAGGAAGCAAGTTTGTAAAATTTGGAACTACTCCAAGGTTAACTGGAAAATTTCGTTCAACAGCGCTGTTTGCAGCGGTTTCTAACGGTCAAAATCTGGTCAGCTTTTGGCGATCAAAGTTCACAATAAACTGTTTGTCGAGAAAAGTAATTGCGATTTCTTGATCTCAAATCTCACCTCGTCCGTCTAATTCCAATTCAACCGCTAACCAAGACTGTCAGTCGGCTTTCAACGAAACAACGGCACTTTCTACAGTATTCTGACCGTGAATAGCTGTTCTACTATTGGTCGAACCAAGAATTTTAACTGATACTACCCTTCGCTTAACCAAATCGGCGGTTTTACAAACGAGATGATCACAAATACAAATCGAGTTTGTGAACGAATGGCATTCACGTAAGTTGCTTGCTTTTCATTCTTCATGAAGGGGAGTGATACCAATTTATTGCAATGGGATTTGATACGGGACAACGTCGGCTCAAACGATAAATTCCGGTTAAACTTTTGGACGCGTCCAGGCGTACTGCGCAAAGCTCCGTTCGTCAGGAGTTCGGCCACTGAAAGACCACCAATTCGACTCCGTACTCAGTTTTTAGATCCATTGTGACTAGGTGCATTTATTGTCCTACATTCCTGCACTTACGTTAGGATGCTTAGGTAGTCAATCGAAATTTTTTTGTGGGACATTTTTTATCTCATGTACCTGGGTATGGGCATCCCGCACGACCACGCTCTTAGCTAAATAATTCAGTCGAAGCATCGGGGATGCGTGAATCAAAGCGAATACGCAACCCTTTATTGGTAATATTAATAATAAACATTTATGAATTTAAAGGTTCAAACCATGCACAGCCAATTACAGTGGCTAATTTGATTATGTAGTAATCAGTTTACTTCTTAGTAATGATCGAATCACTGTTTATACATACTGGAGGTGCATCGATGTTATTGGCAATTTGGTTCACGAACATTTTGCCACTTATGATCACCTTATTGCCAGAGTTACCCTCCTCCTCCACTAGAATGCAACAAAGTGATGATCGTCAGGCAACACGCTCGTTTCGGGTATCATAACCAACCAGATCTTGGTTGAAGTGAACAAAATTCTTTCGGCTCTTGTAAACACCTGCAACAATATTTCCTGTTTTCCGAAAGGTTGGCTAGTAGTCGAATCGTGTGAACTGGTCAGAATGCACGAATCACCTCCGACCCCCCCCCCTCCGACCGGTCATTGACTAGTAGGGCACAGCTGACTGGGGAAGATTTTGCATACTGCATCAATTTTGCGATTTCTTTCCCGAATCATTTGTGCTGATCGTAAATGTGGCAGACCACAGGGGATCTTTCGAGCGACCGCAGCTTACGATTTCTTGCCATTCGGCCTCCGGTTCCAGGCTTGACAAACTGTACCATCGAAAGATTATCCCTCTTCTGAGTGTCAAGATGCCGATTTTACAGTAATCCCCGCTAATTACATCTCGCATATATACATATATATACATAGAGAGAGAGATTTGTTTGCACGTTATAGAATGATGCACTGTATTGTTAGATTGTGCCGCTGTACCAAATGACCGACGCGGTTTATGAGCTCCGATTCGTTGCTTTTTGCTATTCCACTTCCCGTCTCCCGTCTAGTCATTTATGAATTCTCGTTTTTTTCGAGAAGTTTCCTTTGTCGGTCCGTAATAAAATATATCAAAGTGAACAGACGAGCAGTTTGATTGCTGTCAATTACTCGAAAATTAAAAAAATGAAATCATTTTCCAATCCTGTAAGTGTCTGGCTTTCATTGACAATTCATTTTCGGCTCGCACAACAACAAAAATTTCAAAAGAACAAAAGTGTTTCAAAAACAAATCCCATTTTCGGTGGCCAACACCGGGATTTTTTTTTCGTCCACTCCATTTTAACCAAGTTCGTGTTATTCAAGAAGCGGAACAAATATTCATCCGAAGAATCGATTGTTTTCGTTGTTTTTTCAAGTCATGTTGCAAAACTATTTTGTCGATACGAATCAAATCGAACCGACGTGAATGTCCCACATGTAATCCGTAATTGTCTTTCATGGGTACCAAATACACACAACCGAATTGCTTCGTTCTCCACACTATTTACAAATCTCATCCACGAAACGTGGACTTAGCAATCTGCGGCGTATGTATACAAATCACATTAACTGGAGTTTTGTGTGCGAGCTAACTTCCTGTGCCCGGGGTTGAAGTAAATAATCTAACAATTTGTTCTTCCTTCCTGTTCCTCCAATTTCTATCCCCAAAATCCCCTCGCGGAGTGTGAAAATAACAGGTAATGTTCACCAAATGCGTCGTCCAATTTCGGTCGGCGTCGGCAAATTCCTCACCAGGACTACGAGGGTGGGCGCATACTGATTGGAATTCATTGTGCTTATGGTATTTTCACCATTTCCACTAATTTATATCTCTGCGAAATAAATAAAATACACGGTCGCCGCTGATTGAAAAGCACTAGGTGTTCAGGTTGAGTGAGACGTGTGGGAACAAATAAATTGGTACCAACATTCATCGTGACAATCATTGTTCTAACGGCGATTTGGAAATGTGATCGTTTAAATCTGTCTCATTTCCGTTGACCTCAGATGGAAACAACGAAATAGCACTGAAAATAAAAGATTGAGAATGATTGATTTTTCTTCGCATGCTAAATCGTCTCCCTTCACGGGTTAGTATGGTGATCAGATGGTATGCTTTTTGGAGATCAAGAAGAGGTTAGGATCGGACAGTCGTGAGCCAGAGTACCAATTTTTCAAACCTAGTCGCTTTAGACTAAGATTTTCATTTCACCTTCTATGATTTCCGCATGTAGAATAAAGATTGACGGCAAATTTACCCTCTTGCCATAGCCGTGTCTGGACCGGGTAATCACTATTTCACTTACCTAAACACCATTTCACGTCTAACTTTGCCCATAACCAGTTAGATTACCTAGATATCCTAATGATTTTGGATGATATCTTTGCAAAAGTCTGAGAATATTTTATCTGAGGTGAATTGTCATACATTACCCCGACCGATTGCATTTCACTTTTCATTGGTGACTGATTAACTTCTCAATGAAAGTCACAAGTGGTCACCGTCCGGTAAAGTAAATTCCTCTGAATAAAACAAACGCGCAACTAACACCCATACTGCCTGTCACTATTGGTCAAGTTCGACCTTACAAAAATGATGTCATAGTGTTCTTCAACAAACAAATACTCTTGGTTAACGATTCTGAACCGAAAGGGGTTCAGAGCGTGTGTACCATCCGACAGAGGCAGCCCCTCCTCAGGCCCCCGTTGAAAACAGTTACCCACCGTGACCGGAATGTCGGCCGTGCGTACCCCCTAACGGACATCACAGTGTTACTTACTTTTGGAAAATTACATATAGTACTAAATGACGTCTGTTTCTGTGCGACTGGTTACAAAGGGGCATTAAAAACTTGATGAATCAGCATCCGCTAATTCGCTTTTCGACTATTGCTAAGCGGGAACACTTGTAGACATGTGTTATAAGTTTGTCCATGTGCACTTAACTCATTCGCAAACTGATAAACAGTGTTCAATAACTTGCTGAGCCTTTGAGGCTCAGAACGGCTTTGCGAGGGATGTGGGGATGAATACAGCAGACACAAAGTTGTTAAAATGGGTCATCATGAGTGTCCGAAACTGCTCCTAGGGCGGTAATGCACTTCACCAGATTTTGGAAGGGGAAGATTACCTGTGTCATTGGAAGTAAAAGCACGTACACTGATCTAAAGGACTAATTGCGACCGTGACGCACGTTCAATCCGATTTCGGAAGAGCAAGTCTGGAATAGTACCTGCACCGTAACCGAGGGGTTGGAACGAACAACCGGTCGGACGGGAAAGCCACATTACCTGAAGGGACAGAAAATAAAACTGAAATTCGGACGAGAGCTGTTTAGGTTAGAAAATTAGGCTATACCTGTACAGATAGCGGTAGAAGAAAACCAAACCTCAACAAAATGAACGGAAGTTAGACCAGATGAAACGATTTCATCTAGCACAAACAATCCACGTGGGAAAGCTCAATGACAACAGTGCAGCCTTGATGAAGGACAGACGAACAGTTTGTTTGCATCTTTTGAACACGTTCTTATGTCACACAGCTATTCCAAAATAACTGAACACAAAATTGCAAGGTCTCCTGGTTGAAAATTTTGCGCTACTTTATGATAGCAATAAGTTTTATAAAAAGACTATACTTCGACTGGTAGCAGTAATAGAGAAATAGAATGTGGAAATTTTTCGCTCGCTGTACGACTTACTGGCGGCGAGTAGAGTGTCAGCAATCGGTTAGCGAACCCGGAGATATGAGTAGAAAAGTTCTCATGTAGTTGCACGTTGGAGTAGAAAGAATGAATATCGGAGGAGGACCCAGAGTGGATCTACACAGGCTGAAAAAGAAACATTCGTAGCAGACACCACAGGTAGTACAGTCTAACTGTACAAACGCATTTTCTTTCAACTGTTTTGATGCGGTATTAAAGGACAACAGGTTTCGCTGCCATATCTTTCAGCGTCTGCAGCCAGCTGGTGAATGGATCTTTCGGACCTACGCCACGAAGACTTGGAGCACTATAGTGCGCAACTTCAATGTACATGATCTCATTCCACGCTGCCATGTGGCTTCTTCCACCCAGTGCAAGTAATAGAAAAAAAAGGCACGAAATGGTAAACGAGTGCTTGCAACACGCAAAAAGTGGTTCGCAAGCGTTGACGGGTCTCCGGAATAGGACGGCATAAGGAAAAGTAGGTTGAAGCAATAAAATTGCGGAACAGTAAACCAGGATGAGCGTTTCAGCTAGCTCTAAGCTACCTCCTAGTTCAGCAACCGGGAGCGGACAGACTCGAACCCGCAATTCTCACTTTCTAGTTCTACGATGGTCACCGCCAAACCACTTGCATGACCACAAACACTAGACTCGACTATAAAATAGGACATTTTCAGTGCAGACTAGGACCGTTTTGCTCTACAGTTGTGACAGGCAAACAGTTCACGTCAGTGCAACAGCAAAAGTCAACAACGGGGACAACGAAATATATCGGTTTGTTCATTTCTACTAAACTTGGTCTAAAGGATTTTCTCCGCATTGTCAAAGTGAGTACGCAATTGCCAGCTAGTCACGCAAGTACCGATAATGATAGAAGGAAGCTATGCTAGCAACCCCCGTCACAAAGCTACAAATGATGACTCCGGAGAAATCGATAATTTCACACCATTTGCCCATATTCGATTAAATGTTTTCCGTGAACTCACGTTTATCACGAAGAACAGCGAGAATTTGTTAAAAGAAAACTCAACTCAATGGGCATTAGGCTTAGCAACCACAAAATTAAGTAAGAAAAAAAGCAGATTGATTTATCTTCATCCTATAAAAACATTGGTACGGACAAAAGAAATTGAGGCCGAAGTGGTCGGAACTGATGAAACAATGAAACAGTGGATAGATATTCGAATTATTTGCTTTTACCGTTTCAGCTAATTAATTATGACTGGGTTCAATAGATATCGGTTGAATCCAACTCAGATGGCGTAAACCCAAAGCTTAGAATCGGACTAGATCATCGACTGACTAAAAAAATGTATCCACAATGCAACTTGGAACACTCGTTTGACTGTGAGAAAAACAGAGTCAGGATGAGTACCAAATGAAAAAGCTGGAATGTTAACAATTTTGTTCTTTTTTGGTAAAACAAATTCACTCTGATTGGTTCCCATGTGTGTACACTCCTTGTATTGAGGTTTACTCAGTACCCATAACAATGAAAAGTTAAAATAATACACTATTTCAAGTGTATCAGCCTGCTGTAAGCAAACAGTTACCCCATCTATCTTTCACAGTTATTTCAGTTTGAATGGAAATCATTTGAGCATGTTCGCCCAACTGCATTTGCACGAAACTCATGAATGCATCATAAGGAAAACCTTATACATATGCATGCGGGCATATATATATATATATATATATATATATATATATATATATATATATATATATATATATATATATAAACGTTTGACAACGAGTCCTAGTTTGGATCGAAAGGTCACAATAAACGTTATAACTCGGTGTACGCCTTCTAACCTCTAATATATATATGCCTATATATTTTTATATATATGTACGCAATACATGTTGCATATGAGGCCTGGAATTACCAAACACCCGAACAATTACCTCAAACATTTGGCTGGATGCGCAAAATGATCGCAAAATCGAAAATGTGATTTCGGACCCGCAAACGGTGATCATTCTTGACACCGGTCCGCCGATGCGGTATACCGTATCTGCTATGCTTGTGCAACTCTTCTTCGAATGTTGTTTATTTGTGAGTTCCGCGAATTGTTCCCTTAGGTATTTTAACTATTAAAGATTAGTCAAGATAAACAGTGCCATAACTTGTGAAAAGGAAGCAGAAACTAAGGGGACAGGATGCTTCAGTTCGTTTTCCGATGCAGTCAAACTCTATCTCCATGTGGTTTTAGAATTTCCGTTCGGATTTGACCATGTTTCAGAGATGGAAAGATGGGTAGATTGATTCGATTGAATACCCTAATCTACATAAAGAATTAAATGAACAAGAAGTACCCTTTTCATTTTATTTTTGAATGCACACTGACTAGTATGACAATGCCCATTTCCTAACTCCAGAGAATCCGACCAAATGAAAGTCCGCGGACCTCGGGACACCGAGCAACACAACACGGATTGATTCAAGGTAAAAACTACATTGCGACAAAGATCAGCCACTTTTGTTCACAGAAGAACTACGTCCGAATATGATGTGTGGTATTGAAGATTTTTTTAACTAGTCAGATAAAAATAACTGTGTAATGCTTGTATTGGTTTCTGTGATGCGTTGAATATCAAGGTTACCACTAGATTTCGACTGGGTGATTAATCTTGATTCGTCCACACGGCTGTCCACCTAATCTCTTTGCTAAACAAACACTTTCGTACCCCGATCCTGAAAGCAAATGAACCAAACTTCTTGCTCACAGGTTAGTCTGCTCAAAAAGGATTCACTCGTCAAAAATCGTTGACTGTGTCAGAGAGCGTAGATCTATTGATAATGGTCATGATTAGGAAATTCCATTCTAGTAAGCATCGTGTGCTCACGTCCATTGGTCGAGTAGCCTGTGTGACATATGTGTATAATATTCCAAACTTAGTCTATTTGCCTTCCTAAATTAATTGGTTTTGCTTCACCGGCTCTAAACTGTTTCAGAAGAGGAATACTTTTCCAGTTATACGGTCACTGCAAACTCTCAGGGGTAAAGTGAAGAACTGCCAGAGCATAGATGATAGAAAACCGTAAGGAACAGTTTCGTGTGGTTTCAAACCTCACCTTTGGATCTCTTTGAGATCGGCAAAATCTGTCGGTCCACATCATCTGTCTGGTGTGACCTGATCACGACCAGTTGGAGGATGTTTTGAGTCAGTTTGGGGTTATAATTCCATGGACACCCTGGCACTGGTAAAAACTGCTATCACTTTTCATATCCACCGCGCCCGAACTGGGACGCAAACCCGGGATGAATGGTTGTGAATCGAATGCCCTAGCCATTACGCAATCGGACAAACGCACAACTGTTTGCTGTGCATCCAAAACAAACAAGGTTTATTTCATTAAACGGGATCTTCATTATTAGTTATAACAGGTTTGCTTTAGGAACTACATATTTCGAACAGTAAATTAAGTATTTTTCTGAGGATTACAAATGTCAGAAGATGTGGAACAAACAAGCGGGAACACGAATGACTAATCTCACCGACTGGTTGCTGTTGATGCCCGAACAATTGGATGCAACTACAAACCGATAGGATGAACTGAACTTCGGCCACAAAATCGCAGATGACCGAAAACGGGTGAGTACACAAGTGATTTTCTACTCCCAGCCTTCTACTACTACTAAACACGAACAAAAGAAAAAAAAACAAATTGGTAGTTGACTTACTGTGAAATAAAACTAACTAATGGTGTTGTTCTTGTGGTAGCTGTTGTTGTTTGTAGAATAAAATCCATAAAATTTTGATTGTGCACAAGTGTGTGAGCACATGTACACACAAGCACAACCAAGCACGGATGAATACACGTGGAGAATGGACAGTCAAGCGAAACTGGCACTTCAGTGACACGCCACGGGAACACAAAATATCCTCACGAATTCGGACAAATTTGGTAGTGGCGTGCAGTGCTCTCGCACGTCCAAAGTGAATCTGTTTTTCGTACAAATAATCGTGTGTGTGTCAAACGCGGAACATGTCACTCGATTGGCGACCGATTTAACGGATCGTGAGGAGCATGTTTTGCCATATCTCCAGCCCAGCAGGTTAATTTGGTCGTGTTAATCCGATAGTCGGAGTTAATTGTTTTAAATGTCGTTTTGTTTCCAGCGCTTACAACTGGCACAGTCAGAGCAGGTCTCTCAAATCTTGATGTTTCTGCGTTTGGTGTGTATTTGGATGTGTGTACGTGTGTATGTGTACATATATATATATACGCAAATAAGCGTTGGAATAGACGAACAACTAACTAACCGGCTGCCATCGGATGAACAAACTGATCCGCAAACCAGACGGACAATCGGCAACTCGACTGCGTTACGTGGTTGGTCAGTGGCTTTTGGCGTTCTTCAATTGGCCAGACCCATGTCTCGTAGATCAGTCAGCTCACCTGTCCTAACACACGTGTTCATCAGACTGAAAGAGCAATGGAAGCACGACAGTAACCATGTGCATATGGGTGCGATCGTGTCAGATTGGTGTTCGTCTGTTTACAATTGTGTGATATTGCAAACCGATTTCGACGAGTTGTGATTTGTTTTTTTCGACATAACCAACTTCGATTAATTTAGCAGATTAGGCTTTTTACCAGCTGACCGGTCTCAGCGAGGGGTGTTAGGTCGGTTATGTCAGAGTAACTAAATTACTTGCGGATATGCGGTCCGTGACCGTGTCCGAGAAAGGTCAATTTATTTGTTGATGTGACTGATGTTTTCCAAGTGCTAGATGGGTTTGTCCAGCTTCGGGACCCTGTGGATTTTCGATTTTGATCGGCCGTGTTCAAACGAATAAGGCCGTGGGTTCGAATCCTCCCATCCACGGTCAACTTCCGCACTTGGCAGCCCTCCGTTGGCCGCGGCCCCCTTCCTGAAAAATGATATACATTGTTGTTTCATTAGTAAAGGAAATAAAATATAAAAAATATATATAAATAAAAGAACAAAAGAAAAGATGGTGTAATGGAGCCATTCTGTTTATTCGTCAGTGTCCTCATATCAGTAACAGGAAAATTAAGGGTGCCCATTTAATGAGTATGAGGCTGAAAGGTACAAGAAAGTAATAGGATTACTCAGAAGTGATCGAACTGTACGTGGAAATTTTGCAGCCACTAAGTCACTGAATTAGGTTATAGCAGTACTTATATTTTATTGTCTTCATCATGATTCTTCCGTTGCGAAAATGTTTTGCTTTCAGGTAGGAAACTGAGAGCCACAGAACTGGAAAATATTTTACTGCGGCCGGATTCGAATCAACATGCGAAGTCGGCAACACTGACTCATTAACCACCTCAGATTAAACAGATTCAGAGAGCATCACAGAAGTAATGGCAATAATAATAATATAACAATAATAATAATAATAATAATAATAATAATATGGGAAATCTGGCAGAAAAGATGTGAGAATGAGTTGGTCCAGATGATCACACCGGGGCACACGATTCAACGCGGCTGGGTATCGAGTGTCACATTTCTCACCGAAACTAGGCTGGACTCTGGGATTGGAATCACGAGGATCACGTGAACAAGACTTATGGATGATTGGTTATTCCGTGAATGAAGAAAGCGGTCGTTTTGGAGCAGTTTATCTGCCACTATACGTACTCAGGTAAAAATCATGGAACGCAGTTGATCTGATCTAATCTGACTTGTTAAGAACCAACAGATATGCATATGTGGGATCTAAACCCGGAATGAAGGATACCGAAGCGATTGTCTTAGCCGCCAGGCTATCTGGTTTGAATCCGATTAGTTCGACGACATGATCACCATAAGCAGAGCACCGTTATCTCAAGCACGTTTGCATTATCGCAGTGATATAATTCTACGATGATTGGTTAGCAAACGTGGTTTGACAAGGATAGAATGCATCACAGTTAGAAAAGTCTCCGATGTTAGAAAATCCAGTTCCGTGCGTGGGTGTCACTCACGTTCTTTTAGGTCGTCTAAAAGCAACTAATGATCTCTGCTTAAACGCTTGGTTAGGGTCTCGTGTCTCAGCTTGCAGGCTACCCGAAGGGTTCACACAAGTTATTAGGCTGCATGTGTGAACTCGAATTTCTCCTAGATAGTCGATTTTCGCAATTGAACCCAATTTAATTAGGCAATAACCGTGCAGTTATTCTACATTTCTCCCCGCAGTAAATCGACGGGTGGTGCCTGACTATAGTCCCTTTTAAAATTTAATACTAATGAGTACATACTACCATGTGAGGCGGAAAAATTATTTTAAGACAGCCCATTTTCCGTACCGTAAGAATTCTCAAATTTAATAACTGCGTCATGACAGTTGTTATGGCAGCAAACATATATTGCTTAAACATTCTACTAAAGTGTTGACATTCGGGCAAATATTTCCCTGAACTATTGAGTCATTCATTACCGAATTAATTGGTTGAGTGGTTGTTTGTCCAGTCGGTCAGTCGATTGATGGATCTACCAGTTACTTTCCAGTCCCATCACTTTTGCATATTATTTTGTCGCGACTGATCCATCTGGGGAAAATTTTTAGAAGTTAGGATTCTTAGCAAATCGTATCACCCTATACCGAATCCGATTAGGACAGAATAATTATATAAGTTTCCTTTCTTCCAAATTTCCTGTAGGAACTCAAAAATGATACCAAGAAATTTGGTACCACCGCTGGGTTGATCATTGACCCGAATAAAGGATTTGAGTTATCACCCACTACTCTCGTGGTGCGTATGTCAACGCAGCGATAAAAGCCCCGAATCCTCGTGATTTCGGACTTGTCGGTAGGGCCAAAATATGATATTATGTGTTCATCCCAGGCTTTTGTCATGCTGCTTTCCAGACTCTGAAAACCTACTGAGCCTTCAGTTATCATAACCTTGTTCCTCAGCCAGCTTCACCCTTATTTATGTGGATTCACATATGGGACACTGATGGCATGAAAAACATCTTTCCTTGCCAGCGTTCTTGTAGCGATTCCCGCTTGGTGGATTCCTTCTTAGTTCTCTCGGTAGACTATCGGTTACACTTAGTAATGCATACTGTTGGCTTATCTTCTCTTTAGGAGACCGTCCTTTGTTATCTGTTCTCCGAATGAGGTTCATTATCTCCGTCCTGTTTATACAGTTGAATCCATTATGAACTTCGCCTGTGGACCTTTAATATTCCGGTGACCAAATGCATCAATATTGCGACTTTTCCAGTTTTAGTAGTCCTATGACTCCTTTTGAACGACTTCAATCTTACTCCTACTGGTCCATTTCACCCTTCACCCAGATGTCCACGTTTTCAAACACGCGGTAGGTATCGTTTTGACGATGACGTGCGTAGTTGCCAGGTCCCATCCCGATGGATCACCCACATTGTAATAGGCTGTCTCATATGCATTTGGGATTAGTTTGCACCAATTCAGACAATCCAGTAGGTATGGTTTGGGAAAGCAAAAATGCATAACTTCAAGGGCTAATTGAGGCTAAAACTCCAGAAGTAACAAAAATCACGGGTTCGTAAGTGAGACTTTCTCAGCTCCCAAATTCTGCCTCTGCACAGACTGAATGTGCATTTCGTGATTACATCCTAACGGACCATTCAATTCAGTTCAGGGGAACGAAGGCAGTTAGGCCTTTTTAAATGTTTCACTTCTAATTCGTGCACGATTTTTGACGGAATGCATGCATCAGAGCGGAAGAAAACGGATTACCCAATAAAGTGCTCAGGGCTATCGGTAGAACTGGTCTGAGGTAGCAAGATGACTTTCATTCTTCAAGCCGACGTTTAGGTTGCGTAAGGTTGTCTTCTGGTTCGGACGAGTTATTGGACATGAACTGGACTTAACTGAAACAGTTCGTTCTCCTTGACGGGCTAAATTATAAATCCGTGTTCTCTTCTAATTTAGCACTCTGTTCTAGCATCCGGGCTGTTGAATCTCTTGATTATTGGATAATGGACCGGCTAGTTGAATTGATTAAATGCATTCATTGCAGATTTATGTTAGGAAATCCAATGGGAAATTTAAGATAGGAAATAAAAATCAAGTCCAAGTAATATTTCTATTTTCTATTCCGTCAATCCATTATCAGTATTAAAGTGTGTCCAAAGTGCGCAAATCCTTGAACAAAGATAGAAAGTCCTGTGATCTGTTGTGTGTCGCTGTGAATTGAGGAACCTTTGATTATTGTTCTCTGAACGGAAATCCACCAATGGTTTCCATCAAATGAAGCGTCATTTTAGGGGGAAATCGTCATATTTTGTATTCGTTTTTTTATGGAATTTTTTCTTGTGAGTTACAATTGGAACAGCTCGGGTTGTTGTGTAGCACTGTACTCAGATGTGGATCGAAATGTGTCCCTCTCATTTCCTCCGAGCAAACCAGAATTCGGAACTGTTCTGGAGTAATCACTTCATACGAAATTGATGCCGGTTTCTCAACTGTACAATGGATGCGTAATTATATAGCCCAGCTTGCAAACAAACAATGCGAAACGAACACGAGAAAAGATAATTAGCCCTACCAGAATCGTAACCCAGTTGATAACTAGCATGAAGAGAATAGTGATAAGATGAGAAAGCGGCTTGTTCCTACCGATCACACTGAAACTTTTCTCTGTCCAACAATCGCTGCACCATTTAGACTGAACACTAAAGCCATGTAGATCCTACCGCATAAAATATTTTATCTGACTAGTTTGCTGATCGAAATCCATTGGTTCCTTTTGGGTTCCTCCATCATTTTTCTTCCTAATAACAGCATAACATTTTCAAGTGACCCTTCCATTTTCTCGTTTTATTTCTCCCTACTAAGCTTCTTGTTGCTCTAGATTTTATTGGATGAAAAGACGAGATGATGACAGTTTTTTGACTTCTCTTGCACTGCTTACGGATGTCTTGGTGATTTTCTAGGTAACTTAAATACACTCAGCAACTAGACTTACTTTTCATCCTAATAATAGAAGGCTTTTCAGTGTGCTGATGTCTTCTTTATGCTTCATCGTGGTTCTCAATACTAAACTTTACTCAATGGCGTCAACCAATAACGAGTAGATTCAAAAGTTCCTGTTCCTCGTTACTCTAGAATAATTTTGATCCCCAATCTTTTTTGGTACGGAACCTGCCCGATCGGTAGTCGATAAAATACACAGACGGTCCTTTTTTGTCCAGTATACCGAGAAAGAGGGCAGTATCGTATAAATTTGACCATCAGCTTGTTAGTTCAATTATTCGCACTTTATGGCCTTATTGCACCCTGCACTATTCACCGGTTTGAAAGACCGAAACATTTCAAAAACTACTTGGATCTTCTAAGGAAATTAATCACTTTGTGACTATGATATGCTTTCAAACAGTTTGCTATCCAACCTCGACCACTGTTGTGGCATAGTACTTGCCCAATTTTCCTCTCATTCTTCAATTATTTCCACCATCATATTTATCCTCTCGTGTACCTTCACGTGCAAGAGCAATCGTATTTTCCATATGCTTTTTACTGGTGAAACCACAGCCTGCTAATACCTGACTACGGAATGCATTTCAATTGGATTGGATTCATGCAGCAGTCATATTCGTTTCTATTCCGCCCCATATTTCATCCCAATGAGCTGCCAGTGAACGTCTTCTTTTTGTCCATGTGTCTGTCACACGTTTCATATGTCTAAGGTGAAAATTCACTCTGACCCCCAGCACATAAAATTGTTTTTTTATTTTTTTGACTTTGACTGAATCGATCAAAAACCCGGTTCACAGTCCACCGGTTCTTAGTAGAACGAAATTGTTTAATCTACAGGCGCCTCTAATGAAAATAAGATTGGGTTAAAAAAACTCATTGACTGAATGAATAAATATAGCTCACCAGGTCCAAACAAAATGAACTAGTTCATACCAAAAAAAGTTCCCAAATTTGCCGCACTTAGAAGTGAGTGAAATCAAGACTGTAATGACTACTTAACTTTGAGAGGAATGTCCCCATTTCTTTTTATGAGCTTGTGTGTTTGCTTTTGGTTCAAGCTCCAACTAGGTTCTTAAAGAAGTTATTAGTCATTATCATTGACAAATGATAGTCAATTTTCATTTAGTTTAAATCATGGCATTCGCAGTTTGTGCCCAACTCCGATCAAAATTTGAACTTGTCATTTGATCAGTGAGTTCTTCGTATCGCATTGCAACCCATTTTGAAAATGAGTGTGTCGGAAGAAGCACAAATGAGAAAGCCCCATCAAGCCTCGTGTGGATGATACCCGGTAACACCGCAGAGCGAGTCTTCGAAGAGAGAACTACGTGAGATTCCTTAGGGTCCAGTGAGCCAATATTGGCATTGTCGCTCAAGATCGAATCTCAGACTGTTAATCTGCCTTCGTAAACTGTGGAAGATGCGATTTCTCGTTCTTGTAACTGAACCCTTCTTTCACAAAAACAACTCGCCAGGTCGCTTCAGCCGTCTAAACCAAGAATCCACACCACTCTACGAACACCATGCGATGTCTCGCAAAATGGGATTACGTAACAGGCAATGATCGACCACAACCGGATGTGAATTAACACAGACTAAGTTTAATCGCCCGATGTACCCTATTTTCGAAATCACAGCTAAGCTGACTTCATTTCTCAATCTCACTTGAGTCAATAATTATTCCAAGCCAACCATTTGTTCTGCGTAATCTGAGCATCGTACAAATAGCAGTAGAAATGTCCTACTTATGTAGCCGCAACAGCCAGAAAATAAAAGTGCATTCATTTGCTTGGTATTGTTCCTTTATCCTGTTCTGAGATTGAAACTCGTTGTTGGAAACGTCAACTGCACTTGAGTGGGACTGGTAAACCCAAGAGGGAAATGGTAAGTAACTTGTATCTTTAAGTAGCAAAGATACGGAGTAGGCGGCCAGTTCAACACACCCGTATTGTTCAAATGATGGACATTAGAATATGACAAATATATGTTAACTTAGTGAATATTTTTAAACCTTAGTTTGCATTTGCTGAATCTGATGATTTGATGTGGAAAGCACCAAATTTGCACCATTGTTCAAGACAAGTTTTTGCGCGTAGTTGTAACCGGATTGTTCTGTATAAAAATGGAAAATCTTGTTACATTACACCATACCTTATTTCCGCGGTTCATCGACTGGATACCGACTGATCACATTTTATCCATCTGCACGAGTATTACTCCTATCAAATGGAGTCCCATAAACATAAAAATATGTTTGTAGTATAACAGTAACAAGTATGGCGATGACGATAATAACGGTGGAAACTGATGGTGGTGATGATGATGATGCCAGCGATAACAAGTTTTGGATGATGAAAATCTGCGATCATGGGTAACCAAAAAGTGAGTTGCTGCCAACTGACCTTGGTACTTCCTGTCTGGTTAACGCTAGCGTTATTCCCAATTTCGTTATTCCCCATCCATCTCAAACAACGTTTTGTTAGACTGTGTCCACTCTCGAGAGAGAGGGAAATTTCCTAAAGAATTGACTCTGCGCCGCCATCTTAAGTCCGATTGTGTAACTTTGACGGTAGATGAAACGCCTACTGGGTTACGGCTCACGAATCACCTATCCAGTTAGTACCACTGTGATCAGGAAGCTTGCAAATCTCTTCCTCCATCCCGGAAAATCCCTGACGAAGTGGAAATTGTCATTCTACTACTCGTCTGATCTCTCTCGTTTCGACCTTGTTTGAAGTCATGCTCCCGTTCGGAACCCGGAAATTCGGTCATGCATTGTGAGTTACTTCAGAACAGTAAAAATTCAGTCAGTAGAATATATATCTCAGTGTTTACCATTGGTCATTGCATTCCTTACTTACTAGCTTTTTATCAGTATCTGAGCTTTAATTTCTTAGAAGACGTCACCTAAAGAAAACTACCAAATCAGGGATATTTTCGTTGTCTCATCAGACCAACTAATCAGCATATTCTTTTCCAGCATCGATTTTAATCCGATGGTTGTGAATTATTTCCAGTTCAACCATTGCTAGCATTCCCGGAGAACGAATCGAAATTCCGAACAACTTACACTAAATCCAATCAAATCGCGGTACGCAAGATTTCCCTGATCGGATGGCCTAGTTGACGTAGCCGCCTGCGTGGTCCCAATCGGCAATGTTAATTGTGGATTAGATGTGTGCGAATTAACCAGCCTCAACATGGCTAATCTGACTGTGTTAGCTCCATTAGTACATTTTGCAGTCACCTACGTACACGTATTGCCTTACCATTCACGTTCTGTCCGTGTTTGAGAAAATGCAAGCCTAGTGAACATGGCCATATGGTATCCAGAGCAGTTTAGAACAATTCGTCTACGTGAATTTTTATGAAGGATACAATACTGCTCGGGCATGGAAATTAAAGAATTCGATTAACGCACACATTCTGATCTCTGTCTGTCTGTGTGTATGACAATCGGTTAGCGACACGCCTGCCCCTCTCGTTCATACCGTACGTGAGTATCACGAGATTCCATTGTCCTTCAAGTTTGCTGGATGTTCACTTAGTATTAGGATAGAATGTAGGACCGCGCAACACGTATTTCGTTTGACAAATTCTCTTCGTTTGCTAGCATGGGCGTTTTGCTACACGATCAAGCGGATTTCCATCCTCTCCAAATTTCTATTCACTTGGCGAAACTGTTTTTTTTCTCACTGTTTCACAACTATGTAGGAGAACCGACAAATCGAACTGCGCGGCTGTCATAAATCAGTTGACATTCGAATGTTCGAAATCCAACGAATGACCAGGATTTGAGCAAAAATATGTGAGCTCGTTTTTGTGAAACAGGATGCGAAGTGCAAATCACAGCTAACGTTGAAAATTTCTACGAATACCAAGTTTTAGTGTTGCATCTACCGTTCACTTCTAACTATATTTTCCACTGTCTCCTTTTGGTTATGTCGGGCTTCAATGCCTGTCGTTGAGGACGACAAATGAGCAAACTTAATTCGGTGATTTGGGCAGCTTTAACAGCAGCCAGTGGCGTAGTGGTGACGCACACACACACACACACACACACACACACACACAAACGCACACACAAATACATACACCTCCCAGTTGGAAAGACCGGGTTTAAACTCTGGATGTGATGGAAGGTATGCACGAACGATGGGCTCTAATGAAATCGAATTTGACTCTAGTATTTTATCTCTTACTTCCTTTAATAATGAAACAACAATGTACATCAATTTTCAGGAATGTTGCTGCGGCCAACAGAGGGTTTCCAAGTGGGGAAATTGGCTGGCGGCGGGAGTATTTGAACCCGCGACCTTTGCGTCCAAAAGCCACGATCTTATCCATCTGGCCACCGCTAACCTAAGTGTAGGGTTGATCGGCTGATCTGAGATTTGTGTGTGAAATGTTGTCCAAAAGACGGTCCCCTAGCCATACTTCACATTATTTCTACTTGCAAGAACGGCAGAAATAATGGCGAAAGTGTCTTCAATAAACCAGGTCTGAACAGCGAAGGAAATACATTTTCGATGCCTAACAGTGCTCGCAGGTTTAACTGAATTATTTTAATTTATATTTGGTCGATATGGACCGGATCAAAACACCGGCAGCCGCGCATTTCAAAATGAAACCAGGATGGAAAAATGGCAAATGACTGATGTGTGTAGAAAAGAAACGCGGAGAAAGAACAGAGCCTTTGACTATAGTCGTATTGGTTGGACGATGTTCGGAGATGTTTCCACCAATTTTAACTCTCTAGGTTCTTCCGCAAAAATAGTCCATAGCTCAGTTAGGCAAATATTCGTGATAACCAAAAGATCTTTATTCTTGGATTTCTCCTGTGTGTTCAGTTATTTAGGTATCGAAGTGATAGTACTGAAACGTCAACTATAGTGGAATATAGTGGCAGTGAAGGGTTAAAATACCGAAGTGGTCAGCTCACAGCAAGGAAGTCCTCCGTTGGTTGACACCATCTCACTGCAGACCCTTCTGGGCCAGTAATGTTTATTAACTGGCGTGATATAAGGACCTCCATGATTGAGTATTCCTCAAATCATTATGGGATACACAACTGGAAAGTTAAACCTGACGGGGAAAGAAAACCTTAGAACGATTTATATCTACATTGTCTATAAGACGTTCTTTTATCTGACCACGGGGAAGCTTAATCCATTGTCAATTATTCTTGGTATTCCGGGTTTGAAGGAATGGACCAGCAAACTTGGTCCCATGAAGTTTGGTCTTCGATTATACCTACAATGATACCTGATAAACTTCAGGTTTACCCTCCATTGTTTAGGGCCACCCGCATCCAGAGCGGTCGCTTCATATGAACAGAAACCACTATTCCAGATGTGAGGAAAAAATAGGGCAGCAAGTAATAAAATTCTACCCTATAACTTCCCTTATGAAATTTACAGAAAGATACAGGTTCGAACGGTCACTTAGTCGCGATACTATAACGGACAGAAAACAGGTGCAGAACGGTAAACTCCCTGCGGATATATATCTTCGTAAGAAACGTGTCTGCTTGAACTGAATGTGAGAAAACGCTTGTGTGAGTGCATACTTTAGACCGCAGGTGTGAAATCCAATGATCGATGGTGCTAAACAATGCACTTAGTCCGACAGATAAAAGTTCACAGTGGTTTTCCATAGTGTGTGGTCTAACCGAGAATCCTAGCCAGATTACCTACCATAACAAAAAAAAACAAACTTTTGAGATGTGAATAAGCATTGGAACTATGCAGAGAATTAATGAATCGTTGAACGTACCAGCTGAGTAACATGGAACTACGCAAACTGTCGACAACGAAAATACAAACGAAACGAAAAAGCCGACGGTTACCGCGTACGAATGATCTGAAGATTGGATAGCGTGAGTATGAAAAGAAACTAGAACAGTACTTGTCGAATCAGTTGGAATTGATGTAGGTGGCAACACCACTACCACCACTACCACTATTGACAACCCACGTGTTTTTTTGGTGATTTACACAATTACGACGTTTTTATTTAGAATCACAACATCGTCCATAAGAGCGTTTGAAGTAGTATCATGACCATGTGTAACAGTAGTATTCACGAAGCTACTTACCACTTGTGATTCAGCACGTAAGCCCATATGCTTTTTTGTTCTATGAGAAATACTCGTTATTGCGTAAAACTTCAAGGAGAATCGCAGTGTCTGGCTTTGTGCATTTTGGTGTGGTCTGTCTGCCGATTCTTCAAGTGATTACTCACCTACTGGGTTCACTCTGGTTTTTGAGAAAGTGGTCATACACCGAGCTGACTAAGTACGTCTTTTATCAACAACCTAAACCGTTCTGATTAACTGCCAGTGTGCAGTACTTCAATGAATAGTTGCCGTAAAATAAAGATAGTCGCATGTGAACCAATTTGTAGAGCAGCGAATTTTCAACGTATACAGATAACGGTAGCTGAAATCACTCTGAGTGGAAAAGAGCACTTTTTCTTAGGAAAATCCACAGGGGATTATTGCTTCCGTACTTTAATGGACGCGTGTAATAGCTGTTGGAATACGTACATAATGGTTCCTTTTCGTTAGCTAACTAAATGTTTATACGTTTACTTAGTCCAAACGGTTATTTTGTTAGACATATCGCAATCTAAAAACGACTGGAGGTCAATTTGAGCTTTCATTATGGTCTCTTATAATTTATTCATAAATGTAACCTTTGTACTGCATGAACCTAACGGTTATTAATTTTGTCTATGAACCGGCCAAATGAAGCAAAATTCGAGTACGGATGCAGTTCAAACGACCAGGTCAATGAGATCCTCTGAAGAAGATGCGGGCTACGTGTCGAAAAGTAATCAACACACAAATCTATAAACGGGACAACAGTACAACAGTACAGTTAATCAGAAAAAATACGCCGTAACATGAATGGTTCAAGGGATTGGTGAATAACGTACAGCACACAAATGGGAACAGCTTCGGGATGAGAATAGGAGGCATCAAGCCGCCTGTGAGCTATGATCTCGCTGGCATACACAAATACGTATATATATATATATGCTTGTAGTTACTACAGGAACGCAAAAAACAAGAGTCATGCAAAGACTTTTCGCTCGGACGTGCACGAGCGTCGAGAGAGTTTGGGCTAACACTGTTCATTGGGAGGTGAATACGCTGCACACAGAAAAACGTTATACTTGATGTTGCTTAGCGAGCCGGTGTTGAGTCGGTGTCTAATTTTAGCCACCATCTGTGTGGCTCAGCCATGGCGCGTTGGAACCCCACTGGAGATAACAAACCGAAATCTATCCGCGACAGTTTGACGTTTTTATTGCTAGAAACCTCAGTTCAATAGACATCGGTAATCGATAGTCACGCTACTGTTCCACGTTATGGTTTTGACCATTCTAATGTGAAGTCCAACAACCCCATCATCAGATTACTCGCGCCTTGCATCTCAAGAAGTTTTCGAATGTCGACGCCGTTCATTAAATAACCGGATCTGGAAGTCAGACATATGCTGGAAAAATTCACGATGGTATGTGTTTTTCGAATGGACCATGTTATTTAGCCAAAGGTGCTTTCACAGTAATTAAAGAAAGTTGGTAATAAGGCACCCTATTCAATGTAACATGTTCAACAAATTTCGATGAAGCCCAACACAGGATTTATTCATAATGTTCTACATTTTCTCGAACTTCGGAGAATATATCGCTCCACATATCAGTGAATTTTACCCTAACCATGTTGCCATTCATAGTGGCCCTTGGAAAAGATTCCCTCCCTCGTTTTATTTTTGTCAGACTGAACAATTTGGATGAATCCAAGAAAGTGGATCACTTTCTCCGAACGACTTTCGGCATGAAATGTTCTCTAGGCAGGCGTTTTACTAGTTCTGCGTGGTTTTTAAACTAATTCTTACAGCACTTTCCATTGCTAATGGAATAACTACATTCTATTGTCACACTGAACGAATAATTCCCCACCGACGGTCAACTTCCCCACTTGGCAGCCCTTTGTTGGCCGCGGCCCCCTTCCTGAAAATTGATGTACATTGTTATTTCATTAACAAAGGAGGTAAAAAAATTAAATAAAAATAAAAATAAAATTCACAATCAAACATTTTCCTTACCACTGTGGGCATAGTCGTAATCTACTTCAGAATTAGAGGGAAGAAACGCTTTCATGAAATTTTAACGGGAACATTATTAGCTATGTATTCACTTTTGGGACTCTCATTCAAAATTTACGTGCTTTGAGTGGTTTATTCATTAAGTACTATGCAAATGGTGTCCTTGTTTAGTTTGCAATGTTGGATGTAATGAATCACAAAGCATAAATTTGATCAACATTGTTTTGATCAGCTCATTACTCCACTGTTATGGCTCATTGATTCGTTGTTATGGCAACAGCCTATCCCACCAAAGTACCGAGCTAGAGTGATCTAGAATGGCGAACAGCCATCTTTGATGCAAATCCAGATTCTTCAAGGAAGAAAATTCTGCAGTTATTAACTGACAATCTTTGAGGAACTCCAGTTTCCTTCTCATTCAGTTACTTGTCCCCTGGAGCCATTTCTTCTCGGTTCATGGAACAGAATTTTGGCACCTTGCTATTGTTGCCAAGTGTCAAACAGTGAACACAAATCTTAACATCGAACGCACGCACGCACGCTCTTTCACTTTGAAGGTTTTTCTTCGTTTCAGCTGACCACGACATCAGGGCTGTCTAAGGCTTTGTTACGAAGTTTGTAGTGACGCAACAGACTTTTGGACGAGTCTTCCTGCACAGTTGGCCATCTCACCATTTCTGTTATCATCTTTCAGTCCATATTTTGACTGTCGTTTGATAATTCCCTTAAATTCAACATACTGTTTTGGCACACAAATCCCTGTTCTGTTGTTTGAACTGACGAGAGGCAGAAGAATTGAATTTTGAAATTTATGTCATAAGGACGATAACCATAAGGGAAGCAACTTAAATTTAGCCTCTGGTTGTGAATCTAACCCGGGACATTGAGGAATATTTACGGACAGCCGGAGAACCCGTGTTGACAATGTGTACCGACAAAAATAACTTCTCAGTCTACTCCATCAAGTGAAAGTCGTTGAAACGCCTTGTTTGGACAAGGTGAGTAGAATAGAATTTCTTAGATAGTTATTGATGGACTAGCAGGTTGGTAAAATTGAAATATGGATAATGTTTTAAACAACAGACTTTGGTGGTGAAAAAGTTACTAACTCTTCGACAACTTTCGACAAGGCGTGAGTTCCATTTGTCGAGCGAGATCGAGGACTTGAGTCCCACCAGAGACGGAGTTACTAGGTATTTATTTGCGTACCCTGGACAGTTTCACAGTTCAACTGCTTCGCATTTCTTTTTATTGTGGATGGTGTGAGATTGTACTGCAGGTAAGAATGGGGTGCTTCAAAGAAAGCCTCTGAGCGGCCGGTACTTTGCGGTGTCTCAGACTGCAGAAAGGATTTCTGGTTAGGGACTGCAACTTGGCCCGTTGACTCAAAAGTTTCACCGACAAGCAATGAACATCTAAACCAACAGAGGAGCTACGAGAAGTAGTCCAGTTATCACTGTCCATGGTATCCGAAGCAATGAGCAGCGCAGCCTTCATAAACCTGCGCTAGGATCAATACAATATGGGAATTATTGTTTTCGTACAATTCATGGAGGTCTGTGGAAGGGCACTGCTAGGAGATCCAGTCGCCAAACGGAAGAACGATTAGGGTTATCAACCCAATCCTTTGATTCTAACAAGAACCTGGCCCTGAGGTACTGAGAAGTGGTTAAATTGAAGCCAACCTTTTAATTGTGAATGATATGATGTTAATAACACAGCGTTGTTGGTAGATGTAATGCGCCTACGTTTCGACCATCGTGGGTAGTCCTTCTCAAGGGAAGTTTTACAATCAAAAAAGAACACTTGCCTTGAGAAAGATTATCCGCGGTAGGCAAAACATCTACCAACAACGCTGTGTCATTAACATCATATCATTCACAATTACAACCAATGCATGGCGCATCGATTTTTCGATACACTCCTTACATCGTTTGGTCCTGAAGTCAACCTTCTTGGATCGATTTTTCTTCCACTCGCTCCTTAGTTCTATTACCAGCTCAATTTAGCGACAAGCTTGAGGAACAGAAGACTGCTTTGTTGGGACTCTACTCACTGATCTTCCAGATATCGTTGAATTTTCGATTTGACCCAAGCCATCATTTATAGCATCCCGGGCCTTTGAGCGCAACTAAAATGTCTCTCCTAGTAACATATTGGTTTATTTTTCTGAGGGTCATTATCAGTTTGCAGTTAGAACCATTGAACTTGGTTCGCAATCAGCACATCGGAACATAACGATGAGTCTGAAATTTCTGTTATAAATTCTGTTGGAGACCTGAACCGAAGGCATCACATGGCCAGCTTTGCTTTCTTCATTAATGAATCATGAATTTGTGGCAAGTGGGGAAGTTGACGGGAAGTAGAAGGATTCTAACCCGCGACTCTCATGTCCAAAGGCCGTCCTTATGCGAGTGACTTTGTCAGTTGGCCGGTGTTTCCTACCTGGATAGCAAACAAAACTACGATATCATCAAACCATGTGACAACCAAGTAATTCAGATGAGTAGTGCTTACTGATTTTAGTGAAATTCTTATCGTCGCTTGCATAAGACAGAAATTTAGTGCGAATGATGCTCAAGTTCTTGTTGGTTTCTACTCGGTTTATGAATTTTTCCAAGTTGGTCTGAACAGTTTGCGATTTCTCTGCTCATCCAAGTTAGGGGAAGGTTTTTGTTCTCATGGTAAAATCAAGAACAATTCGAAAAAAACAAATAAAACAAGACTCGTCCCGATCGATGCCACACTTCATTTGTAAGGATTGTCCTCGGAGGACCAAAAATATTTCACGTAATCAGTTGAATTTTCCCCGCCTGTCTTGCATTAAATGTGTCTGCAATTATCTTCATCATCATCAGCATTATCGAAAGAAACACGGTTGCGACCGCCAAAATGTTCACAAACTATTTGGACGTCTAGTCGCAGGTTAGAACAAAAGCCGAGTAGTGAGAACGATTAAAATGTTCGATTTCTACTGAAAACGACTCACTAGTTAACGTATTAATTCCGCCAATCGAACACCATAACCCATAGCCTACTATCCAATGTCCGATCGTTCTATCCAAGACCGCCGATTACGTCAGTTAGCTTCTTTTCCGCATCGTTTTATATGCAAAATCTTCAGATTAGTTAAAATGATACATCCTCTTCAGTTCGGTCGCCGTCATGACTTTTTGGTTCAAACTGCCATGCTGATTGACCTTGTTTACTTTGCCGTCTGAACTTTTCCTCGCCAGATTGCTTTTTTGCTTGGAAAGCTTGCTCCTCTTCTGTTAGATTTAACTTTGTTCAAAATGCAGATGTCATACGTTCTAAAGCCTTTACACTTGCAAACTCTGTGCTAGCATCATTAGCTCTTATTAAGTCTTCGTTTATCTCTAACTTCCTTTATTATTGAAACGACAGTGTATCTCACTTTTAGAAAGTAGGTAGCGGCCAACAGAGGGCTGTCAAGTGGAAAGTTGACTGACAGTGCGAGAATTCGAACACAGGACGCTCACGTCCAAACGCTGCGACCTTACTCGATTGATCCCAGCCGGTCACAGGAATAAATTAGCCTACTAGGTCTTCATATTTCTGATCGTGAGAGAAGCCTCCGCTTTCATTTCGGAACGAAATTGGCTAATGTTTCTTGCAGTTCAGCAGTATCACTGGCTATATTCATCGTTTAATCAGCAATCGTGAAATTTAGCACTGTGACTCGTCTGTTCATATCAGATTTTTGGGTGTTACCACATCCTTATCAGCGGCTGCCTGGTGCACATCTCCAGCTCAGCTAGGTAACCAATCTTTCTGATGTCTTGTGAATGTTAAGATGTGTTTCGATCCTTAATGTTTCAGCAACTGCCGAGGTGAAAGTTAATGCGCTGGCTGGTGATGAAACGTTTGCACTCTATACGCTAAGGCCTCGGAACTACGAATCTGAAACAACTATATTTACACTCACTGAAAATATAAACAACCTTGCATAAACATTCACTTTGACTATCTGAGTCTCCCGTAAAAAATATGCTACCAGTGGATTTCTGCAATGGTCTCTATTCCCAACTTGATTTTCAACTTTTTTCAACCTCTTCTCTGATCGGAGTCTCGTCATCGCTGTTTTTTGTTGAATCCACTATGTCACCCGCCGACTGGCACAATCGTGACTCCCTGTCCTCCGCAAATTCACAATGGCCTAGGTCATGTGTTCGATCCGCTTAGCTGAGCACCACATGCAATGAATATCATTTTCCATATGATATCTGAGCTTATTGCGAATTCTCCACATTCCATGAACACTCTCCTCCCCGGACAATATGCGCCAATATTCTTATAAACTGCTGACTTCAAGTAAAGTGCATTTCATCACATGGGACCTTACATTTCTCTTACTATCGTCACTGTAATTCATTTCATGTTCTCCCTTGGTTAGGTGAGGCTGACTTCAGAAAGAGGACACCAGGTCCCAAAGTATGAATTTTCATTCTCCATACTGTGCTTCACGTACGAAAAGGAGGATGAAAATTCCTCGAAATCATAGGGCCCACTAGTGACCGTAACTGCAAAACCTATGGTGTTCATCCGGGCAAATTTTGTCTTTCGGTCCTCGTGTAAAACAATGCTGAAAGTAAAAACTAATGCTTTCAAACAAAAGGCAACATTCCAATATTTGGGTCAATTGGAAGTGATCATTTTGTTCTCCGTTGGAACAGTCTTTTGAAATCTATCAGCAAACTTGCAACATGTCAAATGATTTGGAAATTTCTTCCTTATTTCCTCTGTTCTATACCGTTCCCACGGTACAGGTCCTAATCCCAACGAGAGAAAATCTTGTTTACCCCTTTTTTTTGCCACCAGGAATACTTGTGACCTACTACCAATTCAGTAAGGCAAACTCAAACATTCGGAATTTCTAGGTTGTGCTGAGATGTATCGTCAATGGACTACAGTAATTAACTTCCCCTAGAGTGTCATTATCCCAGAATGGCCACGTCCTGCTGGTATGGTAACGATTTTAGGGTCTTAAATGATTTCACCTTTGGGACTGTTGCACAGAGATCAACCCTTTTCGGACGGAATGCAACCATTGTGCCTTACAAAATAACTGGCAGTTGCGGACACCCCTTTCCCTGTGATGAGGAAAGCACACGTGACTCTGCTGTTGTCGATAATGCCGAATATTACACGCCAGAATATTGACCGTCGAACTTCATCGATAGTTTTCACGGAAGGTTGGAAATTCCACTTGCACGGCTCGTGGATTTGATCAGTTGTCTGCAATAATCAGTTTGTCTATGGTGTCGATTATTGTAGATGCACCCAACTAATACTCAATATAATGAGGGACAAGACTGCTTGCATCACCAAGTAAAACCACTGTAACTCTCTTACCCTAGGACTTGTGTTTGTATGGCTACCCGCAAATTCACGTCCAAGTTTGGGAAAAGGGGTCAATATGGGACCCATGAACGAGCGGAGGAAGTATCAAGTCAACAAGAACTCCTCCAATTTGGTGTCACCTTTGTCTTTGACGTCAACCATTCTGAGTGTCCCATTTTACTCGCGTTTTTAGCAATTTACTAAAGTACATTTGAAGCGTACACACCTCGGCCACTGGAATGGCTGTTTCCCGGTTTTCGCTTTAAGAAAAAAGAACACTGTTTATTAGGTCCTAAATTTGTTTCACTGATGTTTTTTTCAGAGCACACCACATTTCAAAGTGAAAAGTAACCCTCAACCTTAGTGTCCAACTGTCTACCAGCTTCACACATACAACATACAACATTCACAATTCACCAAATAAACAACACCGAAAGAGGTTTATTCACATTCAGAATAAAATGGTCTGCTTAACACTTATCATCATCAATGTACTATCAGGAATCTGTTGGACAACTCCCTTAATGTCCGTTTCACAATTGATCTTCGCAATTAATTCCCGTGATAAATTTCACCGGTTGTCTTGCTTCCATCTCACAAGTGTTTGAATACTTCATGCAAAATGCAATGTAAGAATGAATGAAGAATGAAGATTCAGCGCCATTTACGATTCTTCAATCCGAGGAGCTTAGTTTTACCGATCAGTTTCTTTGTGTCAGAAATTTTTTCCCTGTGAATTCTCAGTACACTTTTCTAGAAGCACCATGCGTTTTATACGGTGTTATTCGGTTTTACTAGGGACCTTCACTCTAGTAGAAAATCTGACGTATTGGTAGGCGGAACTTGAATTCACCTGGCCAGTTCCCATCAGCCGTGTGCTCGCACGTCCAGACATTGTTCTGATTCATGTGCTACACAAAAATCGGACCTGAATTCCATTGTTGTTTCGGGGAGTAAAAAGAAAACAATTTCACTGTTACAAAGTTTTTATTTTCGAATATTGCGGTTACAGGGGCTCACGTGGTTGACTTTCAATCTCAGCGCTGTTTAACAAAATCTCCTTCACCAATCTTTTTGCAAAACGTACTCTGTCTCGGTCTGTTCACGCTTTTCACAAAGCAACAAACGCGTTAAAAAGCCTCTTACGTGTCCATGAACAAAATCCAAATGTCCGCAATCGGACCACTTATCAATACCTTCGTTGAACACACTACGCTCACCGTAGAAATACGACAACCTATTGCGCTCCTTATTTGTGATCCCTATCTAACCGGAAGCGTACAAACTTTCGCGCTTCCGATCTGGCTCCACTTATCTGACCGCCAAAATCTCTGCATGATAACAAATTCTGTCCTGACGGACGATGCACAGGACAAAAAGAATGTACCGCTTTCACAATGTTCGGAACAGTTCAATCGAAACCATCTCATGCCGAAGAAACTCGTTGCTCCGCAGTTACGGAATCATGTATCCCAGATTTGTTTATATCATCGCATTTGTGGTCACGTATTTCATTTCTAGCGTTCACTGGTCAACCGGGTATGGTGCATCCAATATCACAGAATTTTTGTTTGAATTTCGTTTAATACAACAAAAAAAAGAGTTCATGAAACCGAGTATTTTGTTTTTTATCTCCTTTGTTAACACTAAACAAGAAAGATTTATTCTTTTGTTGGTGATACCCTTTTTCCGATTCGTTTCCATTGTTTTCCTATTTGAACTAATCAAAACTTTGCAAATATCAGAACCAAACAACGTAAGGAGTGTATCGAAAAGTCGATGCGCCATGTATCGGTTTTTATTGTGAATGATATATTGTTAACAACACAGTGCTGTGTTATTAACATTATATCATTCACAATAATAATAATCAAGACTTTCGCCTGAAAACAAACAAGCGTAGTTTTTGCTGCACCTAATAGTAATCGCCTACAGAAAAAAGCATAACAGTTTCTTGCCCTCGTTCCGGGCGCACCAAATACTAGCTTGTCCAGTCAACTCCATACTCATACACTCCCTTCTTGGGTTCGAAAGAGACTCTCGTTTTATTCATCAAAAACGCGAAATGAATGATTGGTCGCCTTAAAATTCACACGGTGGTTCGTCGCACGTGTTTTTTGTCCGTTTGGCAAGGCTACAGAGATTAACGAGGTCCAAAACTGTGGTATTTCAATTAGTGTTTCTCGCATGCAGATGGAAGGACAGAATTTCCACGGAATAACACAAATCACCATGTGATTCCCGAAAAACAATTATCTAACCACTTATTCCTATTGACTTTGGATCGAAAACGAATGCTCATTTGAAATCCATTTCGGGGATGTACCGTGCTTCCCGAATTGCCAAATATCACAGTTAAGGAATTTTTCTGTCCATTTGGGCTCCGGTCCTAGCAGGACTACTCGTAGGATTTTCAGTAGACAAATCAACGAAGATCCACCCAGACGATGAGCAGATCAACTAGGGTTTGTCAAGTTTCGACAACTAGCTATCTGAACGACAGTCTACAAGTCACTGATCCCAACAGAATTAGAAGATGGACTCATACACAATCACAATATTAAGGCTAGCTTGGAAGATGTCAAAGAACAACGAATTAACTCGGTCTTCGGACAAAGAAATTAGAATTACCGGGTATACTAAGGTTTTTAGTCGGGTATCGCACACAAAGCTTTTTTCCGCCGTACCATCCAATCATTTTCAACGTTCATTTTGGCCCGTCCCTTGCAAAGTAAAAGCGATCGAAAAATGGCACAATGGTTTCCAAATTGTGACGCAGCATCAAGTCGTCAAGACGAGAAAAGACCAAGAATTTAAACCCATCACCAAACCAAAAGAATAAAAGTCCAATGGTTCAACCATAACTTTGCAATTTTATTGGTTTCACCGACGAACTCTAGCCATAATTACTAGTGTCAATCTACTGGCCTTGATAATGAACACGTTGTTCGAAACCGACAGTAATCTTCTGAATGAGTCTGAGCAAATGCGGTAAACAATTAAAGATATATAGTTTTGTAGCTGATCAACTTATCACACATATGAGGCAAAACCGTCATCAGCAACGATGGGCCGTACCCGGAACTGAATGGTGATGTCGCTCATTGAATTCCAAACAATTTGTCCTACAGCTGCACCGGTAACGATTTGATTAAGAAATCATATCTTGGAATTAGCGATGAAGATGAGAAATGCGATATTTGGTCAAGTCTCGGATTCTTCAGGATTCCAAAAGTCAGTTCGTGCCACCATTTGGTTCGTGTGTAACACAGTCATTTGCAGCTATTATTGTTATTTTAGAAGCAAAGAGTAGGCCGCGTCATAGCCAGGCTCGTAAGCATTCGAATAAGTGGCAATTCGCAGCAGGCAAAGTAAAAACACTAGCGCGCCCGATCAATTTAGGCTGTGATTAGTCTAAATGTAAGTCATGTGACAAGGTTTTGATAAAACATCGTTGCCACATGCAAACATAGGCCAATCAATGAGAACCATAGTGACCAGCAAGGCAGAACAACGGACATTCTTCTATTGCAAGTGGCCCAACTTTGTCCTACCAGTGGCATCTCTACCTAATTTATATATGAACAAATGATTTATAAGTAGATCCTCGTTCGATTTTCACTCACCTTTGAATTCTTGGTGTCTCCAGTTAAGTAGCTCGAAGTGGAAGATATTCCAATAATCACTGGTTGTTCAAGGTTCTAGTGATACTTTGAGCATCAATAAATGACATCAGAACTGCAACGAATGAGGTTTACGGTCGGCTGGGAAGTGCTCGCGTTGTATGTGTACGTGCTAATGAACATTGACATGATACTCGTTAGATATCAACTAGGTACCAAACGTGGTTAACCTCCTACCTGGCATTTAATCAGTACAGCTCAAAACCGGGGAATTCGGCGGGTTTACGTTGACTTTTGTAGTATAAAGGTCCCCAAATTCAAAAGGACGCCGGTTTTTTCTCGGTTTTCCTATTTCTCAACATCCAGTTACTCGGAACACTTCTAACACAACCTGACAGATGACGTAGAACTGAGTTACCGATTTATTGGGAACTACGTTATAAGTGATATCCGGCGTTGTTCAAAAGTGCATTAGCCCGCAACAATTCACCTATCTATCTAGTGCCAGATTGGTACCATTGCTTCCATTGGGGCGAATAAGTCAATTGGTTAAAAAAAATTTGTTCTGTTCACGAGAAACCAAGTCGTATTTATTAAACTGACGGACGCATATTTGGGCATTTGGCGATTTCATTTGTTTCAGCGATTTTTTTGAGCTCACCGTAAGATTGGTTCGTTTTGTTTGCTCGGTTTCAAGCCTACGTGACCAAATGCGCTTTGAAAATGAATCAGAGAGCTCATTTTTTTCACTCCTGATTAACTAACCGAATAAAGTCATCCTCCCACTCACTGTTCTTCATGCCGGACTAAATTATTTTCATTCGACCCTGGTCCCGATCCATGTGATTTTTTTACAAACCACGTAACAGCTCGGTCTCGTTTTGGGTGGTGACGTCAGAAACCGCCTACGAAATGAGACGACAAAAGGTACAACTCACAGCAATGGATCAGTGACTTTCGGATTATGCTTTACCATATTCAACTGGTGATTCTGCTCCGGTTCTGATAAAGCAATAATCTATCACCCCACAGCCGTAATGTTTTGATGATATATCCCTATCTGTCGAGTTTGAAGTGAAATTCATGTCGAATCCATAAAGCTGTTGCAATCACTATAATCCACAGATTTGACTACTTTTATCTACAAATTCATTATTCCATTTCTGCTACTGAGGAAAAAACAACCTAAATACTTTTATACCAGCAACACTAGTAATTAATAGCAGATAAATTCTACAATCCCGTAACCTGAAGTCCGGAGAAGGGTGAGTTACGTCAGACAGTTTCATCTGGTTCTCGTGTATTTATTTTCTTTCGTATACGTTTTCTTGGACGTTCGCCCCGGACAGTCAGAAAACGCTCGTCAATCTACTGATTCTAGCATGTGGTTTCTTCTGCTCCTGATTGGGAATGTCTCTGCGCGGGTGCAGTTTGCCATAAAAAATCGATAACAACAGAAACCGCACGACTGTTGTAGATCGATTACGAAGATGGCATCACACGATCAGTGTGACTGTTGGTTGGGTCGTGGTTTGAGAATAATGTATCCGATGCCGATACCCAATCTATCGGAGTAGACTACCTTGTGGGATATTGAATTTCAACTGGTGTAATCCAACGGTGATTTCACACGACCGACACTTCACGTAAAAGTAAACTATTCGGAATTCACCAACTACTAATCACGAAAGTGAGTACGATAGCAAAAAAGCTCGTTTTCGGTAACCTCATCCTTTGACTAATACAGCTACAGATATACATAAAGTGGGGCGCATATTTCATGAACAATTTTAGAGTGCTAAGTTACGATTGGTGAATGAAAATAATACGTAGGATGGGTAGGTGTTTGATTGTTCGTGGTTGGGGAAAGTTCACTGAAGACAGAACACGGGAGTTGTTCCCTGTCACCCGTGACAGGCCACGGCCGAGAGCATGGGGGTTTGACTGACATTCTCTGATCTCCGCCGAGGTAGCTGGAAGGATTTAGTAAAGCGTTTCTGTGAACATAGCGAGGAACTTAACAGCCTGATTGCCAGCTGATTCTGTTGTTGCCAAATGAAGCTAACGGGCAGCTTTCAACAAATTCCGTGGTACTTTGTTGATCACTTTGAGGGCCTTGTCATTCATCTGGTGTCCTGTATGTGCGAGTTGTGCTACGATTGAGATAGTCATGGATTTTCCCGTTCCCGTCCTCAGCCGGACCGGCTTGTGCTCCTTGATTCTGTATGACAGTTGCCATGTTGTTTGACCTAAATAGCTTGTCAAACATGAGCAAACGAATGAATAGGTCAACATAGATCAGGAAATGACAGGTGGTTTGCCTTTAAGATTCGTGTAAATCACAGAACAATTTCTGAAGCATTCACATTGTCTGGTGGCTGGAAAATTGTGTGCGACTGCATTTCTCAGGCACCCAGCTGGTAGTTCACGCTTACTATGGCTTCTGAAATAAAGTTGAATGTGAAGTTCTTTCTTTTAGGCTGTCAATATCAACGTTTTCTTGAGTACTTCCTGCATATTCTTAAGGAATATCTGTCTAGTACGATCTGATTTGATTTCTCCTCCAACAGTGCTTCGGAGCAAATATTCCATACATGAGATGCTGACGACCGGAATAGGTTTTGTTTATTTTTGAGAGGAACAAAGCCGAAAAAATGGGTGCACTGCCCTGTTCATGTTGACTTACCATACACAACATATAAGCTTTCTGTAAGCTGTCTTCGTGAGTTTCATATCCAGAAACTGGAGTGACCTTCCCCATTCTAGTTATGGTGTAAAACTAAGTGGAGTGTGAGTATCGTTACACTTATCCACCAGTGTTTTATGTGCGTATTGTGGTCTTCAAATATGAATATGCCGTCTATGTATCGTTAGTAAATCGTTACTTCTCCTAGGGCGTTCTGAGGTGCACCATTTTCTCGCTCGATGAGGAATACTTCGGCAATTATGGGTTCCAAAGGCGGTTCCATTGCGGCTCCATCCGTCTGTCGGTACACTTTGCTGTTGAAGGAAAACTGGACGTTTAGGTTACACCTTAGAACTGTCGACGTTTCGGTTACCATGGATAACGTTTCTCGAGGCTAAATTTTATAGCAGAATTGTTTGCAAAAAGGAACTCGTTATTAATTTTGTTTCTATCGACTTCCCAAATGATCGGCAGGTCCTGCTCTGAAGTGTTCCAAAGATAATTTTAGTTTCACCAATGAAATCCTGAAATTTAAAACTGCGACGCTTGTTATGAATCAAAGACTAATACCAATTCTGGCCTCAAAATGCGGATTGCAGACAAACACAGAACGCGCAAAATGCTTTTACCGATACCCGATTTCTCCAAATGTTTTTCGTAGATCTGTGTCTCTTTCTGGTCGTGAACTTTGAAGTTTTGAACTTTTGTAGTGCAGCAAACTTACTAGAACGGAAATCGAAAAAGTGGATACACAAAGCTTTCAACGAGTTCCGGAAAATTTTGAGGCTACTCTAATGAAGGATGATGGAAATTAGTGGATTTCAGGAAATATAAAGTCTTTTATTTGTCATTACTGATATTGAAGTACAGTAAAAAGGTATTCCAGACTTTTTACATCTCTGCATGTTACGGTGCTTGTTTTTCTTTGCTTTGTTCTACGAGTGAAAAGACTTCTAACTGCCACGTACACGCCGTGTCATTCTTTTCCGACTATTTGCAGTTAGTCTGCCGGGACACTGCATGCCCAGGAGACATATCACAGAAACGATGAACTACTCAGACACTGATAGGAACATAGCTGATTCATTCCTCTCAACCTACCTTGGGAAAAACAAAAAAATGAGCATGAAAAATCCGAAAGACGAAGTGCTAAGAACATTTTTCAATTGGCTAACAAGAGCCCTGGAGTTCGAGTGTTCTGAATCTCAATCTATGTGTTAGGCGATTGAAGAAAATGCTCTTCGACATTTTCTATTTAAAAACCACCAAGTAGATAAAAGAATTGAATTGTAACTATCATTTAGTCCAACGAATCCTGCAATCCGATAAGGAAGACACTACTTGAAGCGAAAAAGCCATTGGCAAATAATTACGCCCAGTAATACGAAAGGTTCAGTATGGGAATTCTAGATGAATCGATACCACCTCAACATTGGCTTGGCGACAACCAGCGAATGTACAACATGCAAAGTGGAAAAAGGACTACATTAGTATGGGTTAGAGAGGATCGTTTGTTTCATTTTTCTTACTATCAAATGGGCAGACAACGGAAACACTGAAGTTAGGTTTGTTGCCATGCGACTAGAAAAGGTCCCTATCAGTTGACCTTGGGATAAATAACAAGACGTTTGCTCTGATGGCTTGAACTGACATATCAGGCCACCTAGTCCATTTCATTTTATATCAAGACCAGAAAGTTTCATACTGTAGTTAGTCTATGAGGGACTTTTTTTACATTGCTACGTACTAATGCATTCGGTGCCTCGGAAGACTAGTAGGAGGTGGCCGAGAGGTCATGGCGAGTTGTGTACACTAGGATCACGAATCTCTACGCATTGAGTACACAATGAAGACAGTAACAGTCCGGAAATGCATGGAATCAGAATTAACACTAACGAAATCCATTATTACTAATGTGCCGTCACGTTTCATGTCAATATTTACGAGTAAAGAGCATTATATTTTGTACATACATTACACTCTATTAGGCATAGTGCCTTACTGACTATCTTTCGGATTATACCCTTCAAGCACAAACCCCAGGTCATGTGACCGACTTCACAGTCATGAGATATTAAACTCCATTTTCGCTCTCGTTTGAGCTTATTGATTGTGCACATCCGCTATCGTACTCGGAGTTTGAATCCGGGTCTTTCATCTTCAGGGAGTGTTTTACCACTGCACTAATAGTTCTCATGTACGATACTAAAAAGTTCTGAGTTACGTTCGTTTGTATTTCATCCTCAATGCATGCAGTAGTGTCCAACAGCCTTGAAGCGAGACATATCAGGTATTCTTTTAACTCCAATTGAATTCCTCTCACCAAGTTAGATTCTCTCCATATGCCCCTTTTACTTGAAAGGCCCGGGTATGCTCTTCGGGTACAACTGAAGATATGCACCATCGATGAACTCTAATGAGAGTAAAGTTCGATTCTGGTGATTCTGAAGTGCAAGGCAGACAAGTTAACATGAAGTCTGTGAGTGATAGGCGCAGTATGAAGAACGATCAATCAAACACATTAAGGTTCGCACTTCTTGAGGTGTCGCTGTCTTCACCATCCATCTGCGCCAGTCGGAAAACCACTTAGAGTCTGGCACAAGTGCATGTTAAGTCAATTCGCCTTACGATTGTAGGAAATGAGTAAGCCACGTGACAAGTGTTCAAAGTTTTGCCGTTCTAGAACAAACGTAAGATCTAAGAGGAAGAAAGTAGTTTTTAACTTTAATTCCTTCTATTAATGAAACAATAGTGCACACCATTTTTCAGGAAGGGGCCGCGGCCAGCAGAGGGCTGCCAAGTGGGGAAGTTAATTGGCGGTGGGAGGATTTGAATCCGCGACCTTCACGTCCAAATGCCACGACCTTATACGTTTGACCACCGCCAGCGATCTGTAAGCCCATGGTTTTTTCCATCTCAAACAAATACAATAACACCTCTACCAGAAGTTGAACTCATTCAGATGACTAGGCAGAAATGGTAAAATGGGCCTGCTCGGTTAGCTGAAGGAGATGATAGGATGACGAGAGCCTCGCAGATAAGTTTAATTTTACCCAACATGACTACAGGAATTACGCAATTAGTAGTCTCTAGACTGCACAGTCGGCATATTTACGCTTATTACCATCGGCTGTTTTTCACTCGAAGCGGACGCTTGAATTAATTATCGTTTTGTGCCTGTGGCCCATCTCGAAGCCTTGGATACTCGTTCGGCGACATAAAGGGGGACAGGATATCATTATCATCAGCGTCATCTTTCAGTATTTCATAGCAAGGCGAGACCCATTGACCACTGCCTTTCCCAATATGTTGCACGTTAAGAATGAACGAACCGGACGGACGCAGGGATCCCAAGAGGGAAAGGGGAAGAACACCGTAATAACTAGCACACGGAATACACAGTCGTAATTATCCTGATTTGACGAAAAATTAATCGAGTGAACGGCTTCGATCGAGTGCGCAACAGTGGAGCTCAGCAAAGCAGTACTGTCACCGCGGATAGGCCAGCGAGGACGGTGTTCCTTTCTTTGTTTTGCTACTTCTTCGTACCACTTACGCAACTATGACTGTACTGATTTGAAAATAAAACACTCGAAGAAGTATGCTCTATTGTAGCCCGTATCCCATCCTGGAAGATAAATAGCTTTCATACATACATGTAAAGGGAACATTTCGATTTAGACGAAGTCATGGGGATGAGAATTCAAATTTTCATCGGAAAATTTGTGCAACTTAACGAAAGAATAATACGACCAAACAACTATTTGGATTTCCCCTACTTCGTCAACTTCAACGGAACCGGTTGTAATTTCAAGTGAATCTTTTAAGATCTTTCTGAACCGACTAACAAGTGAAGTAAAGAAGCCGATATGGACATCATTTAGAAGAAAATATTTAAGATTTTGTTCCCGTGGTTTTTTGTTTAGATAAGATAAACACTAATAGCTTGACTCCACTTTGTAATCGGTTTAGAAGAATTTAAGTAAACTTCAAATGAAATTACGATCGTATTGGGAGTGAAACTCCACTCCCCTATTATTCATCTGAACTGGGGAATTCTAATAACACCTAACATTCATCCATTTGCAATACAAGCTGATTTGTCATGCATGAAGAATCATTTGGAAAATGCTACCAGATCTTCTATCACTGCAAACTATCAGGTCGCAAAGCTCTGTACGACTCTGCGTCGATGCCTTCACCTCTCACAGCGAAGTAAGCCTTCACCTGTGAGTCGTTGCTCTGGCGAGCTTAAAAGTCTGCGGCATGCAACATTTAGTAACGGATACTGGTGCTATAACATGTGGTGTTGATATTTAATGAATCAGTGAGAATCAGCCCGGTTAGCCTAATGACCAAGATGTTTGACGCACAATTGTTGGTCCCAGGTTCGTGTCCCGGTTCTGGTGCGATGGATATGAACTGCTGATGATTCCTAACAAGGATGAAACAGCTGCGCACCGCTTCCGTGATTTCCAATGGCAATTTGGATGTTCACAATGCATGACAAATTATTTGGAACACACATGATTCTTAGAAAAACGAATTTGGAAGCTTTCACCAACTTGATACAAGTACGACCAAACCGGGTTATTGAAGGCATCATTCTGCAGATTAATACTTGAAAATAACTTTAGCCTAAACAAAGTAATTACAAATGATTCGACAGACTAAATCAGATGGGAATTCTACAGTGCATATCGAAATGGACTGTGGCCAGTTGTAAAAAAGCACGAGATCACTCGAATTATCGACTCAGGAATCACCACAGAAGAGTAAATGAGTTTAGTTATCCTCATCCACTTGAGATAACCAAACGTGTTTGTTTTCTCATAGTGTGAAATTCGGGTCACATTTGTCAGGTATATCAATCGTGCATCGATTGAAGTGTTCGGTTCTGACTGCCTACCTGCTCGATCGTCCGACATGTATAGACGAAATGTATCGACCCGTTGGAGATCAAAGTCTGGTTTGGGCTGTCATTTGGTGTGATTTTCTAGCAAAACCGGACTAAATTGAGCAGCTCATGTTATCCGGTTATAAAGATTTTTTGTACGTCTGCAATACAGTCGCAGGTGAATGATTGGATAAGTGCAACGTGTTTGCCAGAAGTTGCACTCTGAGTTGACTGACTGAGAATTTCACGGGCCTTAACTTCCTTACCATTGTTCAAGTCGTTAAAATGCCCGGGGGCTGGTTGATGCTGAGCTAGTTTCATTCCTGACGTGAAGTGAGAAGTTTATGCAACTCCTACGTACATAATTGCACGTCCAAACAGTGAAGCAGTCGTGCATGAACATATGGTGTGACGTAATTTCAACTTAATCTCCAGTTTTCTAATTTGCCTGAGGCCTAACGAAATTGACAAAAAGAGGGTTTATCCAGAAATATCGTAGGAGTTTGGTGATAGTGATTTTTTTGTTATCAGTCTGTTCTTCGTATTATCTTCTGTTTTTATTTATCGTGTAGAGAAGAGTGTGTTTAATTTCTGGGATCGTTCAACGATGACTCGCCAACCGTTCAATCTCCGTAAGTGTTAGCTGACGTATGCATCAGGTGTGAAGTTTGAATAGTCCTTTAAAACCCTAGCAGAAATCTGTCTCAATTCCACAACTGATTCACGCGTCAGCTAACGCTCAAGGTAAACAGAGCGTTGATCAGTCCTCAAACAAGGCAGCCGCCAGGTGAATTGTGATACATGGGGGCGAATATAGCTGGATTGCCTCTTTCTGAAATTAGATTTGCGGTTTGTTCGTTTCTTTTTATGCCCCTTTACTGTAAAGTCATGCTTTCCGAGAGCAGTACTAAAATGTCGTGTGAAACACGAAATGCCTTCGATCCATCCCATCTTTTTGACACTTTTGTGGTACTGAGCAAACAAGGATTTTGAAATCAGGCCCGTTAGTTAGTCAATTTACTGCCGTATAGAATACACAATCGAAATTCAGACGTGCCTCAGTCCAGTCTGTTAGTCCTGAACAATGTACCGGAGTAGTGTGAAATGCGATCAACCTCTTCTGAAACAGAAATAAAAACAACCACCTGGTTAAACGACGATGAACTTCATTCCGTAATTCTCATGATGTTAGCGTGAATTTTCGCTTTTTACTGAATCAGACAAATCACAATTCGCATACCATAACCAGTCTTGTGCATATACACGCACAGATAACAGATTCCAGACATTTGCTATGAGGTTTACTTCGACACCATGAACGGTCCAGTTCATATTTTTGATGTTCTACTATCGTAGTTCGAGTACAGTGGAATTAATTGATAGTGATTAGTTGATCTTTGAAGGATCCAGTGTTCTATGCCACCAGGAAATCTTTTAATTCGGAAACACCAGGTGAATGCCAGCAAATGATGCTTTCAAATAACTTGCATGTACATCAGATCCAGAAAAGACTTTACTTTAATTAGCTCACTGTGTACGTGCAATAACTGGGACAATCCGCATCGCATCTGTAGTACAAGGCGACTAACGGACCCTTGGCCGTAGAAGAATGCTACGTAACCGGGTCACATGTTACTCGCACGTATGTACAACCTGCTTCACTGTGTGTGTTCGAGAGAAATAGATGGTGGAAAGTGGGCCGAGGTGGTCACTCCATGACATGTGTAGAAATATACGGTAGTTTTGTAAGTGTTAACTGTAGACGATGTCGTCGATCTTTTACTAAGTTTGATCAGCGAACAGAACCTCCTAGAATGGTATGAAGAACGTGACTAATCGACTGTTCCCTGGAGATTGTGTCTCATAGTCCAGGATTTGCGTTTGCGAATCCGTATATTGAATGGCATGAGACTGGCATTTTCGTGTTCTGGATGTTTCTTTATGGTGGAAATTTATTTTATCTCCCATCGGTTTTATTTTTCAACTTCGGTGCTGTGATGTGATAGTCAAAACAAGAGCATATCAGTGCAAAAAATGGGACTGAGCCGAAAATGAGTCCCTTCCGACGGAATGTCAACCGAGTATTCACCAGTTTTTCCGATTCCGTTCTCGTATTGTGAGCGAATACTCACGTATGTTAGTCGCGGATGAACCATATTTGGGGAGATTTATCTCTTTCGCATGCGTCAGATGATATTATCTTGCATATATTCATGTACGCATATATCATATGGACGATTTTCGACTACATTTGGTTTCAAATTTTATGCTGCGTCATCGCCACAATATAAAAAACAGTCCGGCCCAAAGTAAGTTTCACCTTAACAGCGACAGTTCAACTCATCAAAAACTGATTCCTTGACGGCTATTACAAGCAACGACTTCACCCCCAGAATTACTTTCGGGAACCTAGAGAATTGACTTCAATTGACAAAAACGTGAAGAAAATGGTCGTTGGCCAGCTTGGGTAAGTTGTCGATGAAGTACAAACCCATCTCCTCTAGCCTGGCTGCCTAACACCAATTGGTGAAGAAGGTTATTTTTAATTTACGAATAGTGTGGTCTCGAAGAACGACGACGAGTCTACACCTTAACCAGTCTCCAGATACTCATTTCTCGAGACTTCGCATCATTCTATCACGACTGGGAAGACGTCATATTGTGCACTCATCGGAAGCCGTACGGATTTGTCTGTATGATCTCCCCGTATGAGGTTGCGCCAACAGAAAAATGGCTATGGACCGTCAGCGAACGTGGGATCGTTTAGGGACCTGCTAACGGAAAAGAAATACCCATCACTCCAAAAAGGTCGGAGGTTCGGGTCCCAGATCCGCCGGTCACTTTGGCGGCAGACAGCAGTTCGCTTTCACCCGTCTCGTTACCATGCTTCACCTACTGGAACCTCATATGGTTTCAGGGACATAATTGTCCTTTTTTCATCCTCCCCTTGCAGTGGGCCCTACTGACCACGGAGCATGCTTCTTACATTAAACTCATGCGTAAAGTATGTCGACTGACCAAAATCAAGGGAAACACAACGGCGTGATGCTTTTCGCCTTGCTAGTATCATCAACAATTTTTTGAAAGACAGCACACTCAAGACATTCCTAGTCTCATTTTTCTAGGACGCAAAAGAAACATTTCAAACACAAACAAATACCTGGCGTATTCAATCATTCTCCCTCGGAGATAAGTGATGCAAAGATTAAATTTCGATAAACTAACAAGAAAATTGTGAATGACAATTCATTCTGAGTGCAATTAAGTGACTTCATCTTACGGAACCCAATATGAACACCGCAGTCTAGTACTCCACATAACACATGTGAATCATTCTACACGGACAGTGAGGATAAAATTCGGTCAGCATCACCTCAAGACAGCATGATTATCTGGAACGGGAAAAAGTAGTTTAAGCTGACATTCCGCATATGATGATGACGACGATGCCGATGGTCCCTTAACAGACCCAATTTCTAGTGTTTTTTCGGTATTCTAGGTTTTCCGTTGATGATGAAACACGCCTTAGTTGACCTACGCGAGACCCCGCCTAGAATAAAATTGTTTTCATTCAAGCCAAGATGGAGCGAGATGCACGACTGAATGTGATAATGCTGGAAAAGTCATTGTGTGGATCAAAATGCCGATATCGAAGTTTAGTTGACAGACGTTGTCATAGGTCAACGTTTAGGTCTACGGGGATAATCTTTATCGAGGGAAATTCGCAACCGAATGACCGCGAGAAAACGTTCTCAGATCAAAGAATATTCGATCACCTTTAATAGAGTTTGTGTTTATGAATGCCATTGTAACTTTGCATGAGATGGCCGGTCTGAGAAAGGTTTGCACACATTGAGTTCCTCAAACTTAATGACAGCCAGAAAGCAACTGAAAGGACTTGGTTCTGCATCGCACCTACTATACTCCAAGGTGGTAATTCGAGTTAGGTTTCGGATATCCCAGCGGTGATGAACCATGGACTTACAACTTTGACTCAGAAATCTGACACGAATCATTTCAGTGGGCAGCCATTCGTGGGACGCCACCTCAGAAGCTCCAGTGTGTGCGTTGTTAAGCATATGATAACGGTTTTGCGCTGAAGAATGGTTACGTTACAATTGTAGCACCTGTACAGAAGCCTAACAACCGGCGACTGGTATGCTATTCGCTACCCACTGGTTACAGCAAGTGTTGGAGTCCTCAGTCAAGCGTCATGAGAGGGTTCGAGTACGATGAATATTGCCGAACCGGAACAAAACGAATGCATGCAAATTTCATGTCGTTATAGATTCCCAAAAGCAGGACAAAGCACTCAGGAGGTCAACTGATTCCTCTTCAGTATTGATCTTTGTGTCCGAAAATACCAAAAGCATGAAGCATCGAATCCGTCCGAAGTTCCCGGAAGCCGTACTGAATGTTTTCTGAGCCGGCTGATGGATTGCCACACTCCGTGCAATCTGCCTACTTCTGCAAAAAGTGACTCAAGAAAATGGGACTTCGTGCAGATCTTAGTAGGAGTTCAACCAAAAAAAATTAATATTCACTTATATATCGGAAATTTTTACACGCCCACAAATAATTCCATATTGCATCGGTCGTCGCGCAGGATAATCAGGACTGCGCTACCCATTGCATCGAGCGCAGGTGGGGTGAGTAGTGATAAGTATGCTACTGCTTAGAGTTCCCTCTCTTTTATTCAACCTGTCTCTTCTGTCTCCAACCCAATCTGGTAGCGTTTTCTGCCTACCCACAGTATCTCCACCGATCACACCCGATACTCGCAACGGCTCATTATCAAGTAGTGCAGTAGGTGGTTTTCAGTCTGTTAGCTCACACTGTCTCAAGCCTTGTAAACCTTTGAATCTCGGTTCCTTCGGTGACGCACTTTAATGCAGGCTGGCCAACAGTCGTGTTTGGCTCTGACAGTGGACAGTCGACTCATTTCCGCTTGATTTCTGCTGCGTGAGTGAGACACGAATTCAGGATTCGAGAAGAGTAATTCAACTAACCGCGCCAAATTTCTCGTTAGGATGTTTCTTGCATACTTCAAGAGACGAAGCAGCTCACGCTGTGGGTAAACGCGGTGTAGCAATAGTCTTGAGTGAGAAGAACGAAGCAGCTCTCCAAACTGGATCCCAGTCAACAGTCGATTGTGCGCAGTGCGACATGAGGGCTCAGTCGACATCCAAAAGGAAAGCGTTGATCATACTGGACTACGTACGTCGAATCGGACCATGAGTTAGTTTTAATGCGATTTTTGCTGCATCTGAGTGGCCATCGACGCAGGCCACAAACCCGATTGGCTGTCGAACGTTTGTCTGATTCGGCTGTTCGCAACAGCCGCGAACAGAAACTATCCGAGGGACTAAGAACTTCGACGAGCAACAATATAGACGAGCAGTGGGATCGAATTAAGCAGGCTGTGCATTTGGCAGCAGATTTGGTGGCCTGTGCTCCTAGATCTAGCGTTCATCAGAAACGCTGGGTCTCGCTAGCGTCACTAAGTTTAATGGAGCAAACCGCTAGCTCCCTAACTGTAAAGAGGTGAATAAGATGCGTCGGCCGTTGCAGCGTCAGTTGACGATAAGCCTTAAGAATGAGCGCGAAAACTGGTGGGTTAAGGTAGCCAAAGAGATGGAGGAAGCGGCCGCTTCAGGTAACAGTCAAAGACTGTTCAAGCTTATACGCGACAGCGGTGGGCGGCGAACTTCGGTTAGTGAGGTCGTGTGCGATAGGAATGGAGAGCTCATCCATGGCAGAGAAGAAACACTGGACCGTTGGGCAGAGCATTTCAAGGATCAGTTTAGCTAGTCACACGCTAACGTATTTAGTCCGACGTCTGAAACTGCAAATCCTTGGGAGGTGTCACTTGATCCTCCAACGGAAGTGCAAGTGCAGTCCTATATTCGGCTTCTGAAGGGGGGAAAAGCAGCCGGTCCCAACGATGTTTTCCCAGTTCTTTTCAAATTGGGTGGAGAAGTGCTGATGAAATCACTTATCTCCTTGCTTCATGATATTTGGAACAAAAAGCGTATCCCGTTATCATGGAGCGAGTCACTGACTGTGCCCATCTTCAATAAGGGTACATGTAGTGACTGCAGCACTCATCGCGGGATTCGTTTAATTCCGATAATTACTAAGGTCTTGTCTTCGATCGTAATCTTTCTAGACCTGAAAGATGCTGCGTGTCCAATGATGGTGGCTCGGGAGTGGAGGTAAATATACGTATATCCAAGGCTCGAGAAACTTACGCTGGACTGAAGCACGTGTGGCGTCGGTCTGATATTTCACTGAAGTTAAAAGGTCGTGTGTACTGTGCTCCAGTGCGTTCAGTTCTGTTGTACGGTTGTGAGACGTAGATTATGCGTGTGGGCGATGTTCGTCGGCTAGAGCTTTTCGATCATCGATGCGTACATAGTATGGCCAGGATTGGATGGAGTGTCCGGGTGAGTAACGTAGAGGTTAGGAATCTGGTATTGAGTGCTACTCTTGAGAATAGCCTGGTTCAGCGCATGAAACTAAGTAGACTATGCTGGTTGGGTCACGTTTTGCGTATGACACGAACACTCGTCTACCATATCGTGCCCTATTTTGTGTTCCTCCCAATGGATGGAAGAAGCCACATGGAGGTCAACAGATGACGCGGCAACGCGGCATGAGAAAATACACAGCGAACCTAGGCAAAGTAGGTGCCTCATGTCCTCGCGGTTGGGGTCCGAAAGATTCGTCAATTAGCTGGCTGGAGACATTGAAGGATATTGCAGTGAACCGTGTACAATGGCGATCATGTTGTCATTTTCTAGACAATTAGAATGATTAAAATGTATCTTTGTATAGTTAGACTGTTTCGTGTATTGGTTGCAGCAGCGTTTTATCTTTTCACGCCTATGTCGGTCCACTCCCTGCCCGCTTTGGATATTCACTCTTTTTATAGAAACGTGTAATTCTGGGGAAAGGCATCGGTCAGTGAGGTTTGTCTTGCTGTTTAACGCTAAACGATGGCGATGATGATGATGATGTTGATGATGATGATGAGGATGATGATGACGATGATGATGATCACAAAATAAGATTTAAAATAGCCAAATAAAGGACTCAATTTCGTCAAGTCGCCTGTTTTTTGACCACTGAATAAGTTTTTACTCATCTAGAATTTTGCTACTTTCACCAAATTTCAGCGTCAAATTCAATGCTCCGTGAAAAAACGCGGTACCAGGCAGGTGCCTACGAACATTCTCCAAGAAGACACGCATTTTCAAAGTATCTGCTTTTAGATTTTTCGTGGCAGAACACAGGATTTTCACTCAATCAACAATTGATTAGTCAAGGGAGAAAGGTGCATTTTTAACACCCGTTAGTATTTCATTCAGATATGCCTGATACGGCTGATTTTGAAAAGAATACGAAATAATCACCACCCGCTAATGAACTTGCGTCCCTTGATGTAGTATTTTCTCCCTTTTAATCATCTTCAGGCGTCCAACCAAGTTTGTGCGATTTCGTGCGATTTGGTATGGTGGTCACACGACGATCAGCTAAACAATCAGGTAGGTTTAGAAAATACCTAGGTTTAAGTTAACCGCTAACACTAAACACCACATGCATCTTCCACCACGTGGATGGAGATTTTCCGTGGACAACGGCTGTTTCTATTTAATCTGTTTCCTTTTTCTTGTTAGCAATTTCTTCCTCCAAAATATCTTATATGTTACTGTTCCCTTGGATTAGTTTTTCATTCATGCACGACAAAATCAGCTTTGGCATAACAATTTTGGTTTTCCTAACACCGAAGGAATAGAATTCCTCAAGACAGTATAGCCACTGGATGAAATCACAATCAGACAATCGAATCAACAGCACGGTGAAACCTGTTGGGTGAAGGTCCAAGCACAAAAACAGTGAAGGGTATGTAAGACGTCAAGTGCCAATCTGAGAGTAAGAAATTCATGCATAAGGAAATAGGCAGTCAACTGCATTTAACCACTGATGATATTTTTTATCGTTTATCTTTTACTTTCTTTATTAATGAAATAATGATGCACATCATTTTTCAGGAAGGGAACCGCGGCCAGCAGAGGGCTGCAAAGTGGGGAAGTTGACCGGCGGTGCGACTGAGTGCTTATTAGCTAAATGCCACGTTCAGTGATCACATTCCAATGCAGATCTGCACATCGCCAGCAAATTAGCAAGTGTCATCAATTTCTGTTCACGCACGATAAGTCAATACTGCGAACGATTTTGTTCACACAAATGCATACTAATTTAATGTTATTCCAACACTTATCAACTGACTCTTCTGTCAACCTCATTTTTACTCACCACGGACATCATGTGACTGCAGTGTCAACTTCGAAATTACCCTCGCGTCTTATGGAGTAAACTTCAAAATAAACGCTGTTCAGAAGAGATGGCAGACTTTCGTCAAATTCGAGATAGGGGATCTTCAGAAATACACTTGAGTTTCCGTTTTCTAGTTAGGAATATCAGAATTAGTTGAAAAAAGTGAATTCAGCTGGTACTAATTTATTAAGATCAAAATAATTGAAAGCAATTTTACACCGGAATGACGTCTTTCAATCAGGTGGACATGGCACGCGCTCAAATCCACACGAAACCGCTTCATTGCTCGCCACACTATTCTAAGGTTTTCATGACGTGAATGATATAATGTTAACGAAAAAGCGCTATTGGTAGATGTAATGTGCCAACGTTTCGACTACCGTGGGTAGTCTTTCTCAAAGCAAGTTTTACAATCAAGAGGCATTTGATTTTCGTGACGTGTTTCAAATTGAATATCGTCTTAAACACTACTCAGCGTATTGGAGCCTCGGATTGGAGACCAGTTCTAGTGGTTGAAGGAATCAATAACTCAGGTGTAGCAAACAACCAAGTGACAGCGGATCGGTGTCTGTCAACAACTGAACAAGTTCAGCAAGCTCCAATCGATCGAATCCTTCTAGTTCGATCCACAAACTACGTGTGATTTATTTCGACTGTCTTGATCAGAAGAAAGAAAGTAGCATGAGATGGTTTACATCATAATAAGTCTTTTATTATGCATACGCTGGTAAAAATAATTCACCGAGATCATAGACTGGTATCGGTACCGCTCACATTGATCATTAGTAATATTTTGTTTGGATGAAACAGACTTGAATTTCCGCACATGATGCAACTTCTAGCAGAACAACCAATCAATAAACCATTCGATGGTTAAGGTTCTAGAGTCTGCGATCACAGAGTAACAGATGAAGCTATCTCAAATAAGCTTGAAAACCTTAAACCTTTAAACCTCCATTGATCAACAAGATCCGGTTGTTGTTCAAATGAAGTGATTACCAACAACTATAATTATGGAGATACATATCACGTTTATCGTAACTGAGATTGGCTAATTAACCATTTGCCATTAGACGGCTACTTCTATCGGGGTCAAGGGGAATATTGGAATCGGAAGAGGCAGGGTATACAAAAGGCTGGTCGGAATTCGACAGCTTCTTGTTCCAGAAAAATCCCGTGAAAATTACATAAAGCTGAAGGATCACACTAAGAGGAAGTCATCCTCATGCTATGCGTTTGGAAGAATTCGCAGAAAAGACAACCCACTTCCTTTCCTGTTACCAAGACACTGGCGTTTTGCCAACCAATCAATTTCATAAAGAATATGATCAAACGAGTGAAGACAAAATGCTTACATTTATCCTTAGGACTCCAAACAGACAACAGGCGAATCATTAGTCAAGGCCGAGGTCTACACCCGTTCACCCGCATGTGCACGACCATTCGTGGTCGCGTCGCTTCCATGCGACAAAAGCTCACCTAGCTTTCAAAAATGTGGAATAAGATCTATGGTAGCCCAAAACTGTGACCTCTCCCAATTCCACCGGTGAAGTCAGGTTAGGCGGAAGTTCTCTTTATTTTCTTACGTTCAACTCCCTCGAAGAGCTTATTACTGACCTACAATCTTGTCTTAACCCGGCAAAATTCACTTCCAAACAAGGTTTAGGTAGGCAAACGGACAGTTTTGCCACGGGATCCCCCGTATCCCAAATTGTTACCCCCTATATTTTTATGTTATAATTAACTCAAGAGCCCTAACACCTTTACTAGTTCTCGCGTGGATTTACTTGAAATATGTCAACGACACACTGGTCACTATCGAACAGCAAGGGAATCCTTCTTAATAATCAATGCTTCTCTTTCTTCTCGTTCTGCACGATTGAGACAAAAAAATGCTAATACAATCAAAATGTCTCCGGATAATCGGTAGAAAGCAAGTGAATTAGGACAATGGAACACCGGTTTCCCCGTAAGCCAATTACTGGAGATCAGTAGTTCAGCTTTGAATTGCGTCATGCTGTTCGCGCAAAACGCATACTCACGTTGTCCCCAGTGAACAGAATAAAAAAGATTGCGTAATGACAATATTGCTCTAAGACGAGCATTATCCACCTAGTTTCATAGGATTTGAATTATAGAGAAAAACACTGTCACGAGACTCGGATTAAGAATAACACTTGATTGCATACGCGGGAATTAGATTATCAGCAACGGTCTTTCTCAGTTACAATACGCTGAGGGACCACTTACCGGAGTCCGAGAATTTAGTTCCTGACGACCCCCATCAGTCAGCGGGAAGACAGGTTTTCCAAAAAGGCATATGGCAGCTAGACTAAATAGGCGGTCTTCGTCCTCCCTAAAGGACAGTAACCAGATGTAGACAACGGAGTTAACCAAACTTCTGTGGCCATTCTGGGCAACAGAATCAATTCCTACGACTCGGTTTGAATTGAAAGTTTCACCGACTTGCGAGAAATGTGATAAGTTCTGATGTGAAAATCACAGGAATAGCTATGGTAGGCGCCGTATTCCCTATTTGGTACTCGTGAATGTCGTATTCGGGGTAATCAAGCTAGTTTCAGAACACACCACGAATGCACAGAGCAAATTTCCACTTTCGGACAAATCACAGAACATAGGCACGTTTTGCGGACCCGCGATTTCAGACATTCTTGGTTTGCCAGCGGCGTTCAAATCAGTCGGTTCCACGATTTGGTAACGCTGTCATCTACTGAAGGATGCTCCAGGAAAATTAATTCCACTTATCCAATCTCTATATGAGAACAGTCGAAGTTGAGCCCGCGCATACGTTGACCCTTCACACGAAAAGTGGTGTTCGTCATGCCCCCCCCCTTTCTCCTTTCATTTTGAACTTCATAACCGAGATGATTATGGAAATCGCCGCACAATTATGTGGGAATAGTTGCTTTGATGTTTAGTGATTCAGGAAACTATTTGACTAAGAATATGCGGACGACCTTGCGCTACTGATTGAAGACTCCGGTAGACTTCCAGCTTTCACTCATTATGGGAGCCATAGTGTAGATGCGTTTGGTATGTTTTGTACTTTCAAAGTGTAAAACGCTATTGCAGGACTAGACTGGATTAAAGTCAAACCTTATCCTTGCCGGGGAACTGGTTGAGGTGATTAGACTTGCTTGGAATGTTCCATCGCACCACGTGGTCGTACATCAGAAGAAGCGTCTTCGTGTCTGCAGAAGGCCCGATTGGCATTCGTCAATCTGAGGCATCTGTGGCATTGGTGTTACATCCGGTTATCGATCAAAGGTTGAGTGAGGTCAATATTGCTCTGCGATTCCGAAACATGGCCATTGAGATTAGAGGATATGTGAAGACTTTTGGTGTTTGAACACCGTTGTCTTCGTAACTTTGGTGGAATATGGTGGGATTAACTTTGCCGGTAAATGAAATGTTAGGTGTGCGTTAGTGGACCCCAAAGTTCAGTCGTTGAAAGAGGAATCGAACGGTGATCGACTAAGATGATTGGGACATGTTTTGTGCATGCCCACAGAACGCCTGTCGCACCACGTGCCCTGTGAGGGACGTTGCGGCTGGAAAATGCTTCGAACCGATCGGTTCATGAAAGGGCAAAATGGTATGAAAAATGTAATCAGTAGACTGGCTGGTGTAGGTTAGGTAGGCTATCGGGTTGAGATCCATTTCTGCGTAATTTTTCAACTCTTGACTTTGCAGTTGATCTTTTTCTATTTGTTACTCCTTTTTTCACCTTCGAGTAAACGGTGTTAAGGCAGCAGCCAAAACAAGAGCACGTCGATTCAAGATTAACGGTTGCTAAAACGGAAAAGAACTAAACCAACGGGTGGGTCAAAAACGACTGGATGTGTAAAACCCGTTACAAGAGACGATCTGCTTATCAAATTGGGTAAACAAGCCGGCAAACCTAAGTTAGCATTAGAGTGCGTACATGAAAATGAAAAGGAGATTGATGAACAAAACAGTCCTATGGAACCCAGAATCAGTCTGCGCCATCACTCACTATACTCTGGCCAAGAAACAAAAGGTGGTCTAGGACAACGCGAAAACCCCACAAATCGGTTTTCGGAGACATACACAGAGCGGCTGTATGCCAAGCCGCTGACAATCAGCACTCATCACATTTTTATCAACCTAGATCAAGGAGTAGGGATATCAGGTGTATGGACTGCGCTAACAGCAATTTGGATCGAACATTCTAACAGTCCCCATTAGATTATGACCCCAAATTACACCACGACAGCTGCGCAGCACAGGTGACCAGATATGGCGGGCACCCGATTGCTCAAACCACACCTCCGAACTGGTAAAATTCACACGCACGCGTACGAACAGGGAGAGGAATAAACACAACATTGGAAATCCGTTGGTTTGTAATCCAGAGAAAGGGTATTTGGTTTAACCGACGCATCGTCAGGCTGTGCTGTTAGCCAAAAACATAGTGCCTTGAAGCTATATAGGAGTAAGCGCTAAAATATATATATAACTCCTGTCAACTGAATCGAAAGCTGCACTGATATGCAAGTACACCGCGACAATTAGTTTTAAGCAGTTGTGTCTATGCTCCAGCAGTTAACGAAGTGTAAATATCTGGTTATTCCGGCGCTTACTCCTATAGGATATGCCGTTCTGTTCGTGATTATTGTCTGCGGGGAAAAACGGACGCCAGAAATTCCAAAGCAGACTGGATTTAAACTACTGCACAATGGCGGCGAATAGTTCGCAAGCCTTTTTGAGGACAAGGGCCTGAAAGATTCCATACAAGAAAATGATTCATTTCTCCTCCCATACTATGGAGGACATTGGCGCTGGTCTTTTCATCATGTCCCATGTCGATTCTTTGAATAAAGTTAGGGGGAAGACATTTGAGCCTGGAGTCTCGTGGACCATGAGCGGTGAAATTGTATCCCAAATTCCAACTTCGTTGAGCGGATCTGAATACCGTCAAACAGGATGTTTACCCACGAGTAAGGTGACTAGTGTAGGAGGTCAGTTAAGTTGCAAATCGAAGTGCTTAGCTCATCTTCCTACACAGTGACTGGAACTATGAACAGGGGTTCCGTCAACTTCGCAGATTGTCTCACTGAGGGTGCCATGTACTGATACGGGATCAGAATGAGGGCTGGCTTACCAGTACGAACGACAGTTTTGGGTAGTCCGAGAATCAAAACCTAACCGCCACGTGATTCACCTGTGGACAATACTGAATTGATCAATGAGGTAGCCAGTTGGCCGAATGGCGATTCGTATCCGTAAATCTAGTGCTGGATAGAAACGGTCGATGATGGCGGCATAGGTTTAAAAGCCTCTCTCCATTTTCCGAGAGACAAGAATTAGGACGGAAACGACCTTTTATATGATATTCAGTAGGTGTAGTACGACCGGCTAAGCGGCATTGCGATAAATGTCTCGTCTTCTGACCGATGGGAGTGACACCATAGGGGAACCTGAGCTGGTGGGTGGCCTCTGCTCTCACGTGTAACTAAAGATGCGATACAGAAATAACACTCGTTCTTTCCTGTGTTGAACCTGACTTTTCAGCATTGCTGACGGCATCTTGGTGATTTGTTCAGTCCATGAGTGATCTCGTCTTACGGGATTTTCGAAGCCCCTTTTGTTAATCTATCGGGTTGGTCTTTCTCAAAAGGCTCTACGGATTACTTTCACTTATCTTTTCATAATGTCTTCTGTATGTATACGTCTGACTGCTTTCCAGACATTGTTAGATTTAGTTTTGGGCTTACTGGATAGAGACTGTGCATTTTCCGCTCCGTATCACCTTGGGAAACAGTGTATACCGAGAGCTGATCTATGGTACGTGCAAAACGGCCCAATCACCCTGACCTATTCAAACTCAGACTGAGTTTCCAGTACAAGTCAACTCTCGACCTGGAGGACCAAAGAACTACTTTGTCGGATCTCCATCCATTGAAATTCCATTCATCACTGAATCCTCGGCTTGAGACAGGTCATCCTGTGGAGCTCGTTGAATTACGGTGCACGAGCCGTCACGCCACATCAAGGTGCATCCTCACTGCATGTCTTTTATTTTTATTTACTTTTACAAATGAAACAACAATGCACATCATTTTTTGGAAGGGAACCGCAACCAACAGAGGGTTGTCAAGTGAGGAAGCCGACTGGCGGTGGGAGGGATCAAACCCGCAGCCTTCATGTCCAAGCCCCACAACCTTAGCCGTTTCACCACGGCTGCTGTCAGCGATAACTGTCAGTCGAGTATTTTAAGAAATTCGAAAGCATTCAGAAGACCCTAGCAGGAAAGCATAAAACGACCACCTCAATCAAGCATCTTTCAGAGCCAACACTAAGAGACGATCTGCAAGCCCTGGTAGTATACTTGGATCGAGTACAAAGCTTCACATATGGACCCATCTCAACGAGTCACGCGTGACTTTAGCGCAACTGATTCATTTTTTTCATCAAATTTTATTATGAATTCCGAGATACTTATATTTGTATTTATCTTAGTCTTGAGTCCCGCTGACGGATAAGATCTGGTGTACAGTCTCGAAATACCAATTAAAGACTTCGAAAGTCAAAGCATTCAAAACACAACTATTTTTGATTACTTTACTTGGAGCTACTTGACGTGTAACTGGATCACCACTCAATGTTATCTACTTGCTTAAAATCAGACAGATTTCTGGTGGAGAAAAGACTAACTCTGGTGTCCTCGCGTGAGATAAAATCTATTTTGAAGCCATATTAATAAAAAAAGTTCAAACTTTTGCGAGGTGAATCAAAATCCGCTAGGTTTCGGTTTAGCAGGGATGAACACAATGCTTCAATGCTCTCTTAACGGTTAGATAGCCTTAGGTGACGGTAAGGAAGGCTTCGATCACAGACGGCAACCCGCTTTCGCCCGGCTGGTTATCACACCTAAGCCTAAAGAGACCGCACTTGGTTCTATACCAATCCAAGTTGACAGTAATGGGTGCCAGATCCCTCATCCTCGTGTGACGAACCCTAGCAGCCACTACTACATTCATGCTCCAAACATGTGATAAAAAAATTAGTTTACACGTAATTAGTCGTACGAAGGAGAAGCACCGTATGTCCTGAAAAAAGAAGCGTCGAAAAATCGCCGTTGTCAAATGAATGACCAATAACCCGGAATCTAAATAGATCTGAAAGCAATGTTGGAATAACAGTCCCTGAGCTTAGATTGAGGACCAGGTCGGAATCTATCTGATTCTCGTTAAACGTTCAGAGGCGAGCAAATTTATCACCAAAAAGAAAGGCTAAAGGAACGACAAGGAATCTGAGATACTATAAGCCCCCTGCCAACCAGCTCCTACCTTAATCATCCTATGCATGGTCAAAAGCTATATGGTTGTTTCCACTTGGTTAGGCCAAACGGATCGAACTAAGACCCAAATGACTAACTGAAGTCTCCAAAGTCAGTTATTGCCATTACAGAACAGACATTGAGATATCGATCATTTCTCACACTTAACTCGGTCAAGTAGTTAAGCTCCGCATGTTAGTAGCACAGCTTTCATTGTGCCTTGGGCTGCTTCCAGGGGAGTTGCCTGTTACAGGATGGGATTGTTCTGAGAAACGACTAGCAATCTCGCAAAAACCGGTGATACTTAGGTGGCACATTGTGTGCTATTGTAATCCATCGGAATTTGGGCGCAATAGTTTTGCACTGCCAATGATTCTTAACAAGGATGAAACAGTTGTAAACCACTCCCGTGAATTTCCAGCGGTGATGACGAGTTATTTCTTGTAATAGAGATATTTCCCCTAATCTAAAGCGCGAATTTATGAATGATCTGACCACTAACTCAAAACAGTACGCAGAAGATATGTGAACCACGCGATCCATTTAGGTCCATTAGATAAGATGCAACTTAATGAGTATGGCAGGTCGCAAGTAATTGTATTCGTATTCAAAATAGGACATGAAAAGACAAAGACTTCGATATGAAGAAATAAAGCAAGAAGAGTGCGCATGTCAGTTCATCTTCTTTTCAGACGATTTGATAGGTGAACGCCAGTAATAAATAACCTGTGCGAGCAAAGTATAGTTGCACAGGGTAGACAGGAGGAATGTGATTATGATCAAATTATCTCCAGTCTCCTGAATCGATGTGAAGATGCGTGCAGTCGAACCCAGTGCAAACAGTAGGACCGTAATAGCCGATAATTGACCCGTACTTCCGTTGTACCAGTTGGCGTAGATTTGCAACAACTACCAATTTATGGATGACCAGAAAGGAATCAGAACATCACTCTTTATAACGAATGGCTAGGACAAAGAAGTTGAAATATTCAATAATTCATTTCTATACGAGGGTACCGTAAAATAAGTGGACTATAAAGTTTAAGGGGGCTGTAGATATTACGATACAAGTTTGCCTGGGTAAGGAAGCCGACTATTTCTGCCAAAATGCTTAAGCCCAGTTTGGAATTTTCGGATAATCCACAACAAGAGTAGCCTGTCGACTGTGAACCTACCACAAGAGCACACCGTTGCAGTTGGTGGTGAATCGTTAGTCAGTTCCGGCTACCTTATGACCATGAAAGATTGCAGATGTTGAGGAATTTCTTCGTCGATCCAATCATCCTACTGTTGATTAATTTCTAGGTTCACATCACATCGAAGATCCGAAACATCAAGACCATAACCCCTGTCGAAGACAGCGATTTACAGAAAAAGATCAAAAGGTATGGTAAGTGGAAAGTGTAGGACAATGCTCAGGTAGGGACATGTTTGCCCTTAAAAAGAGGAAAATGCTACAAACAGCTAAGAATGCGTAAATGGTAAGTGTTTCCTAATTTCACATTCCGGAAAAAGAAGAAACATGCATTTAAAAAGCCCGATAAAAAATGCCGTCTTCTGCGTTTGCGATGAAGAACATCGATGAATTAGGTCCTAAAGAACGAAAGGCAGAGTAAAAACGGGAGAGAAACTGCAGTGGATGAATTTCCCGATGATGAAAAAGCGCCCAGAGATCGGATGTTAGAGAGAAAGCAGGCGAGTGATAATATAATGAACCTGACCAGGTGCAGAAGATCAGCTCCAGTGGCGTGCAAGTGCAGCACTCAAAAGTCAAGTCACCCAACTAAGAACAAATTTCCAGTTCGAACACATGCAAAAGGTGACAGAAACACGAGGGAATTTTCATTGGCGTGCGCTGACATAAAAGGAGCATTGGTGAAAACGAATAAAACAATGAAAACACATGAATATCAACCATACGTTCTCAAAGGAGGAGAGCTTTAAAATAACCTACGGCAGGCTTGCGAACGACCCGTACGCGAAAAAGGACGAGAGAAAACAAGGTAAGATCAGCAGAACGAGAAAAAGAATTGGAAGGTGACGTAGAAAGACGATTATTAAAGTTGAGCGAAAATTCGTTTTAAAGCCACTCACCAGCACAAGTCATTACGAGCAAAAAGAAATATCTAATTAAAACTATAAATTTCACTGAAACATCCACACCTTTTTCAAAATATAACGGTAGACAATACAACGCTATCGCCTGAATGATCTGCAGCAGGGCCACAAAGTACGAATCCATGAAATATGAAATGAGGACACAAGTTAGCAGAACATTCTCAGATTTCACAACGCAAAAAACAAAACGGTGAAACTTTATATTTCACACCACTTAGAGGTGGTGTGACGGCTTGCTTGCCTCCATGATCCAACGAGCTATACAGGATGGCTTATCTCAAGCCGGAGATACAATCATGCCTGGAAGGTCAATGGGTAGAGGCCTGACGAAGTAGCCTCCCACTCCTCCAAGTTGGAGGTTGATCTGAGTTGGCAGCTCAGTCGGAAAAACGAACGGAAGAATAATTGATCCAAGTAGATGGGCTTCCACTCGGCTATGCCCCGCTGCCT